>CM031858.1:63343047-63431415 GCA_018697195.1 Certhia americana | reverse complement strand
AATAAAGGCATTAAAAAAGGAGAAAAAGCTCCTGCCCTTTTTCTTCACTATGGTCTGTTTATGTGAAATACTGGCAGAAAAGAGTAAATAGAGAGAAATATATATATTCTTTTATTATTTCTTGGCAGACTGTTTATGTATAGAGCACTTTTGAGGTGAATTTAGATGAGCATGTAAATATAAGCAGTATCTCAAATTCTGGATGTCCAGTTTGGATTTTTTAAGAACACTTTTCTTGTGCCTTTGTCTCTCTCATTGCTTGCATTCATTGCAAAGCTTATTTTCCATTCTTTATTTAAGTCCTACCCGCAGGAAATTTGTGCCTTCATTTTGATGCCATTACCTGCCACTTTTTCCGTATTAGCAATTTTTTATAATCGCCTTACCTTTCTCAATATATTATCCAGGCCAAGATATTACTTTCTTCTGGACTTGGAGAGTAAAATTGCCAAAGTGCAAAAATTGCCAATTGTGATAACTACTCAGGCAGCAGTGATTGCTTGCTGTGCTCAAGGTTGAAAGTTTGGTTTTGTTTAAGGTCTTGTGGGTGGAGTTTTATTACAGACATGAGAGTGATGGCCATATGTCCCTGCATAGAATGGAAACCCAGGAAAAAACTTTATCAAGGAGAAGAGCAGCAAAGAATGTCTAACTGCAATTATATTCCAAATTCCCCTCCATTTCACTGCTGTGATAAAACACTCTGATTTCAGCAGGCTTTTTGGTCATCTTTGACTCTAAGGCATTTTTATCACAAAGCAATTAATGACTTGTCCCAGATTCAGAAAGTGGACTTAGTAGGACTTCCAAAGTGTTCTTTTTCTCCCTCCCAGCATGAAGCCCAGTCCCTGTAGGCTGGGAGACTGCTTGCCCAAAGGCAGGCTTGGTGCTACCAGTGAGAGATAGCATTTCCCAGTACAGGGAGGATGGGGTCTGGCATGGGAAGGTACCTCTGGCCCATGCCGCTGCAGGGCAGTGCCACAAGCTGTCCTGCATGAAATTCTCAGAGCTGTGCTCCTCCAACTGACCTGAAGCACCACAGCCTCCCACTGCTGTGCGAGGCCCTGGCTTCAGAACTGACCTGAAAGAACAGGGCATCTGCGCCAAAGTTAGGATGATAGAGCTGGAGAAGGCCAGGGGCTGCTTCCAAATAGTGATGCTCCAGGCCCTGCTAGCCCTGCATGGGGCTGAGTTACGAGCCAAGGGTAGTACCACACTCATGCTGGTGGAACAGGATGCAGCATTGCTCTTCAGGCACTATGGCAGGGAGGAACCTAAATTTGGTCCCTTTCCAGGGAAAGGCAAAGAGTTTTATGTATATTACAGATGGGCTAATTTTCACTATGCGGTATTTAGGCAGTTTAGTCCAGGCCCAACAGTAGTGAGTATTTGTGGCAGACCCCATGAAGTTCTTTTGGAGTTTCAGTATTTCTACTGACTTCTGTGTAAAAGATGATTAGGAAATAGCGATGATTAAAAAGTGATAATAATCAAACATTCCCTTCTCGAGCCCCAGTATAATCATAAAACTGGAGGTTTGACTTCAAACTCCCTGCTCTGATCTCTGCTATTTTTCTGATGTGCAGACATCTTCCATCTAAAAATAGTAAATCTCATTGTGTGGGAAGTGTTTTTAAACAGTGTTCTTTAGAATATAAATATTATTATTACTTAAACTAACCCTGCTGCAGAGAAGTTCACAAACTTGCGCTAGATGGCTGCCTGCTGTCTATAGAAAGTGTCAAATGCTTTTAAACAGGGTCTTTCTGGGAGCATTTCTGCAATGGGACACGGTTGTGGGTTTTTGTAGGAGGATGTATGACACCTTGATGCCTGTGAATTACAGGGGCCTTCAAGAACTCTGCGCCTTACAGGCTCAAGCCATTACAATATTGAGTTAATAATTAGATTTTAAATACCACTGAAACTTTCATTTGTTGTAGAGATAATTTGCAATCATATGCTGCTTTGGATAGGATGGAGCTTAAATTGAATCTAAAATGAGGAACATCACTCAAAACAGACTGAAGGAGCTAATTATTTTAATAAAAATACAGCTGTGCTTGCCATTTTAATAACCTTAACAGATCAAGGCATATATGCATGGGGAGGCCTTTAACTAGAACTTGTATTACCATGAGACTGTAGCCTTTGATGTGTTATTTCTAGTTTATCAAATGCCTTGGTACTGCTGCTCAGTTTATTTAATGCCTTGTTTGCTGGCGCTTGATTAGGAAGTCAGTAATTAATAAACGGGTGGTAAAATTAAGTTCAGAGTTAAGAGAATGTGTTTGACAAGGTGACGTACATTACCAGGGCTCTGCAGAACCTTGTATGGCTGTTCCCTGTTCAGTTGCCCTGCTAAAGCGTGGGGACCAATTTGGGTGGTTCACACCAAATCTGCATTCTTGAATACCTACTGCCTTACTGGGTACTCTGGGATGGGATCATTTAAGGTGGGCCAGGCTCTGAGGCAGAGGAGGGAGCTGGAGGTGGGTTTCCTGACTCCTGAGAAATTGCTTGAGTCACTGGGCTGTGGGATGAGAGGTACGATATCATTCCAGTGTCTCTGATGTGTTTTCCACCCCTCCTGATCCTCAAAAGGAAGGCTGGGGGTGTGTGGGGTGGGGAACCTAGCAGGAGCTGTTCCTCAGGCAGAGGAGCTCACAAGTGAACTGAAACTGCTTCTTTCAGATCATTTTAACAGCGTCAAAAATGTGAAGGAGTGCTTCTGGTACCGGCGAGGCACGCAAGGGCCCAGGGTGCAGTGTGGCACTGTGACTAATGTGCATGTGCATGCCTCGCATACACATGGCACTGTGTTAGCAACAGAGCTGCTTTGCTGCTGGGAGTGTTTTTGTTAACTGTGCCAACACTCTTGGGACTGAAATGATACAGACTGAAATCAGCTCAGGAATCGCAGCTTGTCCTTTGATATATGAATAAGCTCTCCAGAGAGTGGTCCTCCTATGAGGACATAGGATGGAAAAGATTGACAAGTCCAGCTTGCCTTCTGTCCTTTTGCAGTATTTCTGTAAAATATGACCTCTCTTATTTAGTGAACTGCAATAAATAGAGTAAAACACAGGCCTGAGCTGCAAGCTCAGAATGAGCGAAGTATTTCCATACTCTGAAAAATTTTGGCTGCTTCTCAAATTCTATGTCTCATATTTGCCTTTGTGGTACCATTTTCCAGACAAGGTCAGGGCTTGAAAGCTGAGCTGTGCTTGAAGAAGTTGAACAAGTTATGTAGAGCTCCCAGGTTTGAAGCAATGTCATGAGATGGATGTTTCTCACCAGATTTCAAGTGTTTCTGACATCTGCCAATCCTGGAAAAGCAGTGCTAGCCTTGCTTGCAGCATTCCATCATCTGTGACTCCAGAGGCTAATAAAGAATGGTTTTAAATCTATCCAGGATACTACATAAGAGGCAGTAAGGAATTGCAGCTTTGGTCAAAGTCCTTGGCCCTTGGGGGTGTTTCAGTATGACTCCCAAACCATAAAGTGGGTCTAACAGGATTAGAAACACCTAATACAGCTCCAGTGCCCCTCCAAACCGTTTTACTGTTCTGTGTGTCCACCTCTCATTTGGGCTAGTAGTTCCATGCATGAACTGAGAAACTACCTGACCTGAACAGAGATTAGCTTTTGCAGTGCCTGCAGATCTGTGGGAACAGCACAGACTTTGAGGGTGCTGCTCTATCACCTGCATGAAAATGTCTGTCCATGGTGGGTGGTGGAAAGACTTCACACCTGTAGTGTTGAAACTGGGCATCAAGGATTGCAGCTCCCTTAAGGACATACTTGGCACTACTGAGGGATTTTGCACACATGGAGTTGTGAAAGTTGGCTGTGATTTCTAATTTGTGCAGCATAGGAGATTTTAAATAATGAGAAAAGGATGCTCTTCCTTCCTTTGGGGTTAAGGGAAACACAACTCTAATGCTTGGAAAAATCTATGAGAGCAATTGAGTTTCCCTGATGCATCTATCCCAGTAATTGATGTGACACCCTGCACTAATGGATAAACGGATTGTCTTTGTATTTCTGCAAAGAGAATGTGTCGCATATTGAATAGTGACATTGATATTCTCATCAGATGTAAGAGGTAATGCTTCTTTGGGGTAAACGGAGTTGTTTGACCTTTGAGAGCTATTATCTTCCAGGTTTGCAGGTAACTTGTCACAACATCTTCTTTTGCTGTATTTGTTTTGAAAGTTACACTGTAAACATGAAGCTGGAGAGTTACCTTTCTTACATGAAATCCAAGATAGATAGGAAGAACTATGCATCCTTTAAGCGTGGACTATCAGTGTGGCTGGAAATTTGTCATCAATCTGTCTGCATAACTGTAACAGGCTTAAGGCTTTTGATGTTCTGTAGAAGGGCCCTCACATGCTTCATCCTCTATGTCTCCATAGACACAGAGGACAACTGCTCTGCTGAGGTCAACATTTAAATGGATGAACTAAACTAAGTGTGAGAGGAAGAGGGACAGACACAGGAGTAAGTCCCTCAAACTCCCGCTTGCTGGGCTGTGTTGCCTTTCTTGTGTCTATTGTTTCTAAATTAAAGGATATCTAATGTTAGCAGTTGTGGTCCCCTCCCAGTAATCACTGTTAAAAACATTGCTGGGGTCTTGCAAGGTATTTATGACTCTCCTGGGAAACACCAAGGAGAATTACAAAGCCACTGTGGAACGGTGTGATAAGAAAAATTCTGAATACAGCCTACATTTGGGGAAAAAAAAAAAAGAAATTCAAAAATAACATGCTGCTAGTACTGATCTCGTCTTTCATTTAAGCAAGAAAAAACACATTGAAGAACTTCAGTAGAAAAAAAAATATGGTTCTGGGTCCTGTGAGCCTATGCTGAAAGTTGTGTTTTCTGTTTTAATTTGGTTTATTGTGAATTAACTTTCAACCAAAACAAATGTTTCAGCTGGTTGAGCCCTGCAGAGATTTACCGGGACAGGACAATAGCCAGGAAAGTGTATTTGCTGGTGATTCATCTAATTTCTCAGACAGTGGAGATGTGTGAGACTGAGACCAATTCCAGAAGAATTTGTACCCATTCTCAAAGACAGTGCGTCAGGCACTTTGCAGATGAAGGGAAAAAGAGAGGGATTTACCACTAAGCCACTTTCCAAAGGAATCCTGAATGGTGGTGTGCTTTGCTCCTATGCTGAGCATAGAGTGGAGAAGGGATGATGAGTCCAGTGTCACAAGCTCATAGTGTATGCCCCACATTATGCCATTACCTGTGGGTGCAATTGTGCATTCATGCATAAAAATACATAAATATTTGTCAATGTGGGTGAGACAAATCACAGACTGTTTAGGGAACTGCTGTTGCCTTTGGGACTTGCCATTCAGGGGCAGTGCTATGTTTATCTTCCACTTGAATCACTCAACTTTTTGTCTTTGTGTCTTTTTGAAGAAAATTCTCAAGTAGATCCAGGATGATGAAGATCATGATGTTTGACATAGGAATATTTTCATGATTAGCTGCTATTATCCTAATAGGGACTAGGATGCAGTTCTTAGGATATAGAGTCCTTGTAACCCACTTTAAGCAAGCTATCACACAGTAAAAAACACACCTTTTCTTTTTTCCTTTGAAAAAACCCCTCAACATACATATAAAAGGCCAGTTTTTATACTGCCTTGCAAGAGGCAAGCTCAAGATCCATGGCACTTCTCATAACAAAAAGGCAGAGAATAACCTGTCTGCCCTGCCCATCAGCTTCTCAATAAAATTGATTCTAGATGTGCAAGGTTGTCTGTATACTACTGCTAAGTGCATAATAGCTGTAGTATGCCAACTCATTATTCTGTAAAGTGCTGTGAAATACCACGATTATGAAAGATGCTGTATAAAGACAGCTTCTAGCCCAGTTGGGTGATGGTCAGGTGGCCAGACAGGCTGCTATGGTACAGCTACATGATCTGCAGTCCAGGGGTTTTAGGGCTGCAAACATTCCTTAGACTTGTTTGCACATGCCAGAAATTACAAGCGCCTCTTCAGGGTTTTTTGTGCTATCTTCTTTTGCTTCTTCTCTTTGTCCTTGTGTTTTGGAGCATTGAAATTTCAGATGGCTTCTGCTCTAGATGCTCAGCTTTACCCATGTACGTGCCTATCACTTTTCAGTGAGAGTGAGTTATAAAGTAATTTAGTTTGTAAAGTATACTGGCTATTGGCCAGCCGGTAACTAAAGGTGAAAAGAAGCAAATGAAAAGCAGATTAGAAAGCATGCTGTGGACTGGGACAAGGGAGGCTCTAGTGTGAAGGAAAGTGAATAGGAACAGTTCAGAGAAGCAAAAACTGAAGAAATAAGGCGTGCACATGTAGCTCAAAGGACTTCATTACAGCTAATTTAGGATGATAACAAAGGAGTGATGTTAACAAGAGCTAAATGGGGAGAAGCACAATGGGAAGAACAGAGAGAGCAAGAACAAATAAGAGTCATAAAATGGACAAATGTCTTCAAGTCTTTAGAAAGTATGTTTTAGTGCCTCTTCCCCTCCTCCTTTCCTGTTCTCCAGGAAATGTCTTACCAATAAGAGGAGCAAAAGGGTTGGCAAGTTTAATAATGCCCTCAAGGTGATGAAATGTTGGTGCTTGACAGAACAAAAAACTTGGCCATCCAGTTCTCCAGCTTTGCTGAACTGTGAGCCACTCTTTAGTGTCATATCAAATCTGGTGACTCACATAGAATATTCATTGTGCACAAGATAAGATATCACAAATTCACCATTACGAATGTAATTAAACTGAGTGCTCAGAAGAAAGAAAGTGTCCCTTCCCCATCCCCACCTCTTTTTTTCCCTAGGGGACTTTCATTGTAGAAAAGTAAGCATTGCAGCTGTGCTTCTGTCATTTACTCTGGAGAGTACATTTAAGATGGTGATGATTAAGACGTGCATATTTGTCGTGCTAGTCAGGAGACTGGACAGCTTTCAGCAAGAGGAAGCTGTGGAGTGATGGCAGCAGGACAGGGGACTGACAATTAACTTGCACACAAAGATGAAACCCATTAAGACCCAGCATAGCTCTAAACAGTGAACTTTTTTTTCCAATTATGTTGTCTGGTCTGATGCATTGCCTCAAACCAGATTGCGAACGTGGGCTTTCCCTCTATGACATTAAGGCACACATTGTCTCAAATATTTGTGTGCAAATTTCACGAGTAGGAAGTGGGGACAAAAAGATTCTAAAATGACCTGTAGAGATATATTTGTCATCTCCTGACCTTCCTGAGTGGGGACCTGGCTGAATCATGCAAGTGTTGCTGGCTCCTGCACTTCTTTGCCATAAAAACTGAAGCAGAGCAAAGGAGAATAGCTACAACTGCATGGTGCTGTGGCATCAGTGCAGAGCTTGAGGGGTATAGCCAAGCCCCCAAACTCACCTTTGTAGATCAGAAAAGTGTACAGAGCTCTGAACTAATATCATGCAGTTTCAATTGTTCTTTGTATTGGTGAGGCCGTTGTTTTGAGAACAAAAATAAACTACAATGAATTTACAAAGACAATGATAACCTCGTTTTAAACCTTAATTCAAAAAACAGCAATATGACTGATGTTGAGGATGGGCTTTTCACTGGCCTAGAGCAGTATGCTTCCTTTGACTTTTGTAAGGAAATGTTGATTTAAGGCAGTCTGGAGTGTTCTGCCCTTTGTGAGTATGTTCAGAAAGCTAGTGATTCAGCTGGTAGGAGCTTCCTTCTTTTGGTGAACCTAGGAGTGCTTTGTTGATGTCCACGATACTCTGTGCATGAGCGCTTAATAGTGGATGAATGTTGGAAAGATTGTGGATTACTTTGTTAAGCAAGCGTGGCTTGTAAGTAATGTGGAGCTGACCCTTCGTGACACTTGCATGACCCAGAAACAAAGCAGCAGGCAGAAGAGCCCTGCAGTAAATGAACACTGTTTTGATATTTTCTAATAATAAAACCTATGAAGTTAACCTTTGGGAAGTATAGTTAAACTTAATTTATTTTCAAATGTGCAATGTTTTCAGTATGTTTGTTTGCACTGTAACCTAATTTTCCACTTCCTTTCCCTTGTCATACAGTTTTTAGGCCAGGAATGCAGTAATGAATAGAGAGAATGTCAGTTTAGACTGTAAAAAGCTTCTGTGAAAAAGCCTAGTAGAATTAAATAGGGAATGATCGTCTGTCTGTAGGATTTCAAAGCCCATGTCTCCTCTGGTTTAAAGCTTCAGGATCGCTAATAAAGGATCATTTCGTATGTGTGGCCTACTGAGCTCTGTGACTGAGTGTAGGTTGAATAATGCTATTTCTCCCTTTCTTTCCCTCTTTCCCTCTCTCTTTCTTTCATCTTGCATTGAGGTTTTGCCTGTGTCCCACTCTGGCTGATTTTGTCTATAGGGCTGCTAGGACTATTGGGGTGTGAGCAGCCTGGCCCTGCAATTTTTGTGTAAACAGATCTTCCTCACTGCGAAGGGAGGGCGAAATCTGAATCCAAATTAATGTGTTGGATTATGTTACCTCCAAAACAGAAGCAAGCATTAAGTGGGCAATGAGATCAGCATCAGAATTTGGCAGGGGACCTCTTTCTCTCTCATGAGTTGAACCCGCCACTGGGTCTTCTAGTATGTAACCCTTAAGAAGATTTTGAACTGGTGCCCAGAGGCTGAGGCTTGTGTTCTTCCACACATTCAACATTTTTTTAACTTTACAATCATCTGTGCAGTCAATGCACCTGTATGATTACCAAAGTGGAAGCCTTGGAGGCTGATTCTGCTGTGGTTTTTGTCCCCTGAGCTGAGTGGACCCGGGCTGAGTGCAGTGGAAAGGCAGGGAGCAGGGCCCTTCCCTGGCTGGGAATGGTAGGCATACACTGGAGATGAATCGGGGTCAGTACACTGTGATATGTTAATTTGCCAATAATCATTATAAGTAATAGCTTTACTGATTCATGAGTTCCATAAATTGATTAGTCCCTCTGTTAATGAAGAGCTCTAATGCACTACATGTGCAATAGATCATTTCTTTACTTTATGACTTTATCTGGCCCAGGGAAGTCAAGCAGGGAATCTGGCTGTGCTGGTAGGTACCATTTCCATTTGCCAATATGCTACTCCATGAATATGAGCGTTTAACATTGTGCACATTCTGCTGTGGTTTCTGCACAGAATTAGATGAATAATTAATTCTTTGAGCCTTCTGATGCATCACACTGCAAAGTCAGCTTGGTTCCTACTGGATCATCTTCACAAAAAACTGGGCTGACTCTGCACTCAACTGTGGACACTCGTGCAAGATATTTTGCTTGTTAAGCAAGCAATCTCCAGTTGGAAAAAGAGCTAGTAGGGTCATAAATCACTTCTCTACTTTTACAAATCCTCTATCCCAGTGCAGAAGCAACCCATGGGCTATCTTATTTTGAGACTGGCACTGAGGACAAGCAGGGCTGCTTGTTCATGTGGGTGAAACGGACTATTGCTGGTGGGACTGTGGCAGGAGTGGGTTGAATCCATATGGCTTCTGTTACATGAAGGAGCAACCACCTTTCCCTCTAACACATGTGAAATTCTTCAGTGTGTTAGTTTGAATAATGCTCCAGAATGCCTGAACAGTGACAGTGCCCTTTTCAAAATGCCTGTATCCCCAGTGAGAACAGGGTTACTTTTTTCTTTTTCAAATGGACTTCGCTGCAGTTATCCATGCCTTTGTCCCTTTGAGATGTCGTTGCCATAATACACTCTACATGGGGCTATATGTTGAGCCCACTCAGAAACTGAAGCTAATGCAGAATGCAGTGACCCGCTTATTAAGTAGTGTTTCACACTGAGAACACATCACACTAATGTGCCAGGATCTGCACAAGCTGCCAATACGTTTTTGGATGTTGGTGTTAACCTATAAAGCTATAAATGGTTTGGTACCTAGCCACTTGGGTCAGGAGAGAAGGCACGGTGCCTTTATTAATTATACAAGCCTCCAGCTGAGAATGAATCTGCTTAGGCTTCTGGTAACGGTTCACAGTGGGCATGTTCAGAGGCTTAATGCAGGCATTAACATACCCTTACATTGCATCATTTAATTTGCATAACAACCCCTAGGTTTGTAGCCATACCTTCCCTTGCATCTACCTTTGATGTTGCTGCTGCCACCTCTAAGCTCTTTGTAGGGCTGACAGTTTGAGATCTGGGCTTGGGACCAAAGGGCAGTTTTACTCATCTGCTACATCAGGAGAAAGCCCCTGTGTGGGCCTAGGAGAAAACTCATAAACTGAGACATCAGTGTTTGCAAACTAGTGAACAGGAAAGTAGATTGTGCTTAGTCAGAGGTACTTTCTGAATATGTCTGAGTCTGGGGAAAAAGCTGCAAACTTGGGGCTGGTTTTAGATTTTGATCAAAGCGGCTTATGGTTTTTAGAACACCCTCCTTTCCATAGCAGAACAAGTTACCCACAATATTCACCCATTACATCTGCAGATAGATCTGCAGCTACTTCCTCCATTTTTCCATGGTGTTTCTCACTGGTAATTACAGTAATATTTATGTCTCTTTGCATTTTTATATGTCCTTTGTCAAGCTGATTAGAGGAGCTTGCTGCCCTTTCATAATAAAACTATTAAAAAAATAAAAAGAGGCCTCATTAGGAGGCTTGCTGACATCAACTAAATTGAGTTTCACCTCGTATCAGAATTTTAATAAATAAGCGCTGATGCTGAGCGCGTTGCTGTAACACGCACACTCCACTCACACAGCTTGCTGCATGCTTTGTACCATGCGGCTTTTTCCTTTCTAATGCAAAACAATACTAAGTGAGTCAAGGGGAAATGCTATTTCATATTCAAGCCTTTCTCTTTCCCTAGTAGACCTTAAAAGAAATATAAAATAATTTGTCTGGTATCCAATCAATCTGACTACACTTTCTGATTCTGCTGTTGTACATATCAGAGCCTTAAATCTAACATTTTCTTTTGCAGTGCTGCAAATGTGAGGTGCAATTTACATTTGTTTTTCTTGCAAATTAGGAAGTGCATAAAACACAGGCAGCTTTCCTTTCCGATGCCATCGACTATGTGTAAAGTCAGGCTGGAAAAAGGCACGAGAGCAATGAACGGGTGGAGAAAGAGAGTGACAGAGGTTGTTTTGGTAATGTAAAAGGCATCTTTACAGCTAACAGACCAAAAGACTCTTGTTCCAGGCTTCTTCTCACTCAAATATTTATGACAACAGCTTATACTGTTTTAATTTCTGTTTTCTCTCTTAGAAATCCATATTTAGGTAGATAATTTTAAAAGTCTGCCAATTGCTTCTAGGTCAGTGCCAGGTTTGTGCTCTTGATCTCAGGCTGTTTTAGAAACTAGCTTGGTGTTTTAAGAGGAGCTGTAATTTGGGTGTTTTTTATAGATACCAACAACAGCCAAGCAGCAATCAAAGCAGCCCAGTCAGGATGTCCTGGCAGGGCTGTGGGCGCTGGGGACACAGAAACAGGCGCGGGTTGTTGGCAGTGCCCCAGCTACCAGTGGCTGCTGCTGCTGTCTGCCCTCACTGGCAACAAGTGCTGTTTGGTGGCCAGTGCTCCACATCAAATCCTTGCCGTGGCTGCACTGCCTGGCATCTGCCTTCCTGCCTGGCAATGCTGCTGTACATGCCTGTGTCTGTGATGTCCCTCCAGATGGAATTTTTTTTTTTCCTCAATTTATTTCTTTTGTGCCTGTTTCCAAGGTTTTGAATTGTTTGTGAGAAGCATCTTCAAAGCAGGTGAAGGGCCAAAGCAGCCATCCTCTCCATGGTTTTTGGCTGTGACCTTGGATCCCAGATGGGGACTCATCCCATCATGTGCTGGAACAAATGTGACAAAATGATGGTGCCAGGCAGGTGCTGCTGAGGAAGCAGCAGTACTCTATGCCATTTCTGGCTTCCTGTTTCGCAGGGCTGAGAAAATCCCAATTGTCCAAACTTTCTGAGCCTAGTAGGACCACTTAAGATCAAATCTTTATGAGCTTGTCTAAGCAGCCCTTTCTCCTCCTTCCTGCTCAGTGTTTTCTATCACTACCTCTTTACTGCAGTGCTGGGACATGCTCCCTGTAGAAGCTGAGTGCAAAACCTGCTAGGGACTTTAGGGGCTTTCTGACTGTAAGCTCAAGGTCTGAACGGATTTGCAGCTTCAAGTACTTGTGCCAAGAATTGGGTTGCTTTGATCAATTAAATTCCCTGGCAGTGAAAGAATAATAATAAAGGTTAGGGGGGCCATGCTCTGAAGCTCCATCTGCAGAAGAGTGTATCTTCCACTGCCCCTGAATAGCATCAGCAGGCTCTCCCCTACCTCTTTTATGGATTTAATTCTCTTTGGGAAGCTAATCTCACCCCTGCTGCCCCAGCACAAAACCCAAAGTGGCAATCTTGTGAAGCACAGAAAAGCAATTGGGGAGAACCTAGCTTTTTATGGTAATACCCAGGGAAAGTGACTTGCACCACTGCTCTTAAGAATGCAAACATGCTCCCACCAAGCGCGGGATAAACAGCACGGCTTGTACCTTTCAGCAAAACAGAAATGTGCTGTTGCCAGAGCCAAGGGACTCTCTACAGGAAAAGTTTGCTTGCCAGAGAGCATGGCTTTGCTTATACCCAAATGCCTCAAGGTGTGAAGACAGTTTTGCTGGAGAGAAAGGGATGCTACAGAGGGACAGGAGGATTAGGGAAGGAAATGTGAGCTTATACTGGGCTCATGGAAGTGATGGAGGCTGACCCTTGCCTCCTGCTCAGTGCTTCCGTGGCTGTTTGTGCCATGGTATGTGTATGTAATGTTGGCTCTCTTGAGTGGGAATCACTAACCTGGCAACTGTCAGTCTGAGTAAGCTTTGCTCTCGGATCAGGGATTTGTCTGTTTTCTGGCTCAGTTTCAATGTTTATTTAGACAAAAAAGATGAAGATGAAAACACTCACAGATGAGTGTTTTCCTGCCCCGGCCTCTGCACTAACCATGATGGCTGCATGGTGAACAGAGGACATCTCCTGTGGAAAGTTAAGGGCTCCAGTTAACAGTGCAGATACCTTAATCTGAGGGGTATTCTGTCCCCTCCCCCCCCCATCACTATGCAGCTCTCCTGCTGTGTCATTTGTTTAGAGGACTGTGTTGGCCAAGCCACTTATTCTGTCCTTGTAGGGACAGTTTTCCATGCCTTGGGGTCCCTGACACAGCTGCAGGGTGTTGTTAAGGAGTTGTGATGAAGTTGTGATGAGAGGAGCAGGTGACGGGGAAGAGAAGCAGACCAGGTGAAGAGAACAGGGAGAAGGGTGTGCAGGACCACCTTGTTTTTCAGCAGCTCTACCTGAGGCAGACAGATTGTGACAAATTGTGATACCATATCCTGGCATTTGGGAACTTCCTAAGGGCCCCAAATCTGCGAGGTGGGCATGGGACTGGAGTTGGGTGGTGAGTAGCAGGCAGGACAGGGTTGTCTTCATGGTGTTTCTGGCTGATGTAGAGTATCCAAGGCAACTTCTGAGCCAAGGATCACCTCCCTTCCTCTTTTTCTGACACAGAGCAGTCTCCTCACCCAAGGTAGCTGGATATAATTTTTTGTGTGCTAGCTGCCAGAATATCTTTAGTTTAGCTTCTATTAAAACACCTGTCTTAATGCTCTTTGTCTGGAGATCAAATTTGAAAAGGCAGCAGCTGGAGAAAAATTAAAGCAGACAAATGTGTGTAAAAATGTTTCCCTCCAACTGCTTTCATCACAGGCAATTCCTGACTAAATGATGAGGCTTAGGGCTATAAGTATCTCAGTCATTTCATCTAGAGTAAACTGAAACCAAGGTCAAGTCATAGCTGGTTTGTGTCCTTTTCCCATCTAATCTTACACATTTCACTTTGGTTATTATATTTGAGTGTCTGCCACTTGCTATTTCAAGCTTCCAGTGGTATGTCTGCTCTGCACCCCTGTTTGCCAGCTAAAATGTTTCCACACCACTAGTGGACATGATTACATAATTTCAGATGCACTAGGGCCTGAAATTATTGGATTTTTTCCCCTGGTACAAATGAATACATGTAAGTTGTTTATTTTTAACTTCACCTCCTGCCTGTGAACTCCAGTAAAGGGAAATTAATTTTTCATGATGGATGCAGGGGAGAGGACAGGAGGGGAATAAAAGAAAAGCATCTAAGTGTGAGGCCAACAGGAAAAGAAGTGTGCTAAGTTCCTGGGTGATAGTGTGTTGTTATTCCACCTGTTTCTTTAATTACTAGAAGTTCCTGAGCCTCATCAGCTGCCTCCACAGCCCTGGAAGGAGAGGAAGTGCTGATGGTGTGCCCAGATGTGTGGCTTTTCAAGCTCGCACCAAGACTGCGCATGGAGTCATGTTCCTCCCAGGGTTGTTCACCCACAAATGTGTAGGTCATCTGAGCTCCAAACGTACTTTGAAGATCAGAAGTAACCTGTGTGGTCTCTTCTAATCTACAATATTTTTTTCTCTGAATCATCACTTCAAGAGCAGAATTTACTGAATTTGGTAGCAATGTCTTGGTTTCATGACATTAAGTAAATAGGTGTATTCAATACAGCAGTATAAAGGGATTAATTTACTTCAGCCTCCTCTCCACCCCCAGGAATCATATATATTGTCTCCCACATGCCTAGGTAGCTCAGCAAGGTTATTTCCAAAAAAATGTTTTAAAATAAAACTAGTTTCCCAAAGGTATTCCCTTGTATCTGTGCACGTTTGAATCCAAAGTGGAAATGTGTTTAATCTGCAGCTTCTGTGTTAAGAACTAAGGGCATCCAAGCCCTTGGGATGGAGGTGTGTCTCTGAGCCTCCAGAGCCGAATATAATTGAAAGGGCTCAGGTTTCCAATCCCTGCTTTAGTCCAACTTCAGTGTTAACGCACAGGATGTGTAATGATGGCCCTCAAAGGCCTCTTTGCATTCACACTTGAAATCCTCATGTCATATTAGTGCAGACTTTGCCCAGTGTTTTATTTCATGCTTCCTTCACCACAAACATTTGCTGCTTGTGGAAAACCAGCTGGGGTGTCTCTTTCTTTTTCCCCTTTAATAATCTCTAGTTTGGGACCACTGATCCTTCAACAACCTCTTCTTTTTTTGATGTGCCCTCTGTTTTCTCTTATTTACAGCAACTGCCATGCTTGGGATTTTCTTGTTTGTCCTCTCCCTCCTCTCAATTTCTCAGAACAAGCTGAAAATGAGATTTAATAGGCCTCCCACTGTTGTTGCTCTTTTGAGATTACTGGGATCAGATGTTCTTCTCTTGAGAACTACATCAAAGAAAATGAGAGAGGGTAAAGACCAGAATGTCCAGGAAGGTGATGGAGAGCAGGGATAAGGCAGGAGAAGAGTGGTTTTTAGCATGTAAAGCTGTAGAGCAGGGCATTTTTGGCTTTGTTGGAACCTTTGCAGGGTTTTACAGAAGTGTCAGTGCCACTATAGTGTGAAAAGCTTTATTTTTTAATGAAATCTTTCAGCAAGCCCAGTGCTACCTGAGAATTGTATTCTTTTATGATTTTTTTCATTTTTTTGTGCTACTTGCTATAAACAACCCACTAATATTAATGTGGGATTATTTGGCTGACCTATCCATCCCCATGTTCCCAGAAATCCTCTCCATATTAATTGCATTTCACTGCTGGAGACACCTGTTAGCAAGGGCACAGCTGAACAGAGTCTTAATACTTTAAATCTCTGATAATACTCTAGTTAAACCTCTCTTTCTTGCTTCTTTTTTTCTTTTTTTTTCTTTCTTTTTTTTTTTTTTTTTTTTTTTAATAAGAGAGCAGCTGGTTGAACTGGCTCCTTAGGAGTAGACTGAAGCTAAAATTTCTGCTCCTCTCTCTAGTGAGAGGTGACTTTGCAGCAGAGGATCTAATGGTTTTTGAAGGCTGTTATTGCACTCCCCTTTGCATCCCTTCTGCACTGATGGGCAGAAGGGTCACCCATGGTTTTTGCTGGTAAAAATAATCGACATGGTATGTGCAGTTTTATAATTGGTCACAAAGCTCAAAGAAAACAAATATGTATCGCAGTATGGCAGAGACTTTTGGGGGGGTGGTTGTTTTGACTTTTTTTGTTTTGTGTGGGTTTCTTTTTTGTTTGTTTTTTCTTTTTGAAGTGCTGCATTTAATCCTGTTAGAAATGTGAGGGAAATTTCATAAAA
Organism: Certhia americana; assembly: GCA_018697195.1. Lineage (NCBI taxonomy): Eukaryota > Metazoa > Chordata > Aves > Passeriformes > Certhiidae > Certhia > Certhia americana. The sequence continues at coordinate 63,415,259 of CM031858.1, read as the reverse complement.
TTCAAAGTGTCTGAAGAAGGAGATAAGCCCCTCATGCTGTTCAGCTCTACAGTGTTTATTCCTTTTCCCCTCTATTTTCTTATCATTATCAGAGAGAGGTGGAAAGCTTTTGTCAGAGTTCTCCTTTAAAGAGAGATAGTATTTGAATGTAAACAAGTATGAGCACATGGTGTGACCAAGGGAGTGAGCAGTATCTTCAATTTCTGAATTTTATGGCAATCATGAATGGTGTCAGGATCTTAACATGACTCTTCAGCTGCTCTGAGAACAGGATGGCTTCTATGGAAACCCACTAGACAAGCGATTCAAAAAATATCTTTTCAGAAAATTACTTCATCATATATGAGATTTCTTTTTAAAACTAACTACATGGGAGTTCTTGGCAATGATGGTCTCTACATCTGATGGTCTAACTAGCATGAAATAGAGCTGCCGCTCTCATTTATATACATTACGCTATCTGGTTCCTCACTTGTGGTTTGGTAAAAGCATGAATTTTCAAGTTTCCCTCATGGGACTTCTCTGGCTTCTTTCACTTTACCTTTCATTTTCTTCCCAGCTATGTAGAAATACAGGATGATTATTAAATGGCTTTAGGAATTTTGCTGTAAGAGGCAAGAGAACATGCAGCATCATAATTTTTTACTGTTGCCATCAGAGTTTCTCATTGTCTTTTCAAGATAGTATGACAATAGTGAGGTTGGGAAGATTTTAACACACGGAGTTTAGCTGGGAGAATTAATTACAGATATTTTCTTGGTGCAATATTTGTCAGGCAAATCACAGAATGTTTCTTATAAGTACTTTTGTTAAGGTATTTATAAGAAATACATACATATATACATACATTGTGCATATACAGTTCTCAGGAGCTGTTTGATCTGTGTGTCACTCAAGACTATAATCTCAGGGTTAAACTCCATGACAGATGTCCATGAGCCTTGCATCATCCCAGTTGCAGGGAGAATGCAACAGTGGTAGAAGAAAGAAATGGGATGACTGGAAAAAGGGTAATGTGGGTACCAGCTGTGTTTGCTGCAGTAGGTTTGTTGCACACAGAAGGGCTCCCCCTTACCATGAGCCTCTTTGCAGGGGAACAGAAATGGTAAGGCTGATCACAGCTGCCAAGGCTCCTTGTGCTGTCCCCAGCCCCAAGGACACACAGTCAAATTGCTGCAGGCAGCAAAACGAAAGAGAACTTGGGAAGTCAGCTGGAGAAGGTTAGAGGCACATCAGGGAGGGGGTGGAGAAAGGGGCAGAGAGATGGGAATGTGCCCAAGGCCCTTTTGCCATGACTGCAGAGATGGGCACAAGCATACTACTAGCCCTGCTGCCATGGCTCTTCCATCAGCGCCCACTGGGCCTTCCAGTAGCCTTGGCACATGCACAGAGGGGCCAAATGGATTCTCTCAGGGTGCAGATCACCCTTCTGGTGTCCCTCTCCACCAGAACAAACACAGGTCAGCCTCATGCTTGGCCACAACCTCTCCGGCCCCTTCCCAGCCCCTCGCCCACTACCCAGGATATGGCTTGAGGCACAGCCTCACTCCTTCACTTGGAGATCAGTGAGGAGGATTCAGGTGGGTACTGTCACTGTCCATTTTACCTTGGTCTATTCAGAGTTGCTTTTTAGTTAAAATTACTCAGCTGGCTTTCTATATGAAAGAACTTATGCCTTTCATTCCTTCTGCTTCTAATTATTAAGTTATTTAATAATTATTCTAGTTATTAAATTATGGTGAACTGTTTGTTATTTTTCTGTGATTTTTTTAAATCCAAGGATTCTGAGGGAGTCAAGTGACCAAAAATATTTATACATTTTAATTCAGCTTGGTAGACTTATTTAGTTTAATTAGCTCTTATGTAGGAGTTAACTCTTGTCATCTGATTAGAAGTAAGTTTGCTACTTTGTATTCTTTTGAATTTTTCTTTAAAAGGGTATTTTTTTCTGTTTTGATTTTCTATCTTTCTTTCCATAGTAAATGTATTATCTATGCTAAGATTTTATGCCCTCAGTGCTACACAACCCTCCCCCACCTTCTTTTCCTAGCTGGGTTTTATAATACACCCCAGAAAAAAATAGGTGCTGACTCTGCTGTGAACAGTGCCCCTTCATTATGAAACAACCCTTGCAAACTTTTGGAAAATGGACCTACTGTGATAATAAATCTTCTCCCTTGACTTACAGCACTGAATGTGGCTCTGACCACATAAACTGCACTCCCCATGATTCTGGGGCTGTTCACAATGCCAACCATTTATAAGCCAGTTGGCTTTACATTAATTAATTCCCAAGTCATTCACAAATACAACAATCACCTCAAAGTGCAGGGCTAGGAAAGGGCTGGCATTTTTGAAAGGGAGATCTGTATATAAAAATTTACCATGCTCACAATAGGAAAGAAAATCCATCCCTTGAAACAACAATGGCTTTCTGCTTTTGAGCTCGGGGTCACAGCTCCTTTCAGTTCAGCTTGTGGTGGTTTATTTATGACGGGTGCTAATTTCAGATGTTTGACTTCTGCTGTGGACAGCCTCGGCTGGGCATCCTGCCCCAAGTGCAAGGTAGGGCTCCCTGCACTATCGCCTGCAGGACAAGGAAGGGGAAGTATGTATTGATTTGGAGAGAAGCTCAAGGATCCCAGGAATGCCAGGGAAAGATTTAGCTTTGTGACAACCTCTGCCAGATTGCTATCTGCTTCTCACCTGGATTTCAGTCCTCACAGACTTTCCTTACAGGGTTTTAGCATCAATTGGTAGAGTTTTATTCGTTCAGACATTAACGGGAGTAATTTAAAAGATCTGTCCAGGAGAGGTCTTGCTCTCCCTGTCCATCACAGCTTTTAGGTTTTTAAGAATTTGGGATTTTTTAAGGTTGAATTGCATATGTTGTTCCCATGGGGTGCAGTTTTCTTTGGCTACTGTTGGCTACCCCGTCTGCCATCTCCTTCCCCCAGCACTAGCTCACCCAGCCCATCCTTGCCTTTGCCTTTGCTTCGCTTCAGATCCCCTTCCCCGTGCCCCTCTGAGTTTCCCCATCTGTGCCTCAGGCTTCCTGCCCTTGGCTGTACTTCCTAGGGGTTCCCCACCGGCCATGTGAGTTCACTGTTGCCGCTCAGCCCCTTCCATCTCCATTGCTTTATCTCGTTCCTTGCGTTTTGTGTCACTGGTGTTTCGCCTTGTAAACATAAAGCTGTAAACATGTAAGGATACTTTACATTGGAAGTCAACCTAGAGAATGAAAGATGTGAAGACAGGAACATTTGTTTTCCTAGTTGGTCACCCATTGCTGGGTGAACATGGACCTTCACCCCTCTCCCTGCTGGGACCACAGCCAGAGAGGAGCTGCCAGTGCAACTTGGCTGCCCTGTGGAGGTGCATTATGGCACAGGCTTAAAGGACACGATTACAGATGAACTTCACAGGAAGGTGCCTCATCCAGGCTATGGGATTGGCAGTGCTCATTCACTAAGCGGCTATTCAGTAGTTTTTCTTCCTCATTTTTTAGCAGAGGAGGGAGTTGCTGATCCCTTAATTCCAACACCCTATTCAGATACTGCACTGAAGACAGTTATTAATTTCCTCGGAGGGTTTTTTGCTGTCATTCAGCATGACAGTCTCCTGAATGCTTTAAAAATATTAATGGGTTTATTTTAATAGTAGAACCATAAGATGGAAGAGCAGTATTTTCACACTGTAGTTGCGAACAGCAGCAAAGAGTGCAGGATCAAGGTCAAAGAGAATGCAAGGTTTAGACACGTACTAATTTTTTTTTCCAGGCAACCTTCTGTTTATCACCTTACTTCTATCTCTGCATTTTATACAGTCCATTGAGCTCCATTTTGGCTGCTGCTGTTCAGTGAACAGTCTTCCAAGTTCAGAGGTAGTACTGTGTGAGTTCTGCATTGGTTAAGTCCTGCAAGCTGTTTGGTCTAAGGAGACTCACTTAGTCCTACAAGAGACAGATGTAGCTCCCCAGGTTAGTGTTTGTCTGCTCTGTTTTCTCCTACTATAATCTTCAGTCTCAGTACCACCTTTTGCAACAGGCAAGACAGGAGCAAGGCAAGAAGCTTTAATTCATGCTCAGTGCTTCCCAGCCAGCTGAGGCAGAAATCCTATGGAGAGAGCACAGTGGGTGCTCATGAAAATAAGGATCTCTTGGTATGCCAAAAAAAATCTCAGTTCAGTCCATTTTTTCTGATACTGTTCAGGCTTCTCTATAGTTATTACCCATGAGCTTCTTGTTTAAATACATTGTTTACCTGCTCCTTTTCTCCATTCCTTGTGTGGTTTCTTGTCCCACTCTTCTGACCTGCCAGCACTCCCATTTGATGCAGTGGCAGCTTCAAGAAGTGGTAGTCCGGCTGCCACATTTGATTAAAATATTGGTATTCAACTCCATAGTTATACCCTGCTAATATAGGGATTAACTGCAATATAAAATAAAGATTTCCTGCTTTTTATTTTGGCACGTTAGGCACACCACATGACAGAGCTTATCATGGTAATGGTATTTCTGCTGGATTCAGCAAAGATAGTGCCATAAAAATAAAACACATTGAGATTCATAGAAATCTGTCTGCATTCTGCTTCTAGTGAAGCTATTTGGGGCCAAATTTTCAAACATCATTTTCTAGTTGCACCAACACAAGGAGCCCATGCGAAATACAAATATGCACACTTAGGTTCTTACGCATGCGGGCAGTGCCCATTCTAGCTGAAATGTGACATTCTGAGAACAGATGTTGCAAAATGCTTGCACATATTTTGTGGGAGCAACAGTGACATAAATCTTGCTGGAAACACAGCTCCCATTTTTACTTTTCTTTGCTTGGTAGGCCATTTATCTTGTTTCCTTTGGCGCTGGAAGTCTTCCCCATGCTGTTTTCTGTGTCTGGAAAATCTGCCCACCTTCAGCATGCCAATCACACTTCTTTTTCAAACCTCTTCTTCAAACTTCTCCTAATCCCTTTTATGTTGATCTTCTTACTGTCGTTTTCTTTCCAACTCAAGTCTGAATTGCCTCTTACAGGGAGTTTTAAGTGTGTGTATTTATTCATAGTCCTTCGTGTAAGCTGTCTAAGTTAGTGCCCCTTCATTTTGAAGTGAAAAATTAATTTTATATAGTTGTACTAACTTAATCCATGCCTTCATCTCCACAATGCAAAGCACTTTTTTTGAATAGTCCAATTTCTGTTTTAAAGGTGAGTTTGTTAAAATGTAGAGATTAAATAGGCTGCTGGGGTCGAAGTTAGAAGGTAACAAATCCACGGGAAGAGCACAAGACCAGAGTAGCAGTTTCAACGCATGAGTAATGCCACGCTATTGGCATGGCTTTGCCTTTTTCCTCCAGGAAAAATTAAAGACAGTAAATCACTTCAGAAGGTATGGTTTATTTTGGCCTGCCAACACCACAAATGTTATTTTTGAAATAGCTATGGTTAATTGCTCAAACTCCTCAGCTGTGAAGACAACATTGAATGTTTCCATGTAGAGTGAAGGACAGGAGCTGGAGTGGGGCCTGGATAGGGAGCTGCTGGAGGAGGCAGGGGAAGGTGGGCACAGCCAGGACAAGGATGGAGCCTACTGTGGGGGCTCCCTGGACTCACTGCCATGGACAGGGAGCCATGAGGTGGCTACAGTGGCTGGGGACTGCTGTGTCTCCCTGGCTCTGGGGTGCTGACACGGACAAGGAAGGATGGACAACACTAGGATCAATTTTGCAGGTAATTGCTTGCCTCGCCTAAGCGTCTTGCTAACCCTGTTCGTAGGAGGTGTGACTCCTAAAATTGTTGTGTGCATATGCATTTTTCCCCTGTATATTATTATTATTATTATTATTATTATTATTATTATTATTAAATCTCCATGTGGCCTTTTGTTGCTGCACCGTAGCTTTATGAACACTTTATTTTTCATTTTCTGTTACTTTTTCCAACATAACTTGAAATCACAGTTATTTTCAGGCCTTCATTTTTAAAATTGTCTCTCATTATTATAATTTACTGCTCTTAATGATTTTTCTGACAGGTTTTAGTAGCAAGATTCCCTAAGTATTCCTTTTTTTTTTTTCTTGGATGCAGTTAAGTATATTATACAAGACAGTATGGATAATATTAAGATCCCAGTAGTGTAACATTCAGGAGAGTTTCCAACAGTCAATGTTATCTGTCATCTCAGGATATGCATCACTTGGGGATCCTGTCTATGGAAAGAGTGAGAAGAGACGCTTCTCCAGACAGCATTTGTCATGTTGTCCTAGGATTTCTGGGAGCTCCTGCAGGAGCCCAGAGGTGGCTGCCGTCTGCTTGTTTTGATGGTTTGCATTAGGATCCAGATCAGACTGTGCTGGAGAAGAAAATCTCCAACAGCTACCATGGCCCTGGCAAGGCAGGCTGTGCTTTCTGCATGCCTTCTCCAGATGCTGGGCATATGGGCCTGTCCTGAGAGCTCCAGGATGGTTTGGCTTAGTTGGTTTGGCTGAGAAGGCAGTTGGAGGAAAGGGTATGGAAAGAGACTTATTGCTCTCGCAGATAACAGCCTTGCTGAGTTTGATTGATGGATGCTGTTTCATCTGCCAGACATAAGCTAAAACTTGGGAAATAGAGCAGAAATATGCAGCTTGGGCAGAGCAGTTGTGTACAGCAGGGAGAAGCACAGTGCTGGCTTGAGCAGAGCTTGTGCTCAGTTGCCCTGGTGCACCACAGGCTCCCTGGTGAGCACAGCTGGGTGTGAAGCACCACACCCACAAGTACCAGCCATGCAGGGCCCAGAGATGGGGGGGTCACACATGCTCTGGCCATGTGTACTGAGGAATGAGATTTCTTCCTTCCTATTTTCCCAATCCTTTCCCTTTGCTATCCTATTGATGCATCACAGGCTCTCCATCTGGTCCTGAGAGCAAGAATTTCCCAATTGTGCCTCCAAACTGATGCTCAGGAATTCTGTGCTCTGCTATCTCTGCCTTTAGCAGGCTGGCTCAATGGCACTGGGCATCACCCCGTATCCTTGGCCATCTCAGTTCCCTCTGCCTGCCTTGGACTTGTTCCACACTCATCATATGCTCCCAGCCACTTACTGGGTAGCAATGCGGAGTAGAGAGCAGCATCCCTGCCTCAATGACAAATGAGAAAGGTTCTAAAATGGAAATGGTTGTAGTGGTACAGATTGTCTCTGTCCTGTGCAGGAAACTGGCTGCAACTGAAGCACCTTTTTGCTAATGTACACTGCATTTTTACTTTGCTGTAATTGTAAAACTCTAGAGTGTGAACAAGGCTGAAGCCTGTACATTTTTTAACAAGTGCTGCTGTGCCCCAGTCTTGTTTGTCACTCACTGGAACCCTGATAACCTGGTCTTCATTAAGTCCTTTGGGAGCTAACATTTAGCTAATAAAATTAGGAGAGGGCAGAATTTTTTGAAACAAGAAGGATTTGACACATTTGGTTTCTGAGAAGGTTGTGAAGATGGTATAATATTGCTTGTAGAAGGTATTTGTCAAGTGTCTTCCAATTTGAGAGAACAGTTGGACATTTTTCTTCCTCTTAGAGGTGTTAATAGACTCAAAGGTGGAAGAGGAGGCAAGGGCAGAGTGGAAAAAAGACCTGACAGGCTCGAGTGATGGCAAACACAGCAGATTACACTAAAGATAATCTCTTCTCTGCCGCTCATTTTTTCTTACTCAGCACAGCGCGCATCTGGCTCTTTGTTACAGAGGAGCTGAAGTGAGCCCTTGTGAGTGATCAATGCACATGCTGGGAGAAATCTTACAAACGCGGGAAAGGCCACCAGTGATATTCTGTCTGGAAAGAGAATGCTGGTGGTGTTTGAGATTTCCCCAAATTCGGTCTCTGGTGAGGAGACAGATGAACAATGTGCCTGTAAAGAAAATGTAAAGGTTTCCATTAAAAGAAGAAACATAAACCTAAAAAATGCACACATGCTGAGGTAACATTTATCTGATGCAGCAAATGTTTTGTGTTTTTTTCTATCTTCTAGAGTAAATTTATGATCAAATCCTTGTTTTTGGTAAGAAGTGAGTGAAATAATGTGTTTTGCTATTTGATGTAAATGCTCAACTTCATTTGCTTCACAGTGGATGTGCCTGCACCAGCCTCCCCAGTTAGAGTTGACTGGCACTCCAGTTGGCTTCAGAGCAGAAAAGCTTCCTGCTGAGGAGCTGGGGGAAGTGGGATGATCTTTGGGTTTTAGAAGTGGTCTTTTTGGGTTTAGGTCAAAGACTTCTAACCAAAGAGTATCAGAAAGCTGCTCCTATAGTAGTCATTTCAAGTGACAGTGAACAAGATACAAGAGACTTCTGGTGCATCCCAACTATACAGGGGAAGAAATTTGCCCTGCGGCTGTCAGGTCAGTGTTCCCTGGCATGCACAGACGTATAAAATGTTTTTCTTCTCAGAGCTTCCATATTTTGTGCCTCATTTCATATCCTTCAGACCAAATTCAACAGTTTCCTTGGTAATGGTGTTTTGTACTGTGAATGCTAGTAAATCAAATATCCATGACAGGGAACCAGATGTAATTTACAATCAATTTGCCATTTTATGAAAGGGCAATGAAATACTGGTATCCCATCTGAAAATTGTTTATTGAATATTATGAAGAAGAAACCAGTGGGGATGAATGATAATTAAATAGGGGCTAAGAAAATTGCTCTAAATTCTGTGAGAGAATGATACAAACTTCTTTGTTGAACTTTCAAACTGCCCTGTGTAGTTTAATAGACAATAGAGTTTTCTTCCAGAGTTCAGAATTTCTTTAGGTTATTTTCAAACCTCTATAGAGTGTCATCTTTGTTGTCCATTTAGTAACTTAGGTTTTTTTTGGGGGGGGGGAGGTTTGGGCCTTTTCGGGGTGTTTTTTTTGTTTGTTTGTTTGGGTTTTTTTCTCCTTTTCCTTTCAAAAGAGAATTATCTGCTAGTATAGGACCATGAAAGCAAGTGGGTTAAGGACATGTGAGATTAAGGCTTCTCTTTTTTATTTGCATTGGAAAAATGTTCAGATTCTTAGATCCATGCCCAGCCTAAGTGGAAGTGGATGCGAATAGTGATTTTGGCACAAACTTCTTGTGTTTATTTACACAAGCCAGTCATTTTGCCTGTTAAAGTTCATGTTTGAACCATTTTGGGTTTTGGGGGGTTTTCCCCTTTTTTCATTTCCTTTTTTCCTGGTGTATTTCTATTATCTCACTTTCACATTAATGCAGAATGAGGGTATGTCACCAGGTGCCCTCTATTCAATTCAATTCAAGGATTGCAAACCTGTGTATCCAATATCAAAAGACAGAACCCTAACCAGTAGAACAACATGTCCATTTCCTGCTAGGATAAAACCCCTGGTAAGATACTTAGGATCACATTAGAAACACCTCAGCAATATGAGACAAGTATCTTGGTGATGCTGTGTCAAATTTGTTTAAAAAGTGTTCTGAGGGTAACTGAATATCAGTTGTAGTCACAATAGAGATTTGGTATTGCATTCCCTGCTGGCTGATTGGCATGCCTTGTTGAATCTCACATAGTCCTTGTATTTTTGATCCTTTCTTGTTCCTTTTCTGAGTCTCATGCTCTAAGTTCATGAATGTCAGATGTTTACATCCTCCTTCATCAGGAGATATGAGATGACAATGTTTGCCATTCTCTTGGGGACTTCTGGGCTTGGGCTTTTGTAAGCTTCCTACCAGAAGTTCAGGCTGGGATTTGCTTCTCTTTAGTTGGATCCTGAAGGAAAATACCCTTTCTGAGGAGTCACTGTGTCAGGAAACTCCCTTTTAGATGTCAGCTATGTTGATACAAAACAACTCAATTATCCCAGGCCAAACTAGGGACGTGGTAAAATTTTAATCCAAAGCCCTTCTTCAGGAATACAGGAAAGTATTTTTACTAGGTATCATTTGCAGCAGCATCATTTGGATCGATCCTGGACTTACTCAGGTGGGGAGTGCATTTAAAGTAGTACTAGCTGGGAAACCAAGCAGGTTGTCCTCTGCCAGACAGCACTGCACAGAAAAAGCAGGTGTCTGTAGTCACAACACATACCCTGTGGTAGACCAGTAGGAGAGCCAAAAATAATAATAGACAATGCTGGGCCACAGCAGTGCCAGAAAGTGAATGTGTCTCAAAATGGGAGCATTGTGCTGTTTTAGAGGATGTATTTTACGGGACAGAAATCAGATATTCCCTTCATCTAAGGGCTGATTTCTACTTTTTTTTTTTTTTTTTTTTTTTTTTTTTTTTTTTTTTTACCTTCAAGGACTGCAAGAGGCTCTGAGGAACAGAGAAGAATTCCCACTGTTCCTGGGATCCAGACTCTTTTCAAGTAATAGACGCTTGAAAAGAAGCCTTGGGAACTGAAAGAGGAGCCTGGTTTTTGGGTGTTTCTTTGCTGCCTGTCACACATTGAAGGGTCAGGGTCATACATCAATGCAAGCTATCCCTGCCTATTTCAGTTGCATCTTATTTGGGAATTGAGAGGCTTTATTGCCAGTTTTAAGGAGCACCAACAACAAGGCACAGCATTCCACTTAATCTGTCACTTGTCCTGTCCCCAGTTTGTCCTGGCTTTTGCAGATGTGTGAATCCAAGGGTCAAATAGACTGGCAGTGGCTTATATCACAGTTTCTACTTTTCTTCTCTTGATATACAGCTCTGTGCACTGCTCCCTTGGTCTATGGTCCACCTTGGTCCTCCTTATCCTGGGAAGCTTAGGTTGTTCTCTCCATGCCATCTCTAACTATGTTATGGGAAACTCAAGACAGCAAAACCAGGCACTATTATTAAATCTAATCATTGTTTATTAAAAGAAAAAGGCACACAGAAGTGCATACGAAGGGAGACCTTCATCTCCATCCTCTGCCCATCCCTGGGGGGTTGTTCATCTACCAAACGCTGGACCCCTGGCAAGCCATCAAGGGTGATAAATTTGAACTTCCACTCAGCAAAGTCAATCTACACCCCTTACCTTCCATGTTTCCCAGGAGAGTAAGCTTCTTGCAAGCTGTGGCATCAGTCACTGCCCCTGTCTGTACGTTCATTCTGCATTATGCAAAGTAATGGCAAGGAGACTCTTGCTCAGCTGAGATAAAGTAGTGGCTTTCACATGGCCTGGTTTGACATGAATCAATCTCTCATTGTGCAGCATCTACACAATGATTTGCAATGCTGCCAGCCTCTCCTTCTTGTGCTGAACTAGAGAAGCACAGGTCTTTGCAAATAGCCTCTGCCTTTTTCAGTTGTGTCTTTTTTAAGGTTCTGCATTAGTAGTGCCACCCTTGGCACCAATTGGCAGAACTTGCCCTTTCCTGGGGGAAGAGGGACTAGTGATGTCTGTTCACTTTCAATAGATGAGCTGTGCATAAAGGTTTGCTCTCCTCAGTGTTGTGAAAGCCCTGTGCTTCTCATCCTTCAGGCATTTCCGATTGGCAACTCTGGAGGGATAGAAACCAGTGCAAATCATGAAGGCTTGGCTTTAAAGGATGAAAGGGAAGAAGAACTATTAGTCCCAGTGCTGAAAAAATGTTGGTTATCCTCCAAGGCTCTCAGGATCTGCAAATACTGGTGACCAAGGCCAAGAGACACGTGTGAGGCTTTGTTGCAATCAGAGCAACTAAGCAGCATGCATGTTAGTCGCCAGGCACTTTTGGCCACCTGGGTTCTCATGGGGGTGACTATCCATGGTTTCTCTCCATGCTACTTAGCAGTACAATGGCTTTTCTGATCTCCATGGGTCCAGTGGTAGCATGGAGGCATTCCTCTGCTCTCCCCCACACAGCACTGATGGAGAGCTTAGGTGACTGTGTGTCTTGCTAGGCTGTGTAGACATACCCATGGGTGGTTTGCCACTTCTACCTTTAAGAAGGGTAATGGAGGCTGTCTCTAAAGATTTGCTTCAGCATCAACAAAGAAGAGGGTGAAGCTGATGATAGGGGTGTGTGTGTAATGGCTTTCAAGCAATGGGTAAATCCAGTGAAAGTGATACTACACTTTCACCTTTTGTCTGCTGGTAGTGTGGGCTGTGCATGGCTCTACAGTGCATCATCTTAATGATGGCTGCACCTGAGGGCACCATGTCTGTGACTGACCTTGCCTAGCCTCCCTGAGCTCCCCTACCCTGCTGCAGTGACTGTAGTCCCAGGAGGAGATGACAGGCCATGTTCTTTGGCCAAGTAGGGGTCAGCTGGAGAAGCTGTGCCAGGGTGGGTCCAGGCTGTTGTTTGGCGCTGCCTGCAAATGGTGAGAGGGGAAGGGAGAGTAGCGACAGCACTGGAAAGGCACATGCTGGTAGCTGCCAAGTGGCATCCCGGCAGCGGCTGAGGACTTTTTCCAGGGCTGAGGTGACATTGAAGGAGAGGAGCAATATGCAGGCAGCAGCACTGTCCAGGGGTGTGCAGCTTCCCCACGGCTCAGGGCATCCTCGTTGCTGAACCATGTGTCCTGGCAAGCTCTGCAAAGGCTGGCGGTCGTGTGCAGCCATTTCCCTGCTGGGTGGTTGGCGATGAGTGGTCCCACGTGGTTTAGATTTAGTGAGAATCCCCTTTTTGTGTTCGGAAGGCCTTGTTTTCAGTCCCCAAGTGCCTCACGAAATGAATTGTTGTTTTCTGGCCAGCCTGACTAGGAAACACGATTCATGCAGTTGGTGGGAATTGGCAGAAATATCCTGGTTTTCAGAGTGTAAATTATGAAAATGCATTCTTATTCTCATGGATTTTCCTTGAGAAAAAGCCAGCAGTGGGAGTGTGTTAGAGTGGTAAAATACAATTCATGACAACAATCCCACTGAGAGGAGTATTTTTTTTTCAGTTTGGTTGCTTCTAATTGTGGTAAGGAGCAAACACATTCCCCTCTAATTTCCATTGGCAAAGTCTCCAGGACTCTGCAAGTGCCAATGCGTGTGCTGTGGTTGGTTTTGCATTTCCTCCTCTCTTCTTCCCCTCCTCCACCCCCTCCTTCATCTTACTGGTATTATGGCCAATCCCTCTGCAAATACCTCTTTCACAGGCAACATAAGCATTCTCCTTCTTGTTTTTCTTCCTTCAAAACTCGGCTCTATCTCTTTTGGCCAGCTGCAGCCTTCCTAGAGAATCTTCTACCTGAGAAAAGAAGATACCTTTGATAGTCAGGCATGACTGTAAAGTTGAAACACATGCTTGGTTCAGATACTGATGAACTTTAATTTATCTCAGTTCATTAGCAATTTTTAAACCCACAGTTAGTGGAAGACAATCTGTAAAATAATTGGAAGTAAATGCTGAAGGAGAAATACTGGGGGGAGGAAAGAAGGGAAGCGGCTTACAGCAGGAGTCTTAAGCCAGCCTTTCATCTTCAGGCCAGTTCGGTTTTGAACCCTGATGGGAAAGGTCATGAATTTTAAAATGTGTCTCACAGCAGACAGCTCTAATCATACAGCTAGCACTATCTGCAGTGCATGTCTGACCATGTGAGACTCATGGCTGACTGAAGAGGGAGACTGACTTCCAAGAGCAGGATGCTGCTTGGAGCAGGAGAGCTGGGATAAGCAGAACTGATGCCATATCTGTCAGTGCTGACATGAAGTACCCAACTTTCAGGGAGAACCACGCTGTTCCCAGCAGGGTCTCAGCAGGGCCTGCTGCAGCAGAAGTACTAGATAGCGCATTCTTTGCCTCTGACAGCTCCTCTAGGATCCACAGTTTCCCCTTCCTGTCTGTTGTTTAGGAAGTATAACATTTTACTGCTTTAGCTCGCAACCCTCATTCTTGGTTTTAAGGCAATTTCCAAACTATTGTGCTCAAAAGCCTGCAGAAGCTGGAGCCCTTGCTGTGGCTACTCTTGGGAGTTGTTTTTTTGCCCTTTGCCAGCCTGTGCTTGAAATCAAGGGAGGCTAATGTTTTGGCAGCACCTCACAATGGCTCTGACAAAGGAGTTGTGGTTGGTGACTATCTCAGTCTTAATTGTTTTCTTAATTGGGTGCTGCTGAGGCTCAGACAGTTATGCGAAGGATGTGAGAGAGCCCTTGGTTCTCTCTCTAACTTCATGTGCATTTTCCAGAATTCTTCCACTGTATATCTATCACATCTTGGGCTCTGCTCTTCCTAGCACATATGGAAGCATGGTCCGCTGGTGTTAATCACCATGTGATGTCTAGACATGCTGAAAACACTTAAGCAACTGTGACATCTGTTTGGTTGGCCTATGTTGTTGGGAAACTTGACCTTATTTACGAACAGTTTTCAAAACCAGGCTTCAACCATGACGTGATAATAAATGTGAGGCATCTTCACACACATCTTTGTGGCCAACATCTTCCCTGAAATGGGAGGTAGGCTTGCTCTGAAGGGTTAGAGCTTGGGACATATGGGTTCAGTTTTTAGGTCTGGCACATACTTCACATCTGACCTTTGCAAAGTTGTATGTTCTCTTTGTGTCTGGAATAAAATGATAGTAATACCTGGGATCAGACTGATTATTGGACTCTTCAGATTTTGGCAGCTAATTTGTTACCTAAAAAAGCCCCCATGATCTAAATGCAGCTGAATGCCTTATTGTATGGAGTTAGTGTGATGTGAACAAGAGCAGGAGCCAAGTTGGAATTTCTCTTAATTCTGCAGCAGCAAACTCCAAATCAGGGGTTACTTTTGGTGTGTCATATTGCAATTGCTAGGTTTTTGCAGTGCATGATGTGAAGCAGAATTTTCAAGAGCATCTGGTTCTTGGCTGGTATGTGTTTACATTGCTTCTGAAAATGGAATTTAGGGCTCTGACAGAGGATCTTTGGCAGATTTAACTGTTTAGAATGTTATCTCCTCTAGCACCTCTGCCAAAAGTTGCTGCCTTTTAACAAGGGCACAGAGCAAGAAGAAAGCAGTAATAAGCAGTGTCCCACTGTGAACCTCATGGGAAGAGTTCCATGCTCTTCATGGTTATGCAACCCCCTGAAGTTAGGGGTCACCGTGGAGAAAAACTAGATATTTGTTTAGGTGTTGTCCCTAAGCTGCTTCTGCTCCATGCTTGGCAAATATTTAGTGGTGTGAGTGCTAGTGCTGTGTTTGTGGACAGGTGAGCTCTCCCACAGCTCACTGTAAAAAGGCTGGGCATCAGGAGCCAAGGAATCACCAGAGAGGATTTGGGAAGCCCCAGCTGTGTGCTGGCATAACACAAGGAAAAAGCCAGTTCTATGGAGGCTCTAAGTGGAGCTAATCCTGATGCCCACAAATAAGCCTAAATTTACCTATTTCCCTTGTTGAACTGCAAGTGAGTTTCTAAGAAGCTCTTGGCTCTGAAGCAGCTACTGCAGCCATAAGCAGCTCTGCTTGAGTGGCATCCGACTTGCAATTTCTGTGACTGTGTCTTTTATGGCAGTGTCTCCGGAAACACTGTAGTATAACAAATTATTTATTTGTCAAGCCTTTTCTGTTGTGTTTCAGCCTCTCCTCTCCCCCTTCCCTGGCTTATCACTGGTGGAAGCGGGTGTAAAGTCCTTTGAACGACGACATCAAAGGACAACTGCATCTCTGTTCTTAACCCAGGCTTATAAAGAGATTGTGATAAAGGCAACAATACACGTCAGTGTTGCCCAGTTATTGTTCTGGGCTTTGTAGTTTTATTAGGAAATAATTTCTCACCCTGTGTGGCTCCTGGTGAGTTTTGTTTTCTGTGCTGCTGGATTTGATCTGCCTAGTGAAAGACCTGCCACAGAACTGAGAGTTTTGCCAGCTGTGAGTTAAGAGGGAAACATGATTGAAAAAGTTCAAGCTCTGCTTCCTAGCAGCCAATTTACCATCTGTCTCACTCGCCTTCACGCCCCTTTTATAGCAAAAATGCAAACAATTTGTTTGACCTCTGCTGAATCTGTACGACTCTGGGCTTTTAAAGTGTTGCTCTAGCAAATAAAAACCAAACATGACAGCAGCAATAACCCCAAATTCAAAACCAATAAACCTAGGCAGAGGCAAGGCCTCTTCCCAGAGATTGTAAGAAGCTTTCAAAAGCTTTCTTCTTCATTAATGCATCCCTCCTTCTCTTCTCCCTTTGCTCCTGCTCAGGGAAAAACTACAGGTAAAGTCAAATCCTGTCTCCCATAGCATATAGCTGAAAATTTGCCTCTCCTCCAGTATAAGAGAGAGAATGAAGCCCTCAAACATAATGCCCAGAGGCTGGATGCTGTGGATAGCTAAGTACCAGCACCCCTCCACTTCCATGTCCTGGCAGCATTGCCCCTCTGACCTTGCACCAGCTGAGGCACCTCTGTGAGCTGGTCTACAACAGCGAGCTCCACACACAAAGGTCTCTGGTGGGTGCTAAGGCTGATCAGAGGATTTGGGGCTGAGAGGAGTGGGATGTCTCTCTTGCTTGGGGTAAATCCCTAGCCTGGCCCAGCTGCTTGCAGAAATACAGAAGGCTGTTGTGTTACATTATTGCACAAGTGCAATTGCCAGCACCAGTAATGGTTCTGTCTGCCTCCCAAAGAAACTTCTCAGAAGTATTCCTGATGCTGGTATAGACTGACATGGCCCCAAACAATTTGTCATTTTTTTAGTAGACTATGAAATTTTCTTGAAAACTGGTCTGTGTTTCAGGGTTTTGTCTTGGTTGTACTGACCCCAGTGGAAGTCCAAGCTGATAAATAACTCAACATGGTTCATCCTCAAATAGGTACTTGTACCCTCAATTCACATTACTTGAGCAATTGTTATGAAAAAAAAAATCACACTTAAGTTTTCATGTTTCAAAACAAAACCTATGAAGTCCCAATTCCAGGCTGCTGAAGCACCCTTTGTTTTGCTAGTAAATCTCTGTAGAAAGAGACGAGAACTGGTAAGAAAATCACCTCAGTGTTGGTGTGTTTTGCTGAGGTTGGAGGAGGGCATTGTGACATTCTTGCACAAAGCATTTTCTATTTCAGTGTATCTTAAGTAGATTGGAATAAGAAAAGAAAGCCTTCTTGGGTTTACTGAAACCACAAAGATATTATATCATTGGGGATCATCCTGGACAAAAAAATGGGGTGGCAGGGGCCTAGGGGAGAAAGGGGTTTAGTGTGGAAAATGAAGCTCACATTTGAAGATGGAATTAACCTGATAAGAAGTCTGAAACACGAGCTGAGATGCTAATCTCTTCAGGACATTTTTAAATCCTCATTTTAGGGAAGTGGGAGTGACTTCATACCTGCTTTGAGAACTTGGAAAAACCCTTTCTGAAAAACACCTAAAGGGGGCTTTCCATTGTCAAAGAAGTAGCTTGATTATTGCAAGATGATATTCTTTCCCACGACTGACTTAATAATTTTCAGATGAAGTATTATCAGTAAAGAATAATTAGGAAAAAAATTAAATAGAATAAAATCCCATGAAGAAGTGTTATAAATAAGCAGAAAAACACTTTTTTTTGCTATGGCAGAAGTAGAAGTAAGGCAACTCTTGGAGAAGAGCTGCCTGAAATGCAGGAGATTTAAGCAGGAAGTTCTTTCACCCTGAGTAGGTGAGGGTGCAAGGGTAGGCTCATGCTTGAAGACACAGGGAGTGGGGATGAAGCAACCCAAAAATCTCAAAGGGATCATGGGGTGTTGATTTTGAAATGGCAGGGAAGGTCATGGTAATTGAAGACTCCTGAGATCAGCAGAGGGATAGTGGAGTTGCCTGGCATTGTTATCACTGCCTTGAACAGATGCTTGAACAAGGAAGTATACATAGGGAAGCTGATGATGTCAGGAACAGTTGCAGATGAATGGCCCTATGCTGTAAAAAACCCAGGGCCTTAGCTTTTTTTACAGATAGGATATGTAGATGGGGAGGAAGGAGCTAAAAAGCAATGAGGCACCACTGGGAAGAGACTGAGTCATCTCTGTGAAGCAACTCAGACACAGAGAGCACTGTGAGCTTTGTGAGAAAGGAGAGGGCATGACCAGAGCAAAGGGCTGGATAAGCTGGGTGTCCAGTTCACGTGCATTTTTATCTTTTTTGATCCTATGTTCTCTATTGAGAGCATGGTGCAAAATCAGACTCAGTTTCTCACACCAGGCAGCATGAACTCTGGTAGGGTCCCTGTATCCTGCTCTACTTCTTTGTGTCAGTGCCAAGGCCCATTGAGATACAGATATTTTCAGTATCAGTCTGAGCATTATTTTAATGAAGTGTTTTTGTTTCCCTTTCTGAGCTTACACAGCAACTTTTGTTGTTTCTGGCAATGAAGCATTTGGGAAGCACCTGGAGGGATGGGGACTTGGTGTTGCCGGGCAGCTTGGCTTGCTTGAACCAGCCAGGGTTGCAGAGTGGCTGTGTGGGTCAGAGAACAGCACTGAGCGTGAGATGTCTGTGAGTTTGGAAAGTGATCGGGTTAGTTTTGGCCAGGCAGATCCCTGGGGGCCCAGGGTGTTAGAGCCTCTGTGTAAATGTTAAGGCAATCCAAAGAGAAATACCTCTATTCTCATCTTACAAGTGGAAGCTGGCACTCAATGCTGAGATGACTTTCCCAAGGTGGGGAAGTGGCTGTACTGCACCATCAGAAGTCCCAGGTGACCTCAGTACCACTTAAAATCTACATTCCTCCCTATTTTTTGCATTCATGTATACTGTACAAACTATATGCATTGACAGGCCATATAAGCAATTTACCAAAAGGTTTCTCTGAGGTGTCACCCTAACCTGGCAGACCCTGAACAGCTGTCCCGTGAATTTCCATTCTTTACTTTAACCAGGAACAAGATACCTATGGCTTGTATACTCTTCACCATCTGGGATGGAAGTGAGGAGTAGTTCAAGAGGGGAACCGTACTTCATATAGAGAGCTGGTTTGGTTTTTTTCCCCTGGTTTTTTTTTTTTTTTTTTTTTTTTTGCTTAGTTACTTCATAAAATTTAGTTCCAGTTACCACTTAGCTCTCAGTGGCACTTCCATATCACAGAGCTGTTGCTTCATTCCAGGTTTTCAACAACTGAAATATATCATGGGATTTTGTTGTAATGCAGGAAATTGCCTTCATATTAACAATCTGCCAGTTCTGTAAACAAGAAATACACTGATGTGACATGTCAGCGCTCAACAGGAGGAGTCCTGGCTACCTTAGCAAACTGATGCAGTCCTCCATGGAAAACTGGTGTTAGGCATACCTAAGTAATGACACAATTGCTTTTGCTTTTTTTTAGATCAGGGGCTAGGTGCCTGCTCAGGGTAGTTGGAGGCAGAGAACGTGAAGGAGAATCCCTCCAAGCCTGCTCTTTAAGTGCACTTTGGTACCAAAGTTTTCAAAGGTCATGGGGTTACGTGCCGGTATTTTTTTTTTCCTTCCCTTTAATAGCATATTAATAGCAGTATGTGCATTGTAGATGATTATATATCTTTTTTAGCTAAACCCACTTGCGTCTCACATAGGCCACTTGTTCTCTCCTGCTAGCACGTCTGCTTTGACTATGTAATGACAGCTGCGTGGATATATGGACTGTGGCAATGGGCTGGCAGCCACTTCATTGTCAGCTCCCCTTTGTTCTCCCAGAAAAGAGAAGGCACAATAGGGAAGGCTTCATCCACATGTCAGACATATGAGGGACAAAGGGATGACGGGAACCGACTGAACTACATGCTCTAAGTCATGCCGAGAAGTGCGCTCTTTCAGCTCAGTTCAGCAGCGGTGTGGTGGCCGGCCATCGAGCTGCTTGTAGTTAGCCAGCAAGCAATTAAACTACAGCAAAGCCTCTGTGCTACCTAAGATCTTATGAAAGGCCATTTCACATGGCAGAGTTTAGGGGGCATATTAATCCTTTGCACCTGAGCCCCATCTTGGGCTGACGGCGGATGTTTAGCACGGGAGCAAGGCAGGGTTTGTCAGAGATCTGGGACCTTTCCTCAGGGCAGCTTGGTCCTCTCAGGAGAAAGCAGCAGCTCTCTGGCACATGGAAGTTCTTAATCAGGTCTGAACCAGAGAAGCAGCAGACATCAAACAGAAATCCAGGTTGAGAGCAGCCGCTTTGAGATTAACTGGAAATGTTAATCAGCTAAAATGTCTGAGAGAAAATGTGGTTGGCACCTGTGGAGCAGAGGGGATGCCAGTAAAGAAAGCAGTGGTAAGGTGGCTGTTTCCTAAGGGAAAGCCAGAGGGAAGAGGTAATTTATAGCCTGTGGCAGAGGTTAGTGGGAAGAGAAAAATTACAACCTTATGAAACTCTGTATTTCTATTGAATGTGCTCTTGTTAATATTTGGTAGACATTTAACCCCATCGCAGGTGCTCGCTTGAAAATGTTACACTTCATCTAGAATGCATTGTACCCTGAGAGCCTTCACCTGCCATAGACAAATATGGGTCATCATTAGGGAATACCCTTCAGACCTGCTCCTAGGTCCAGCTTACACATAGTTTTCATGGGATGTCTCTGTCTAAAATAAGAAGCTAAGGTCACCAGAGACAAAGAGGAAAGACAAAAGAGGATGGTAAATATGTCTGGGTTGGATTTCTCAGTAGTGTCTTTTCAGAGGTACTACTCTATCTCTGCAGAACCTCAGGAAAGATGAATAGTAAATCTACGGAGAACATAACTGAAAATATTTAGTACATTGATTTTCATCAGAAAGTGCCTGTTTGTCAGCTGAAATGCTTTGGATGAAAGAAACTGAGTGATTTGGGATTTTTTAAGGAAGAACATTGTGGTTATAATTTCTGAACTGGTATCACTGCGGTTTTGCAATTGGATGTGAGTTGTGTAACAGCTAGTACTGCAACCCTTCCCAATTAGCCAAATTTACATTCTTGTCTGAACGAAACAGAATTCAGAACGTCCTATCCCAGAAAATGTTTTGACAATGTGAAAAATCTTACAGGATGGGAAACTGTTTCTGGATGTTTTCCACCAGTGTGAAACACTAAAGCAGGGGGCTTTTTGTTTGCTATCTTTTAAAATACTTGCTGTGATTTAAAAAAAAGAGGAAGAAGTTATTTGGAATTGCTCTGGGTTTTGATTTATGTTATCATGTTAACATTATCCTAATGTTGTCAAATAAATGCATTTAGTACTGTACTGAATTAGCAAAATTCTATGAAATTCTATGTAGTTTTATTTCAAATCTAGCTGTTGAATTGTCAGTGGTTACAAGATGAGTGAGTTTTTCTGTGTATTGTTGTCCCAGTGTTTTGAGAGATGACGGAATTTCATGATGAGAGTTTAACAGAATTGAAGGTAAAAATTTAGTTCCCTGGAGTTTCCAAATTTCAAGCAAGATCCCAAGTGTTATGTAGAAGCTCCTGACACTGTGGCCTACATTTTGCTACATGTAAACGTGGTTTTGTTAGAAGATGGAAAGCTTCACTTGGTTGTTAGATCCAGAATCTTTGCTCTTAATTGTGTATGTCCAGCTACCAAAAGACAAAGAATAAATAAATAAAACTCTAATAAAGTGGGTTTTATTATGTATATAGTGGTAAATGCTGAAGATGCTGCAGTAGGGACTAAACCCTATATTTATGACTATTATAGACATGTTATGTTTTCTGATCTTTAATATTCATTTTTCTTCACCCCTTTCACTGGCACACAATTGTGTACTTCAGTTGTTGGAAATAAAATTCTCCAAGAGCTCTGCCATTAGGTATAATGCAGCCAAAGAAAAGGGCATAAATATAGTAATGATCATACTGCTGTACTGTATCATTTCAGGGATTTAACATCAGACAAAAATGGAATATGCAGAGAGTGTGTTACTGGAGATATTGCTTTCTAATGGAAATGTATTTTTTAAATAAAATTACGTTTCTGTTGTCATTTGTAGTGGTGTAATGCTAATGGCCTTACTCTTCTCTGGCATGAGATTTCCTGTAGTTGGTACCAAATTCCTATGAGATGGGATGTATGAGGGGTGCCAAAAAGGGCTCAACCATCTTGAAATTGGTATTTGCATTTGTGGTTCAAAAGTATTTGCTGCTTTGTAAAGAAAGGAAGGTGTTACTAAAAACTGATGTTGCAAATAGCTGGAAAGGTGCCGTCGTCTAAAAGATGCTATGCAAGGTAAAGGAATTGGAAAAATAGTCTAGAAGTTAAATTCTAGTGAAAAAATTGCATGTACCTAGATACAGAGGGTGGCCCAGCAGATGGGGAATGGCATGTGACAGGAGCAGTGTTTCTTTCCCCAACCTCCAGCCACCTCTGGGGCTGTGAGTCCCTCCTTTGGTCTGTGAAAAGCCCCTGAGCAGTTGTTGTTTGTGCAGAGGTGCAGCAATCCCCCTGGCCAGCACAATGTGGTGTACCTGTGGGAGAGAGAGGACTGCTCCATGCCTCAATATGAGCTCCAAGGCTGATCTGAAAAAACACCTTCAGTTCAAACAAAACCTGTTTTCAGTATATTTTTTCAAGCTAACTGTGACAGGCATCCCACACACTGGCAGGCATCCGCTTCTGCCTACCCAAAACTGCAAAGAATTGTAGTGAATTAGGGTATTTGTTGCCTGCCTGATTGCTTTTTCACACTTAAGCTATACATAGTAGTGTTAGCTTGGGGTCCTTTAAGGCTCCTTCATATCACTCAAATGCTTTTCCAATATTCACAAAGGTGACAATGTGACAGGGTTTAGTCTCTGCAGTTCTACAGAAAAAATTAAGGTACATTTACAAATGTGTTGCTGTTGAATCCTCATACAAACAGGGGAGAACAGACCCTGGGCTTGGATCTCAATCCTGGGCACAGAGACTCAAGTGGGATTTGAGTCTCTCTCCTCTCCCTCTACTTTTTCCTCATCAATGTGTGATTAACTTAAGAATTTGAAATTGTACTTAAAAATTAACTACATTATAGTTCAAATATTGTAAGGATGTGCTTGGATTCAGATAGTTTGAAAAAAAATTTTTTTGAGGTGTTTGGCTAATTTAGACTGATTGTGCTGAACTGCACAATCTCTGTATTGAATAGCTGGGCCCAACAAATGGGTGTTGTTTTGTTGTTTTGTATTTTCCCCCACCAAAATTAAATGAATACATAAAACCTTCTTCTACCTCTGTTGTAAAATACCCCTTTTTATGTTGTGTTTGCATGCTTGCACTTTCTATAATTCTACTTAGAAGATATAATTACATTTATTTTTAACCTTTATTTATTTAGACATCTAAAGACCAATCTTCTGTCTCTATAAGTTTCTGATTATTCTGAGATTCAGAAAGACATTTTTCAAGTGCATTATAGATGACATGCTCATCTCCTGTTCATATTTAAGATGTGATGCTCATCTTCCTACTGTACTTTAAATCACCACTTAAGAACACTATATTGAGAAAAAGGTATTTCATTGCAGAGCGAAATAATCCTTTCCTGAAATGAGAATTTCTGTGGTCTACAGAGGAAACTCCTATCAAGCAAAATGTTCTATGGATGAGTACTCAAAGAAAGCTACCCTGAAAATGTATTGTTCACATTTGAACACATTATCTAATTGCAAGCTAATCTGAAGATATGAAAGTAATTCATTACATGGCCTGAAAATTACTGCATGAAGTAGGCATCATAACAGGCATTTCCATGCTAAATGTAGTAGCAGATTTAAAAAAATCCCAACTATTTAAATGAATATAAATAAATGGCTAATTTTGTAAAATGTTTTCATGGAATTATAGCAGGTTCATTGCATATATAATTCTACAATTTTTAAATGTGTCTTTTAAAAATAGATGTCTGTAACTAAAATAATTCATTAAGAGTAAGTAGACTCAAAATTTATGGCTCTGTTTTTTATTAGATTCATGCAAAAAAGCATCTGAATATTTTATAAATTGAGTTAAATGTCTAGAAGCCAGTGTTGTACCTCTGATCTGGCACAGAAAAGTCCATCTCCTTGTGAATAAATAACACCACCCCTTCCTGCATCTATCCCAGTCTAGAAAAGCTTACCTTTACTTCAGGAATTTAATTCCATTTCTAATTCCAAAGTGAGTGGGGTTGACAAACCAAGGGCAGGCTTGGAATATTATGGATTTTTTCCACGTTGGTTGATCAACCTCATACCTTTTATTCAAATAACCTCTAAAAGCTCTAATTAGCAATGGCTAGTGTGCCCCCCAGATGCTTGCTATTGATTTTGCCTGCAGTAAACTAATCTAATTGCCCTCCTTGTGAGAGAGAGGGTGAGTATTAAACAACCAGCTTACTCAGATGTCTGTGAGAGCCATCAGAGTAGCAGGGTGGGGTGGGGTGGGGTGGCTCTGTAGGGCACTGGAAAAAAAACAGTCCATGGAGATGGGTAAAGACACTTGAGCTAATGGGCAGGCAAGTCCTGGAGGTAGAGTACTGCTGTCAGAGAGAGCATGGATGTCATCCTGCTCCCATATGAAGAGTCAAACTCAGAAGGGAGGTGAGAGAGGCAATGTGTTGATTTCTGTGCCAAGAAAGAGGGGGGCTTGCCAGCATCAGTTTACTGATTAAAATGCTTTTCAGGTCTTTGGCTGGGTCTCGGGGCTTTAGTGCCACCTCCAAAATGATAGTGTTCACATAACTGTAAGACAACATCTATTATTGCTTCCTTTGATAGCATTGTGTTTATATAGGGTTTGATATTGTCTATAAAAGCTACTGCTCCATTGAAACCTGGCTGTTAAGAAGCAAACTCTCAGCCTAAATGTTTGCTTTAGTAAAACGTGAAGGCTCCTTAATTTTTTTTGTTACCTATTTGTAAAAATGTGTCAGAAGTTCAATCAGATTTATTTTGTATTCCAGTAGAGCAAAAATGTTGTTTTCTTTCTTGAAACTGCATTTCAAAAATGATTAGTCAATAATGTGGGATTTTTCTGATATTTGAAATGAGATGTCAGTATGTAAGATACTGTGGTGTACTGGGTTTTTGTTGGTAGCTTCAATTGGGTTGAAGTTCGTGGTTTTATTTAAGTTATAGTAGGATATATTTATCTATTTATCATCCTTATAAAAAAATAAAAGTGATAATAACAATAAAATTACCCTAAGTAATTTTAATTTTCAAGAAGGGTTTTTCCCCATTAAATAGTGCTGTTGTTGATTTTCAGGGCAGTAATCTATTATGTTCCTCTCAGTACCTATTCTTTTTCTTGCAGCTTTCTGCATTGAGTATGTGTTTTGGAAACAAGCCAGCTTGATCCTACAAATCCTGTTTTTCTGTGTGATTTGTTTTACAAGAGCACTCGCATGAGATGGTGCAGGGAGGAAAGGGGGGGGGGTGGTTCTTTGCCTTTTTTTACTGGAAAACTCAATAAATGATTGGCAGATCCTGACTTTTTGTTGTGTGTCCTTGGATTGCCATGCAGTTCAGTTGCCACAGTTACATCCAGCCAACATCACAAATACTCTAAAGTGCACCTCTTCCGTATCTTTTTTTGTGTCTTCTAGCATACTGCCTAGAAGAGGAAAAGGGAGGTTGGCTTTTTAGCATGACAGCTGACAGAGTGTGATGTTCTTGCTGCACAGTGACTGTCTCCCTTGGGCTCACAGTTAGACCTCATCTAAAGGGATTCTCCTGTCTTTAGTCATGTCCATAGAGTAGTTTTTTCTTGGAGGCTTCACTGTGGTTTTGGAGGTCTTCAATGTGGTAAGAAATTATTTTTCTGTTTGGCCTACAGTAGGTTTGGGAAGGTGCCCCTGCCTTCTGTAGGCTTTGTTTTGGTGGGCAGTGCATCATTACTGCAATATTTGTCTAGAGGTGCTGGTGGTATTAATGTGTTCATTATGATTACAACACTAGGTGCAGCCACAAGCTGACCAAGACAATGAGATGAGAGATGCCAGGAGGGAGCTAAGGAAGGGCTTAATAGGGATAGCTTACACAGACCAAATCAATTGCTGTACTGGAACACGACAGAAGCAGGGTCTCAGGAAAAACTTAATAGAGACTTCTCATTTTAGGAAAATGAGGCACTGCAATGATTGCCTTTCATGTAGCTGGTGGATAAGGGGCACCAGGAGGTATGAAGAAGGAGAATCTGAACCAGAAGGCTTTGGATTTTAAGGTTAGATGTTTATGTTATGCTATATGTTATGCTAAAGTTTTGTTACGTTTGTTATAGTGAACAGTGAGGTTCGGTGAAGGGAATTTTAACACGATCAAATGAAATGGTTCAGGCAGCTGTCTCTAGTCAGGATTGAAATATGGTGGTACCAGTGAAAGAGCCACACTGGTGCTTCAGGAGCAAGTTAGAAAAAATGAAAGCCTAAATGAGAGACACATTTGTGAGTATGAAACTCAAAGGATGGCTTTTAGATGATATTGAGTCTGAAGAAGCATCAGGGTTTGGTATAGGGGCAGACTTTGTGGAGAAAAAGGGAGAAGTGAGCCAAAGGTTAATTTGGAGAAAGCTGGAGCAGGAAGGGTTGAATGAAGAAGGCAGGTGAAAACTGATGGGAAGATGTGTGATACAGAGGCAGGGCGGAGGATGGGGAAGTACAAAAGCAGCAAAAGACTATATGTATGAATCATCAGCCTAGAAAACAATACACAAACATCTGAGGGCAGGTGAGATTTACCAGACAGGGAGGATAAAACAAGATGAGGAAAAATCCTGGGAAGATAAATGTGGTGGAAAGGGCAGCTTTTCAAGAGCCGGCATCGATGCATTTAGCAGCTAGGAAGAGGAGAACTTGATTGCTATCTCCTGTTCTGAGCATAAGGAGGATTGCTAATGAGTAAAATATTTCGAAATGGAAGAAAATGTTGAAAGCAACAAAGTCAGTCATATTCTGAGCAAAGCCAGGGAGTCCTGCCAGAGAAACAGAGGAGCCAATGCAGCACGTTGTCTCCTTGGTTATTCTTCTCTCTCCTTGGCATTACGCTTGCTGTTTGTGAAGGCTCCTTCCAGACTGCTCTCATGCAAAGAGAGCAGGGGTTGAGACCTTCCTCTTGGATGTAATACCTGGACAAACTGCAAAACTACAGGTTTGCCCTCCTGTGGAAGCTGGAAGGGGATGATGGTTGACTGCAGCACTGTGGAGTTGTTTAAGGCCTCTGGTGGGAATTTTCTGTCTTTCCAGAGTATATTAATAGCCCAAACCTCCTTAGCTCTTTAGGGATCTCTGGAAATAGCTGGGTAGTCAGTGTATGTACTGACAGCATGTATGCTGATTAAGTAGTGGTTTAGTGTGTTGTGCGTGTTTATTATTCAGCTTCCACCCAGTGATGTTGTGCCAGAAGAACAGCAAGATCTGCTGAAGCTGGAGAGAGGGGGGAAGAGAGAGGAGACTGAGGTGGATGGGATGAAATCAGTGAGCACAAAGTAGAGAGGGAACACGTAGGTTTGGATAGAAAGCAAAAAGAAATTTCAGAGTAAGAAATATTAAAAGTCCAGCCAGCAGGAATATGAATGAAAAGTATGAACTATGAGGGGTAGATATGTAAAAGCACTGCAAAGAAAGCTGAATTTATTTTTCCTTGGTGTAGGTGGCTCTATTTGCCATCCCCTTGTCTTTGCAGTTCTGAGTGATGAGGTGACCTTTGCTGATGAAGATAAAATCTGTGGTATTGTTAGAGTCTGTTCTGGAGGTGCATTTATTATCCGGCTTTTGAGAATTAGGATAGTTGTTTTTAAACAATGGGAGTAGAATTTAACTATAAAATGCTGCTTTAAATAAGCATTTAAATGTATTTTAATGCAGCAGATAGCTGTAAAATAGCAGTTCAGGCAAGAAAAATAATGTATGAGAGGAGAGGATAGCAAGGAGTAGGTGAAATTCTGAAAAGAAGCCTTTGTGTTTCTTTCACTAAGCTAATAAATGTTTTGCTGGTAACCATATTGCTTCTCTGTGTGGTCTGGTATGCCATTTGTTTTCTCTTCACAAGCCATGCTGCAGGGAGTGCAAATTGAGCAGTGAAGTCAGTTCTGAATGGTGTAAGAAATGCATCTTGGCATGCCTCAGATATTTTCAAGTGCGTTCATGTGTACCCTCTCTAGGCTATAAATTCTGCAGGGCATGAATTGGGGCTTTTTCCCTGTTTGGGTGTTTTGGCTGATCTGTTTGTACTGCCCATAAATAAAGTTCTAGTGATTCCCAGTTCTGCAGAGGAAAAGCAGGACACCTGGCATTTGGCAGTGAGTACCTTAATGTCTTGCCAGAACAGGCTGCAGCAGTTTTGGCCAGATTAGTGTGCACTTCCTTCCTCTGTCCCTGAAGTAAAACTTAACTCTGCTAATTTTGATCACATCACTGGGGGCAGCAGCAGTCTGAGTCCTGCAATTCTTCGTATCGATACCTTCATTCTTCTCTTTAATCCCTCCAAATTTCACATTCCCTCCAGGTAAAATGTCACTGTATGACTTGCAAAGATTTACCTCGTGAAATCTGCTCCTGTTCCCATGTCAAGCTCCTTCCATGACTTATGTACTTCACATCAAATTCATGTGTCCTTGCTATTTGTTCTTCATTTCACTGCCCTTTCTTAAGTCATTGCACTTATCTGTCTTAATTTCTTAGAAAATATTGTCACTGCAATACTTCTGTCTAAATTTTGAACCCACTTAATGATTTCAGCCAAGTTTGACACAACAGTGGGTGTCTCCAAGATCAAATGCTTCTGTGGGTGTTGTGTAAATAGGTGTTTAACTGAAGGAGAGAGACTGTTACTGATGTTACAGAAGGACAAGGGAATGAGCTGTGCACCAGGGGATCTCTCATATGACAGTTCTTGCACCCCAGGCTTCCCTAGTGCTGGTGCTTGGTCATCAGCTTTTTCTGAGGTCTGACACTCCCTAGCCACCTGCATCTTGTCTTCCCCAGTTCCCAGGCAACTGAGGAACAGAGTCTCAACGTGCCATTGTGTCACATTCCTTAGTAGAAGATGGCTTTCCTGGGTTGACTTGCTCCGTGTTCCCCCAAACTGTTCACTGTTGTTGGAGAGTGCTGCATTGCTGGCAGGTGAGGGGAGCACACAATGTACATTTTGCTGTCCCCTGCCAGCTTCTCTACCTCTTCTTTCAGATTTCTTATTTCCCCAACTTGTTTCTTTGTTTTTGTGCTTTATATACAGGTACACAGCAATTTGAATGCAGTGATGTATATTTTAAACAGATTATGTCTCTTAGTGTGGATCCAGTTATACTGAAACACATTCAGCTGTAATAGGTCTCCTAGGCCAGGCTACAACAGGAGGACTTTGACAGCACAGCTGTACCCATTTGCAGGCTTCACTTATTATTGTTTGTTCTTGCCCTGAAACTTCCAGCATTATTGGGTTATTTATCTGTTTGCGTATTCAGTGCTTGCCAAGTTATCTACATCTGCTTTGCTGTAGGGCCGTCTTGGTAAAAATCATAGCCCAAAAGAACTACTTTTACTAGAAAAAATGCTGTCCTCTTCACCAGGGATGCTGCATCCTTTTGGGAAAAGCACTACACATATTGTGGGAGGAAAACTTGTCTTGTCTCATATAAACATGACTAATGTCCCTGTGCCCTAGACAAGGGGATCAACTTCTGGTGAACCCCCCCTCTCACCAGGTCTCCTGGAAAATTTCTCCCAAAAGAGAGCTCTAGGATATTGACCTGACTCATGTGCCTCATTGCCTTCTGCACATTTATTCATTTCAGTGATAGACACAAAAAAGGAAAAACACTTAGATAGCTACTGTGAAAATGAGTGTATTAAGCCCCTCAATTGAAAGGAACATATGGAGAAGAGAGATGAAACAGATCCCCCTCCAAAAGGCCCTTATTTGGCTACACCTCAGAAGGAAATAGTGTGCCAGCTGCTGCTGTGGCCCTGGAGGAAAAAAAAAACCGTTTTGCAGCAAGGTGGAGTCACAGGGGAAGACTAATGGAGTCCCTTAATAAGCATGGACTTTTCCATAGCAAGGAGAGGAGAAACGAAGTGCTGGATTGAAATTAAATCACTGCAGTGTGAGAGTCTTGTGATCCTGCTCTTTGCTTGACTCTATTCCCACAGCCGCAGGAGCTCGGGGCGCTGTGTGCTGGGTACTCATTCAGCACGGGAGCAGTCCTCAGCACTTAACCACGCTTACAGGAAGCTCACAGCGCCTCTGGAAGCCCAGGTCCTTACCCCAGCTTTAGGAACAGCTGAAGAGAATTGCTCCAGGTTACAAAGCCCAGCCGAGTTGCGCGGCAGCTGCGGCAATACGTGGCACACAGCTCCGAGCGGTGCCACGGGAAGGTGGGAGCAGAGCTCCAGAAAGCAGCACAGCCAAGCCTAAGGGCTCAGGTGGGCTACTCACTAATGTGGCTGCACTACTCTTCCAGTCCTTGCCTCTTGCTTGGGCTTTTCTCCATTGTTTCACAAAGGGAGATATGCTCTGAGACCTGGTAACAACCTGCAAAGCCTTTCCCCAGCCCCTGGGCAGTTTGAACAGCCCAAGCCCCAAGGGCATCATGTCAGTGCCACCAGGTGTGCAAGAAATGGGGACACACCAACATAATTTTATCCTCTTCGTGCAAGGTTGCTGTTTCATGGGACCTTTGAGTGAGAGATTAGATGGACTGAAACTCATCGGGCAAGGCAGGGAATCCTTCTGGTGATGAGAGAGGCATCAGCACATTCCCATCCCCACTGGGATAAGGCTATGTTATGATGCTCTTGTAATAATATGTCAGACTGGCTGATAATATCCACTGCCACATGATTTTGCAAAGCTTTGGCTTGGGAAGAAACACTTGTTTTTCTTCAGCAAATCCATAGAGAATAAATTCAAAAAGTGCCTTTAAAACTATAAACTCTCTAAAGTAAAA
Source organism: Certhia americana (assembly GCA_018697195.1). Lineage (NCBI taxonomy): Eukaryota > Metazoa > Chordata > Aves > Passeriformes > Certhiidae > Certhia > Certhia americana. The sequence continues at coordinate 63,384,607 of CM031858.1, read as the reverse complement.
CTGAGTTCAGGAGGAGTAAAGAAGAGCCCTGGTACCACAACGAAATGCAAAATTTGACTTCTGAAGTGTTTTTTTTCAAAAATGTAATTTAACAGAGTATATGCTTGTTTCTTCCAAAATGTTAAAGGCTTATATTTATGAGACAGACTGCAGCAGATAATTCTCTAGAGGATAAGTAAAACAAAAGAAAAACTATTTTTTAAAATCACAGTAATTTTATGAATTCTTCTATTAAAAAGATTACTGAATGCAACACAGTCCCTAAAGCAAACAGCCAAATACTGTAGCATATGTTTGTGTGTCAGTGAAAGTGTCAGTATTTTTCAGTTGCTATTAACTATTTCAAATACTAAATGGCAGCATTTCAATTCTCTTATATTTCTTTTATCCTTCATTCTTCAGTAAATGCTACTGGGGTCTCTGGCTTTGCCAGGAATGGGAAGACTCTTGGTAAAAAAAAAAGAGAACCAAAACCAACTTGACCAAGATATTTAGTGAAAAGTACGAGACAGAGTATTCTGAGCAATAGATAAATCAGCCAAAATTTACCTATCAAAGGCAGTTTCAAGTTAACACAAAGCTGTGCTAGCTTACAAAAACCCAAAGAAATTAGAAATAGAACAAGGCAGAGCTGAGGGTAAGAGAGGCTGCAGAAATTATACTTCCACTGCCTACATTAATGGGTGGAAAGTGAAAGGATCTCCTTTCTTTTTTTTTTTTTTTACCCAACAATGGAGAGTTCCTTTAAGATGATTCTTCAGGTGACAGTCTTGAAGGGAGTCAGATAAGTTTATAAGTTATTCTTCTTGCTTGTAAATTCCATTAATATCTTTCTCACCTGGAGGCAAGCGGAGTGAAATTGTGCAGTTATTTGGTGTCATTCAGCTATGAAGGGTCTGTAAGTATCTTATTAGGCCAACCTACTTTTTTAAAGAGTATCTCTTAATAGAAAAGAATTTTTTCTGCATAAATTGTATATGTCTTTATTGGAAGCACTCTGCTATAATGCATAAAACTAGATAAGTCCCACCAAAACTCACACTGAGCAATTACCGCTCTAAATCTGAAACTATCTGGATTTGCCTGGCATGAATGTGTCAGCTGAAGCCAGCTCCTCTCTAATCGGTCTGCAGTGTGGATTTAGGTGCATCCAAGACAAACTGTAAGGCAAAAAAGCTCCTGAGATTAAAACTCTGGACATTTCACATTCATGAAGCATTTAATGTGCTTCAATTTTTGTCACTTGGGACACAATGCACAAACTGAAGTCAGGGTGACCCCATGGGCCGGGTTCCTATGGAGCCATTACAATGTATTTATTCTGTAATCCTCAAAACTAGGAGGGATTTACACAATAGACTAATGTCTTCAAAGGAGTCAGTTCAGCCTTCTGGGTGGAAAAGTCCACTTTTTAACCCTTGCAGTGCTGGCTCCTTGCTAGCTGCACTCACCTAAACAGGGGAAGAAGCCCTCCCTCCAGGTCTTAGTAGAGAAGACACACAAGGTTTGGTGTGTAGCGTGGAGGTACTGAAGCTGTGATTGGACCTGAGAGAAAATTGGGGGTGAGCATGTAGCTTCTTTGGTTCCATCTACAACTGAGCCATCCATTCACACTTCTGTTCCTAGTGTTCAGAGTAGCTCTGTAGAAATCAGTTGAGACAAATATCATCATACATAAGTCTAAACACATTCTCAAAATCCTACAAGGCCAGAGGTTCAACTTATTTTTCAGTTTGTATGGTTCACAGGCACTCATGTTTGTAGTTTTTCACAAAATCTTCATGAAATTTCATTGGGGTTTGTTTTTTATTTTTATTTTTTTAACAAAAGGGACCAGCAACGTCATGGCAACACAGACAATTTCCCTAGCTCCAGTCCACATATATATTTTGCTTGAGTAAGATTTCCAACATTTCTTTCACTTGCTTCCTAGGTAGATTTAATAATTATGAGAGGCAGGTTGGTACCTGAGAGGCTGCTATCCTTTATTAATCTTCTTAGCAGCTCTAGCACAGAAGTAACTGAGAAAACATACAATGCAATTCTAGTAATAAACTTCTGTGTCTTCCCCAAAGGTCCTTCTCCTCAGATGGGCTTGCTTCTGTCCTGGCTTAGGGAAAGTTTGGGGAGAAACTTCCAAAGGGGCCCCTTCAAAGAGCAAACTCCCACGGCCCCTCCCCACCCCCACCGGTTCAGGAAGGATTCCTCGGAGAGAAGTGGAAAGAAACCTGTTTATTTAACAGACAGAGCACCCCCCAACACACAAGATGGACAATCACCGTTCTGAAGGGATAACAATTCAGACAGTCTTTCTTTGGGGAGTGGTCGCTCTGTCGGTCTCTCCGGCGCTGGGCAGGCTGCTGCAGGACAGAGTGCAGACTCTCGGTGTTTCCCAGGTCCCAGTCCAGAGCAGGCTTGAATAATTCCACGAAGGAGAGAGGAGAAGGAAAGCAGTCCAGAAGAATCTTGGACTGTCTAGTTAAACTAACTAAAGAACTAAGCAGGAGTAAAAGCAGGCAAGCAAGCAGGCAAGCAAGCAGCAGCAAAAGCAGCGGCAAAAGCAGCGGTGTATGTCTGTGTCCCTCCAACTATTGTCTGTACACTGATAACAAAACCAAAACAAAACTTCCCCGAGCCAGTCTTGAAGAACATCTCCAGCCTAAACAGAACAGACGATTGGGGATACAAACCTCACAACATCACCCCAGGACAGCTTCACATCTTGCTACCTTGGTCCTTTAAGAAACACACTGTGCATGAGGCACTCCAGATGCAAGCAGACATCTTGGAATGTGGAGATCTTCCTAAGTACTGTTCTGAAACCAGAACCTGCACCCTTGCCTTACTGATACTGCTGCAAAAGTGCTAGCTGTTGCTGAGGCCAAAAGAACCTCTTTTTGACAGGTTAGATTCTTCAAGTTTTATAGTTGCTGAAGTAGATGATGTGTTAAGTATCATGTGACCCAAATGAAATGAAAGGGTATAATAGGAGCCGTATGTGTACTAGGAATGCAAGTTCCATGACTGTAAATCCACTTATATATTAAAACCTTGCAAAATATGTTACTTTAGAAAAAGGTAAAGTAAAGGAAAATTGAAAGTTGAGTTGTTGTTTAACTTCCAGGTCATCAGTCTTTCCACTCATGACTGGGGAACAATTTTCTATGTGGACTCTTCTTTCAGAACAGCAATGTGTCTGCTTTATTCTGCAGGTTCTCATAACCAGAAAATTAATTGACTCAGATGTGATGTGCAACCATCTTATATGAAAGGGTAGATGAGATAGCCAGGAGGAGGTTACCTGTGTTTCTACTGACACTGGTCATATCCATGCTTTTGATCAGTCCTAGGACCTTCATCGTAGTGACACACAAGCAGCTGGAATAATCATTGCTCAAGTTTTATTGTGCTTTGAAACCATGTTGCATTCAAGACTTCTGGTATGAAATGAACCGTTTGATTTTTAGCTTAAAGTCTGAGATTCAAGTGCTCCATCACAGAAACCATGCAGCTGCATCTTGCTAGTTTGTCTGCAGAGATCTGGTAGGTAGAATCCTTGGTGCTTCTGCCCTGGCACTGGGGGTTTGCAGAAATACTGCTGCCTGTGACAGGAGCATTGCTGTATATCTGTCACTGGGGGTGAGGTTTTGCTGTGAAGAAACACTTTGGGCATAAACCCTCCAGAAAGATACATCATTAGGGTGCTGTTTTCTATTGGATTCTGTTTAGTTGTAGCATGATAGTTATGGCTTGATTATATATTAAAGTTTCAGGCTACTCACAGTCAGCTGTAACTTCAGCATAGGACTGTGTTTATATTGACAATCAAGCCTGCATACTGAATGAAGAATTTTATTACTTTACTGTAACTTTCAATAATGAATCAACACTCAATATCGTTGTCTGAGATGCATGTCTAAGGAAACATAACAACTTTTTTAACTGCTCCTCCCCCTCTTCATTAAAGACTGAGACACTTCAAGGGTTTGGCAGTTGAGATATTTGTAAATACATAATTAATGAATTATGAGGAAAGCTTTTTACCAAAGTGCACGTCCCTCTACCAGCAGACACATGTAATCTAGAGAAGCAGTGGCTATAAAGTCTTGTCAAGTACTTTTTTTTTAATTGCTGTTATGATATTGCCTTAAAGCTTCATCTGAGCCTGGAGCCTGGCTGAGTCTGGCGCAGGCATGAAATAAACAATTGTATTTGTTTCAGGAAGTGTACAACCCAAAAGACTAACTAAGGAAAGCATTGCCAGGAAAAAGAAAACCCCTCAATTTCCAGGGGGAAGCTGAAGTATAGATCTGGTACAAAGCCACATAGGAAATGTTGTACAGGGAGGGTTATCATGTATTACTGTGCTACTTCAGGATTACTCCTAATGTAAGAAGAAAGAAATAACAATGGGTCTTAAGTTTATGAAATTTGACTGTAGAGATGTCTCTGGGTAGTCCAAGAGATATAATCAGGGTTGGTCTTCTGCTGTCCTTTGCCAAAAGAAGTGGCTCTATATGACATAAGAGATATGACATAGTCACTTTCAATACTTTTAAGTGGTAGATGTGTAAAATCTCTGATGACTGGGGAGAAAATAGTCTGTATGTAAGAGCACCTGTCTGAAGCTGGCAGGCTGGAGATCCAAAGGTTGTGTTTCCCACCTGAGCTGGGGAGCGACCGTTGCGTTTGGCATTCCCATCTGTGCGCTCTCCTGGGAGCTGTCTGGCTACATGTCATTTGCTGTGTCCGCCAGCTACATCTCAGATCCAAATGCAAAATCCACTACTCAGGGACATTATGTGGATTTGTGACACTACCCATGGGACTTCGGATCCATAAACCAATGAATGGATTACAATGAGGCATAAATATACTATTTTCATGGATGACATATAATCCTACTCAATTATTGTTCCTGTCATGTAAAGGGAAACTGTACCCATTTTTCTCATCCCTACACACCGAAATTTCAAAAGAAAAGAAATGCCCAATGCAAAAGATTCCATCTCATAGCTCCCTGCCTTTTATCTACTAACAATTTTAAAGCTTATGTTTCCCATTATTAGGTGTTTCCTATAAATAGTTCTTTGCATCTCTGCAAGATCATTATATGGGAAATTCACTTGACAGAAGCATTTAGAGTTTCTGGACTGAGCAGACTGGTATGTTAGTCTCTGAACAGTGAAGTGAATGTCACATCGTGTACTCTCATTTATGTCTGGATTGCCGTGCCCGGAAACAGCTTTGCCTTCTGTTTTGCTTCTACAAACTCTTTCTGTTTTTGAGAAACTGCTGCTACTGTCCTTTGCTTGAAATGACTTGGATATCATAGTTGTTTCAGGATCCAGCAAGATGTGAAATATCTCACGCATAAAGACTTAATCCTTTCTATCAGTACCAGGCAGTTTTATGGGCGTGGATGCTTCACAATAGGGGGAACAATAAGGAAAACTGAGCTTGTGTTTTGTTTCCTTTTAAGATTGAAATGCCATCTTTTATTGTCAATTTGCGCCCCCCCCCCCCTTTTTTTTTCCCCAGAGCTGCCCAGGCAGTAAAAACCCTTTTGATATATAAAGTTAACATTATAATGTCTCAAAATAATGTTTTATTAGAGAATGGATATGTGCAATGTTTGTCCAGCAGGCATTTCTAATGCAGTATGTAAAAGCTTTCTTCACACTGCTAGAATTGCTGAAGGGGTGCTGCAGAAAAAGCCCATCTCTTGTAGCAAGAACTGTGATAGCTCTCCAGTATCGTGTCCTGCATGTGTTTTACAGTGCAAAGCAGCTGTCCTGTAACATTCAGCTGATTATAATAGGCAGTGGCTTTTTCAGAATTCTTCCTTGCATTTGAAAGAAATCTTTCTGGTTATGCATGGAACTGTGGGTGTCTCAAGACAAATACAAATATGTTGCCCATAGTCAATCCCACACAGGGATTTAACCAGTGCCCTTTCTTTTTGGTTAGAAAAGTTTTAGGGCACCTATGGTATGCTCTGAAACTACAGCCAGTTTCCTTAGAGGAGCAAGTGAAGCATTTATATTTTCCTCTGCGGGCTGAGCTTTTTAATTGAATGTTACCCGCTGCTGGTTTTTCCCCTCTCACCTCTGTATACCCTTACTACAGCCACAGAAGCCCCTTTTGAAAGGGCAGGGTCAGCCATGCACTGCTGTATTTATAACACAGGGATTGCTGCAGTTCTCAGCACAAGTGCTTTAATCATCCTTTCATCTAAAGGAGAAGCATCTGGTCCTAAATGTGCTCTTTTTTGCCCCTTCTGCTACAGCGCTACACGGATGGTCGATTAAACCACCCCTCCTTTTTCCTGGCAGCAGGATTGGGATGGCTTGCTACCTTTGTTTCCACTTGTGGCCTCTCAATGGGGCTCTGTAAAGAGAATCATAATAAGGAAGATCTAAGGCTTCTGCTGGACCCTCTCCCCAAATTTAATCTCTGCCCAGGGCCCATTGGCCAAGCTGCTCTTATGTACATTGCTAGGTCTTAAAAAATTAAAATACAGAAGCATGTGAATGAGATGATCCTGGAAAAACCAGCAGGGAAGCCAAATGCTAGGTGTGCTTGTCTTATAACACCCAGAATGGTTTAAGATGAAAGACCCAACTGCAAAAGGAACTTCTTTAAACTGTGGTTTAGCTGAAATTTACATAGATACAGACATTTGCTATTTCCTTTGCACAGAGACACACATTTGCTATTTGCATCACACAGATACAGACATTTGTTATTTGATATTGCAAGTAGATCTATGCCAAGTAAGATCTTCCCTTTCCTCTTCCTCCTCAAAAAAGTTTCAAAATAATTTCATTGCAGCTTTAGCATTTGGAAATTTAAAATTAAACAAAGTTGCATTTAGAAATGAAGTATCATTGCAATATTTGAAATACTGGAACATATGAATGTTGAGACAGGATATTATTTATTATTACTTATAAATTGTGGTCAAAGCAGTTCAGGAGAAGTGAGATTAAGCCATGAAGTAACCCAGACAATCTTTCTGTTAGTTTGGCTGTGGCCTTAGTGCACTGCTTTTCATAGAATCATAAAATGTAAAGGGTTTAGAATGGACCTTAAAGATCATCTAGGCCCAAATCCCACTACCATGGGCAGGGACACCTCTCATTAGATCAGGATGCTCAAAGACTTATCCAGTCTGCCTTTGAACACTGCCTGGTTTGGGGCACCCACAACCTCTCTGGGCAACCTGTTCCAGGGTCTTACCACCTTCACAGAGAAATATTCTTCCTAATCCCTAACCTAAACTTCCCCTTTCTCAATTTTTACCCTTGTCCTATCATTATGCTTGCTATTCATCTCATATATGTACAGTAATGGGTCCCTTCCTCTGTGGGTTGATACTTGCCTAGGTTCACTCTCTCATATATAAAATCCACCAGCACTTCTGTATTACCTTGTTTATATTAGGTTCAAAGCAGCAAAACAACACACAGATGCCATCTTTTCATCAAATGATCCCTAAAGGGGTATTTTTCAAACATTCTGAGTGTGCTGAATCCCTCAGTTTTCCAGTGAAGGTGCAAAGTGTTGTACAGAGAATTTTAGGCTGGTGGGAGTGAATTTGTTCAAAGGCTGCACATGTAGCCCCAAAGTTTTGCAGGTGGTTTATCCCTCCGCAGAGGTCTGAAGTTGAAATGAAGGAGGAAGAATTGGTCCCAGCAGCAACACAGCTGCAGGTAACATGGTTCCCTTTTAGGAACAACTGTGCTTGCTTTTTGGGCTGGTGCCGAGCCCAGGAGATGTATTCACTTCCATGCTTTGCACTTGGCTCAAGTTGCATTTGTCTGAGCAGCAATGGGAAACTGCTTTTCACCTTGGAAGGCCAGCAGCCCTCCCAGCCCCCATCTGATGCCACAGAGACTAAGGAGGAAGGGCATTCTGAAAGCCTTGTACATTGGCTAATGAAACATATATGAGGTTGGGGCTGGTGGTGTGTCAAAAGAGGCTTTCAGCCAAGGGAAAGCACTGCTCCTGGACCAGACCTCTCTGACCACAACACACCCATCTTCCCTTCCCTGAAAGCCCCTTAGGATCTCCTAGGCTCTGTCCTGGCAGCTGCAGGGAGTCTCAGTACCCTTCCCACTACAGATCCCCTGTCATTCCCTGCAAATGAACTGGAGTGACATCCTGCTCTCTGTCTGCCCCAGCCATAGGTGACCAGATGGCCTTTTGAGAAAATTCTGCCTCCTTTGCTGGCAAGGTTCCTGGAAGCAATCCTGGCTCTTCTGCTTCTGGTAGCAATTTTCCCAGAGGACAAGGTTAACTTGTAGGGTGTACCTGCTGGCCTTCCTCTGCCTGTGGCTCCGCATGAGTTGTACTTGCCCTGGGCTAGAAGAGACTATACCCTCGATGGTCTGATGTGTTAAAGGCATGACCCACACCAGAAAATTCTGCAGCTTTGCTCTGTAAAAAAAAACCCCAAATATAGACATATTATGCCAAAATAAATGTAGTTTTGCTAGCATAACTAATTTGTCTCTGGAAATCTCTGGAAGATGGAAAACCAACATGGGAAGGACATTTTGATGCTATAAACTATATTCACAAGACTTGAATTTTAAGCTCAGCCTTTCTTATCCAATACAGACATAGCAAGTTGTGCGCAAGAGAGCTTCCTATATGATGGCTCTCTCTTAATTTTCTCTAGGTTAAAACCAAACCCACTGAGGCCTGAAAAAGTGTCACAGTATTTAAAAAAAGAAAAAAAGGCACAGGGATGTGTAATTTGGTAACTCATTCACAGCATGGTTCTAGATCTGGAAGATGATTCTTATGTTTGCCAGCACAAGCTAAGAGGATGCTTTTGTGTTGTTTTGTGGATGTTGTACATGCTGCATTCCTCCTTGTGTGGGGAGCAAAACCAGAACAGGATGCAAACTGCTTCAGATTTCTCCCACTGCTGACCTTGCTGCTGCTTGTGCCAAAATGAAGACAACAAATCCTTGGAAATCACCATGTGTGTGTTTCAATTTTTAATTGAAACTTTTTAGCTGAGCTGAAAGGTGGGGGTGGTGGGAGGGAGAGGGGGAAAAAACAAAGAAACACACTTCTCTCTGCTCCCAATGAAAAGAAACTAGAGCTATTAGATTCACTTCAATTGCCTCACCTGACCTGAAATGAACTCCCTCCCTCAGGCCTGTAAGAAAATTCAATTAAAAGGTCCATCTGTGAGGCAGCAGCTGAGGGGGAATTACTGTAGGGAGGTCCACATTTTCATAAAAAAAGAAGCCCCCCTCTCTCCCTCCCCTCCTTCCTCCTCTCCTTCCTCCTCTATCCCTGATTAGGCCCATTCCTAACCACTAAACCACAAGTCCCCCCAATTAACCAGATCTGACCAAATACCCTTTATATGCTCCATTCAGATGTAGAAACACTATAGATTTTGTACATCCCTTAAATATTGTGGGGTGGGAGAGGGGGGAAGGAGCAGAGGACAGAGGTTGGAAATCGGAACGTCCTCCACCAATTAAGCTGGCTGATACAGTGGATTAAAGGCCACTAATATGCAAAAGACTGGGCTGGCAGTGAAAATAATCACCATAAGGCAAAACCAGTGTGCAGCAGCTTAAAACCACAGAGGTGGCAGGGAGAAAAAGCTGGCTCCAAGGCCTTGTCTGTAAAGTCTTACCAGCTTGCTTGCAGCACCCTGCCCTGGCCATGGTCTTGTGCTCAGAAACTTGTCCTAGATACCTGGCCAGGATCCAGTATGTTTGGGGTGTCGTGTCCTGTGTGTTGCTCCTATGAAGGTGTGACAGAGAGCCTGGGAGGGAATTGGGACAGCATGGGTGAGCCGTATGTGGTTCGTGGCTGCCATGGAGGGTGAGCCCCAGGTCTGGTCCTGCAGGCTGGTGGGGTCCTTGTGCTGCCTCCTACCTCCGGGGCCACTTCCATCCAAGGGGAGGCTGATGAAGAATCAGGAACTGACATGCCTTTTATTTTCTTAATAGCACCTTTTCAGGTGCATTATGCTGGCGTTTGTAACAAATAACCAAGTGGTTCCTTGAGCTCCTGTGTGTTTTACTTTGTGCTAGCAGAAAACCTGACTTAACCGTGCCTGAGAATACATGCACTCCCTATGCACTGACTTCATTTGTGCTTGCACAGTGTGTAATCAATCACTTTAAAATACCTAGTTCCCAGTGCTTGCTTCCCTGGCGTGGTGTATATTGTGCTGAGTTACATCAGTTCAGCAGGATTCGTTTGAATATCGACACTTTGTGCTCACATCAGGTAGGGCTCTTGGAGCAGAGTGCAATTAAAATCTTCACGCTACCCGGCTAATACACACACACGCGCACACACACACACATATATATATATATATACACTGCCATTTGCTCAGAAACATAAATGGAACAAATCCTTCTAATGTAGTTAGGGATTATAAGGGGGAAAACATATCAACAATTCATGACATGAAATAGGTGTTAAGCATGCAGTTAGGTTTTCTTCCTTTTTAGGCTTAAGATTTAGTATTGAGAGTCTGTGCATTTTCTTTACAGATACTTGGTGTGCAAGATATTTTGGACTGTGCAGAACAGTTTGGCAAATTGGTCCTTTGGTGTCTTTATTGGCTTGTTTTCCCTTTTTCATTAAATATGTAAAATGCAACTTGTTTCACTGCAATATCAACTGAGGCTCTATTAAAAAAATTATAGACAATTCAGACAATAAAAGACCTTGTAAATCAACCAGAGATTGGTTATCTGCTCAACAAGATCATTAACTGTGCACAGGGGGAGACAGCTGAGGCAGGGCCGCTGGAGAGAAGATGCTAAAAATTAATTTTACAAGGAAAGTTAGCTTTGCCAAGTTTAATTTGTTTTAGGGACATCCCCTTACTCTTTATTATTCATCTTTCAAGGCAGCCTTTGAAGTCAGGCAGGCTTGTGATGAAGGGGTTGGGTGGTTGTTTTTTTTTCAATACGTATTTCACTGAGTTACCCAAAATCTCCCTCATCCAAATTGTCACAGCTTGACAGACTTGGAACCTTATAATGTTAACTCAAGTCCTAGTGGAGGTGTGCTGGGGAGTGTGAAATAGTGTCACTGGCTGCTCCTGTGCTGAATGCTCTGCACTGGAAATGTTGAATGTTGTCTTCCATAACATGTTTATAATTAATATTGTGCATGGCACCCTCTGTGCAGCTGCTCTGTATGTGTGCAGTGTATGGGGGTTTTTTGCACAGATTTCCAGCTGCTTTCAAGCTGTTCCTTTGAATCTGCCACAATATTCATGCCCTCCTCCCACACTAGGCTGAAGGACATTTGGAGATTTGTTTCTTGTTGACTTTTTAAAGCCTAGGTATCTCTCATGATTAATTGAGAGCCAAAACTAAATAGCGGTTGGGTGAAGAGAGAGGGGAGAGCTGTCAGCTTTCAGTGGAGCAGGTCTGGAATAAGGGTCTCTCCAGAGAAAGGAGTATCTTAATACATTAGCACCCTTTGCCTAGAGGAAACCCTTGCCTGTTCAGGAAACCTTGGCCAAAACATTTAATAGTTCTCTGTCTCTCTTTTCTCCACAGATGGAGGAGATGGAAGTGATGACCAGAAAGGATGACAGAAAGATCTCTCAGAACTGACACATGAATCATTTGCTGAGCATAGTAAAGGGATTTAGGCTCTTGAGAAGGAGACAAAGTCACCAAACTCTCTAAAAAGTAAGAGCAGATACAGGCAGCCTACAAGGTTTAAAATGGGTAGTTGTATGCCTGTGTCACCTTTCTTGTGACCTCCTTTTTGCTTTTTGTTTTGTTTTGTTGTTTTTAAAGCCATGCACCTGTGTGTATAATCATCTCATAACTTAAAGAAGTATTCTTGCTTTACCAATGATAAATTTGGGATACATTCTTAATGCAAGGAATTAATGGAATATCTTTCAGCTATGTGAGATGAGATCTTGAGAAACTGAGTGATAGAATGTAATGGCATGGGCAATCACTTAGGGGCTAATAAGAATTTATGGTTAAATAGGAATCCATCAATTGTAAATGACAGAGAAGGAGAAGGACAAGACTGGCATATTAGTCAATCACAGAAAGTCTGTGAACCTCTGAAATGATGTGGCCAGGGGAAAAAAAAAAAAAAGAACAGGCAAAAAGTGCAAAGGTGTGTCTGACAGATGATGTTCAGCAATGAGGAGGAAAACGGGAATATTATTCCACTGGGCTCCCATTTAAGAAGGCTTTGTCTGTTTCTGGACATCTCTACTAGTAAAAGCTATATTCTCAAGACTATAGCAGGGACAGGCTTCTTGGGCAACTGGGAAAATAGGAAGTATATGTCCCAGGAGGAGGGTAGAAGAGTTGTGCTTATTCAATCTAGGAAAAGATAATTTATTGCTACTTTTTGTCACTAAAGATATAGGGTGCAGCAGCAGGATTTAAAGGACAGTGCTGGCAAAAGGATAAATGGATATTAGCTAGACACAGATGGAATTTCACAAAGGCTTCTCAGCCATTCTGGAAAGAGGCTCCAGAGCAGTAGTCCTGTAGGAGTCAGATGGGGCAAATGGCCTCTTTGACTTTCTTATGGCATTGAATTTCTTAACCAAAGGTGGTTAATTATGTGAGGCGGTCACTTTGAGGTATCAGTGAACTGAAACACGTGGTGCTGAACGCTGCTTTCAGGATCAGTTTTTCTGTGTAGGGTGCCAATAATTCATGTTAAGTGCTCTCAGGTGTGTGTGTGCACACACAAGGCAGCCTCCATTTTCTCATCATTGCTTCTTCTGTTCTGCGGTGCTCAAGGAACCACTGTTTCTCTGCTCTTGGCATCCTACATCTTTAAGTAACAGAGGCACAGTCCCTACATGCTTTTAGGGTGATTTTCCTGCTCCCATTGTAGCCCAAGAGTAAGCTGCTTGGAACAGCAGGCTGGCTTATTTTCATTAACTTTCCTCCTCAACAAAAGCCTTTAGTGAAGACCCCATTGGGTCTTGGGCCAGAAGGAACCCCAAATAATAACCTGCAGAGTCTCCTGGCCTTTCCTTATGTCAGTCTTCACACTGAAGCCCTTTTGCTTTTTCTCAGAACACCATAAACCCTGCAAAATAATCGGGCTTAGGTGGCTGGTGTGAGGGGCCACCCTGAGGAGCCAAAAGCTTGTGTCATTTCCACCTGTTTTGTTCCTCTGTAGTATTTAACCATATGCTTATTTGCTAAGCAGAGATCTATGTCTTGATTACATGGATGTGGAGTGCCAGCTATAACCTGAGCCCTATCTGCTAAGGGCCCCTCCAGGCACTATTGCAGCATGAATTATAAATGCTCTTTCCAAAGGACAGAGTCACTTCCCTTTACAATGGTTTTGAGGGCAAAGCAGTTTAGGCAGTGAGGCCAGCTCATGTTTTCTGCTCACTTGCCCTTCAAGGAGGTGGCAGCCTTTTTGGAAAATGAGCATTTTCCATTCTCATGGTAGGGTAAAATAGCAAGGATACGTAAAAACTAAAGCAAAGACACAAATTGCCTTGTGATGTGTAATTACATCATGAGAGCTGGAAATGCTGTGGAAGAGGTTATCTAAGAAAAAATGATTGATACTTGAATAGAGAAAATTAATGTTATTTAATCAGGAAAGCAGACCCTCTCCTTTTCATTTCATAAAATTCCTCTGATGATCAGCTGATAATTTAAAGATAGTTTTTAAGTGTGTTTTTTATTGGGAAAGTTATGCTTCAAGCCTACCAAGGTTCTTATGCACCTGCTTTTGAATACCCTTCCTGAGAATTCAAGGGATCTGAGTTTCTGTGAGAAAGAGCTGAGAACCAGCCCTGAAGACATGGCTTGGTACCAGGTTTGGTTTAGCTGAACCCAAATGTGAAGTATCAGAAATTGCTAGTTAATTGAAAAAATACGGACTTTGATTTGGCATAATACAACTGGGCCAGGTGCTACACTATAAAGTAGCTATTGCTGTTGTATGTGGTTATCTAAGTCACACAGAGTTTTAGCCCCTCCTCTTCCCCTTTGCACTTCTGAGTAAAGTATATAATATTGTGCAGTGGTGTTGTGACAATTTTGTGCTAAGAGGTGGGATGGGCAGTTAGTGTGAATTGTACTGCACTGTGAATTTGCAACTTCTGTCATTTTTAATGAATATTTGCACAGCCATAAGCATGTGTTTGCTCCACTTTCCTTACCTGTAGAAGTGGGATCCCTGACTTCCCTTCTTTCTGCACATGGTATTTGTGAGGCTTACTTCGTTATTGTTTGCAAAGCTTTTTGAATTTACAAAGCTCTATGCAAATACCACATTGCTCACTTACATATATCCAGTAATGTAAGAGCACTTTAGGCAGATAAGGTTTAATTAGAGATGTGGAGTAGTGCAATAACAGTAGGATTTTATATGTTCTAGTATATCATTGCCTGTGCTCTCTGTAAATGATGAGGCCAGAAATTACCATTGGAATTATCTAACATGGCTGCCAGAATAATAAGCCGTAGTACTGTCGCAACCTTTTTTTCCTCCCTATTTATTTACCTTTGGGGAAGGTCTCTGTAGGGACACAAGAACAGGAGATTTTAAGCTCTCTAGTAATTGATCTGCTTTTCTCATTTATCTCTCACTAACCCCATGGAGTTCATGGAGGTTTAAAACCATTTTACTTCAATATGAAGTTCAGAAGAGTATTTTGTCTTGATTTCCAAAGTAAAGTTCTGCTATTGAGTGACTACCTTTCATGTCAGCAAGATTTAACCCCATATTTCTACCAGAAAAGAGGAATCCAGGTTTCCAATGTCTGCATGGGTCTCTCACAATTATTCAAATTATGCTTAAAGTTGGAAGACCTTTTTTCTTGAACTTTGTAATATGGACGTGTCTTTTTCAGTTGTGCTTCTTCTGTTTGGGTTGTATTTATTCAGCTCTGGAGTAGTGTCAAATAAGTTTATGAAGAGCTGCCGTAGATCTTGTATCCTATAAATAATAGGGTCAAATTCTTGCCCCAGAGAAATCGATGACAAAACCTTACATAGATCAGAAAGTACTTACAATTTTATCCATTATGTTAACATGAAGATGATGTTAAAGTAATGCTAAAATAAACTGTGGGAGCTTTTGCCTGGTAAGTTTGACTATTTGTTTGGATTTGTGGTCCATTATTCAACTCTAATGACCACAATTTATTTGTTCAGTCCAATAGTCTAAATTTTTGTTGGCACATCCTTATTTTCTTAATGCCTTAAGTCTGGAAAAAGGTATGTGTGTGGTCTTTACTGCCTATATGCTGTTGTGTGGTCTTTTTTCACTCTTACCAATTTATCTATTTACTGGATTAAGCCTATCATTAATATTAGAGTTGAACTAAGTAGCTTACATTTGGCTAGGTGAAACCTTACTGATCCATAGATTTGTTTTTTTTGGTGTTATCTGAACCCACCCCCCAGTTGTGAGATTCACAGAAAATACCTGGGGCTTACCGTTTTTTGTAAGCAATTCTCCTTAATAAGAATTAATATTAGGAATAATAACAGCATGACAACTGTGGTCCCATGTCTTCTGCCATGAAATGCCAGTCTTGATAGCATCAGAGTCGAGCGCTGTGGTCCTGAATTTAAATATTCAAGATCAGAGCAGCTCTAGTATTTCCAGCTTAATTACAGCTTCACTTTGAACCCCTGGTAAAAAGCTGTGGGTGAGAGCACAATTTTAAGAGCCTGCTCCTGTTTTACCTCATAGCTGTGTGTGAGGTAGTTCAGATACCTTCAACAGGGCATATTTTTGCCTCAATGTGGCATATGAAAATGTACAGGATAGTTTTTATTCTTGCTTGAATATGATACTCTTATTTAAACCTTCACTCCCCATATGAGGGTGCATATATACACCTTCCTCAAGTACAATAGCACTGTGGAAAAATGAAATCTCTCTCTTTTGGTCCACTTTGAAATAGTCACTGTGTTTTTATTCCATTGTTCTCTCAGTTATTTTATTTTATTTTATTTTATTTTATTTTATTTTATTTTATTTTATTTTATTTTATTTATTTATTTTTTATTTTATTCCTCGAGGTAGCTTTCTTTGTGTATGTGGCACTTACAGGAGAGGAATAATTAAATGAAATGGAGCAAAATCTCAGCAGATCACCCTTTGATCAATTCTGCTCCTTGGGTCAACACCCCCAGCTTACGAACCGATTAGGAGCAAAAAACTCCATGCGGAAGATTCAGCCTTGTTTAGCTTTGTTTTTTGTATGTGGATAATTCCCTGCAATAAATCTTCCTGCACAACATCCCTTTCACTCTCTGATGTTAACAAGACTGAGATCTATGCGTATACATACACACATTGTCTGTCTCGAGCTGGCAATGTCTTGATAAGAGGCTCATTATTATCCACCACTGTCAGAAGCTGTTCTGAAATGATCTGCAAGGCGAAACATCATGTATATATTGGGGACTTTTTTTTTTTTTTAATTAAATAGAAAAAGTGTCATGAAACTTTCTTCAAAGGTGCCAGGCAGCTATTTCTTCTGAGGCATGTTGATCTTTTCTCAGGCAGTGGGTCTTTGATAAGTGTCTCTCTGCACCCTCAGAAGTGTTTTCCAGGTTAGAAGGATGAGAGGGGGGAGATGGCAGTCGTGATGCCACTGGCTGATAAAGCCAGAATGCAGACTAAGCCTTCAGATCAATAGGAACGCAGACGGCTGTATCACCAGACTGCCTGGTGTCAGCTTTAATTTCGCTTCCTGTGCTGGCTGCACCCAATTTCCAGTGCTTGGAGTCGGAGGAAACCTTCCCCTGCTTGCCAGGCACCCGTCGCACAAGCGAACAGCTTGTAAGCAGGGGAAGGGCAGGCAGGCAGGAAACAAGCATCAAGAACAGCCACAGAACACATGCAGTTGTTTCCCTCCCTCTGGCCTTTACCCCGGAGTGTCCACGGGTGTTTTTGCTTTCATCTCCGTGTTGCCCCGTCACAGAGCTCAGAGCTGCCTGGGCATCAGCTGCCCATGGGCTTAGCCCTCTCTCTTCCGGTGTTTTATTCAGAATAGGATTTCATACCAGTGGATCTGCTGTAATTTGGTGGGGCAAGCAAGTTTCAGCTTCAGCCAGATTTGCAGGGTCTGGCTGTGCTGGGAGCTTGGCAGGGTGTGCTGGCTGGTGGCATTGGGTGTCCCGGCCAGGGCAGCTGGTGGGACAGCAGAGTAAGGCAGGCTGTCCTCCACACACAGACGTCTTGTTTTGGTCCTCCCGGTGGGATCAACAACTCCCCCTCACACAGTCACAAGTCTTATGATAAATTACTGTGACTCAGGTGTTGCACGGAATATCTTGACTTCCTCTGTGGTTGCAATGCTGTGTAAAGGCAGGGATGAAATTAAAATCCTTGTTTTTTCATGCAAGGCCTAAAGAGAGGCTTTGTTTCTGCTCTGTATGAATATGTTGGATTTTTAAATCAACAACGTAATCTAAGATTGGGTTATAAAGGAGTTGAGTACTGAAATGCAATTACAGAAAGGGTGATGAAATGAAAAGAGAAAGAAGTGTTTCTTCGAAGGCCTAAGTTTTCAGTTTTCAGAAGTTCACAAAAGACTTTATTTAACTATCTTTATTTATTGAACACCAAGGGATGCCTGCAGGGAAGTCGTGCAACGCTTGAATTTGTAATATAACACTTAAATTGTGGGGAAATGCAAAAGGCAGGATAAATCGTCTTGGTTTAATGCTGAAGATAAATACAACTTGTATGTTTGCATCTCATTTCTTCCAAATTCTAAGTTTGTGTAGGTGTAAGCGTTTTTTAAAATCAATTCTAATCTTGCGACTGATGAGCCTGCTTGTAATCAGCTTAACAAAAGTCCAGCATTCAGGAATCATTCTCCTAGACACTTTGGCATTCTGAACCTGAGTGCAAAATTTGCAGTGTTAGCAAATTTGCTTTTCCTATTGTTGTTGTATTGGACTCCTGAAAATCCTTTGACTTCATATTCATGTACATAAATATATATAAAAATATAGGCACAAATAGGATATCTAAAATATTGAACAGCACCTTGAGGATTTAAGGTCTCTTCACAGACTTACTGCTTATTTCTTCTGTCTTTTCCAGCATATAAATTTTAATTTAAAAATCAATTTGCATTGCAAATATATCTGCTGTTGCATTCTGGACCCATCTGAACTTTAAAAAAGAGATGCTTAAAGGTTGAGGTGGCTAGTACGACACAAGCATTCGATCATGGTGAAATAAAACCATAGGGTGATGCTAAGCTGCCTTATGAGAGTAGCTGGGGTTGGAGGCAGCTGATCATACAAGAAGCTGATCCCTGTTGTACACGGTGGTAGGCATCTCAAGAGATAAATTTCTCCTTATCCAAACTCTTGGAGTCCACAAGTAGACAAGAAACAGCAGAAAGAGAAATGTTAAATTGTCTTATTTACTCAAATGGCTTTTAAAATTTGAAGCATAGTTACAGGTCAATATCTGTAATGCTCATCATTTTACTAGGAGCTTTCAACAAGTACACTTATTCATTTTGGCCCATCTTCCCCAAAACTGCTTACTTTTCCAGTTTTGAGCCACAGAACAGTAGCTCTTGCCAATAGTTTCTGATTTAGTAAATTGAAGTATTTGCAGTTGCTAATTAAAAATATTAAGGAGTCGTTGTCTCTGCCTTGACTACAAATTGTCAGTATAGCACAGGCTCTTTGATTTTTGTGGCCACTCTATAAAACTTGGTCCAGAAGGAGCAAGAGTAATTTGATTTAATAAGCTAATAAATATGTTTGAAATATGCTTCCTGCAGGTTATAAAAACAGAAGGGTTGAGCCACAACACAGGAAAAGGAAAAATTATACACATTAAAAAAATACAGATTTGGGAAAGAAATCCCTACTGACGTGACCAGAATTCACTAGGAATTTCTATAAGTTAGAACAACATTTTCTGTTTTACCTGGTGACAAAGTGCTTTCTGCAGTAAGGTCGAGGGATAAGTTATCCTCTAAGACAGCAGATAATAAGCTGTATGGCTTCTTTTACTGAATGAGCAGAGAAGGGAGCAAAACAAATGGTATAGCTTTCCTTGTTGATTAATTTGACACTAATTTTATGTTGTCTCTAAACTGATGATTTCCAGTGGGCTGGCAAATAGATATAGAAATAAATTAAAATTCATTGTGGAGTGATGCCAAAATGAAGTGGAAGTTAGAAATTTTGGCAGCTAAAGGCATCTCGTCTGTCTTCTAGGACCAAAGACAAAATGAGAGACTTGCAACCCCATATTCCCAAGTCTAAGAAGCTGGGTGCTCCTCTTAAAATAACAGGCAGTGACATCATTAACAATGTTGACATTTAAATTGACATAATTAGGTTCTTGAAGTTAATAACCCATCTGTGCAAATACATGGGTGATGCTTACCTCTGACACTGTGGTTCTATCCATAGTGCAGGCTTATGCTGGGCTCACACTTGGAGTCCTGCTTTGGGTATATGGAGTCCTTCAATTTCATCTCATAAAACCTGAGGAGCCGAAGGGTGCTTCAGCTGCTTGGTTGGGATCCAAAACAAATTCTTGGGTAAGAATATGGTACAATAAACAAAAGGGCCTGAGCATGCATCGTCCATAAGGAGCATTTGGGTCTGGCTTTGGAAGGATTCAGTTCTCCTGATCTCTCTCCTCCTCTTACATATCTTTGTGGAGCCTTGTGCTCTTCCAAGCACAGGTCAAAACTGTGGCGCTGAGGCATTAAAACCATAGCATTAGCAAAATCTGGAAGTTATTTGGTCAGAATCCTGCTGGGCATGTTTTGTTGTATTTGTGTAAAGTTACTCAGTTAAAGTTACTGCTTTTGGGGAAGGACACAATTAACAATGACAGCATCATTTGGCACCAAGCTGTACCTTGAAATGCCTCTAACAGAGTGATTATTTGGAGCAAACATGTCTAAAGTAAGAGCAGTGCTCTTGGCTATCTCCATCTGACTGTGAGTCTGCCTGTCAGAAGGGACTGATTACTGCATTACTGATAGAGCAGGGAAGGGTAAGGAAAAGAAGTCTCACAACCCCTAATAATAACTTAAAATGTTAATTTTAACAGTTTTAAATTGAACTGTTTCCTACTTACACATTGATTATATATATAAAAAATGAATTGTTTCTTTTTTCATCTTGAAGTCACCATTTTTATTGTAAAATAAGCATTTTAAGAAATAAAAAAGACAAAGAATGTAGCAGAACTTGTTTAGGTTTGAATGAAATGATTGCAGTCAAATGAATAGAACACCTTTTCATTAACAAAGTGTTCAACCGTAGCTATGTCTTCATTGCATTTTCAGCATCTCGCCTGAGCTTAAAAATATGTTCTTTTCTGCATCCCATTGGGCAAAATAGCTGTGAGATCCTAGTATACATCACAACTAGGTTTAGAAATTCTCACCCTAGATCAAACTATCAAGAAAAACCACCCAAGCAGCTGGCATATTTAATTTTTTTATCTGAATTTTGGACCTCTGTTTTAAACTGGCACAGGTAATTTTGGTGCAGTTTTGGTTCTGCTGCCAGCTGTTCACACTGACTCCACAATGCCCACATCATCTTGATCTGATTTGAAATTTTATATGAAAAAAAATGTAAATATTTGCTAATAAGATTTATTAATTAAATTTTGAAGTCTTCCTGATTTGATGAATAGTTTATGACTAGCTGATTAGCAGGAAAGTTTTGTATGCATACCTGTGCTAGCACTCCCTTTCAGAGGAAACGTGTCTATTGCAAGCTGGATCAAGTTTAGGAGATTGCACCTCAGGTAATAATGGTAATAATAAGAGAAATTTTCAATATTCCCTTCATCTAGGAAATTTCAAGATTAATGACCACAAGTGCAAAAAATGAGCATGAAATAATTTCATTTTCTGTGGGTTTAGTTTAGCTGGAAACACATCTGAAATGCAACTCCTCTGCATGCATCTATTTCAAGCATTGCTTTACCTGATGAAGACATGCTATTATGTGAAATGCTCCTGTCTATTAGAAATTAGTTAGGTAATAGCTTTTTACAAGGATGAAGACATTGCTTAATCCTGAAATCTGTTAACATATGGACTGTCAAAAGGGTCTGCTCTTATCTGGTTCATTGACGAGGCAGTTTTGTATGGAATTAATATTTTCATTTGCTCAGGGTGTGGGCACATTTTTTTTGCAAAACTCAGTGTCTGTGTGATGACAGAATTTATTTCATTTATTATTATTGCCACATATTGAATCATTTTATTTCAATTCAGTAGACTATTTTTGTTTCCATAAATTATCCAGACTGTTTCTCACATAAATGATGGGATGGATGCCTCTGGTGTTAAGGAAGATAAAAAGGGAAGGAAAGATATAGTTGAGATTACCTTTAGTGTCGTGCAAGTTATTACCTAGCAGTCTGAGAAGAGTTTGCAGAAGTGTCTGATAAATATGTTTAGAACAAGCCTGAACTGGAACTAGCAGGGCAGACAGTGAAGTTGCACATACATCTTTTGATTTTACCCATTTTCTCAAAATGCAGATGACTCTCTAAGGACAGAAATCCAACCTTTCCTATTAAGTTTCTTAGTTTAATTTGCGTCGACCAACAAAAGACACTGTGTTATCTTTTTGGAGTAACTTTTTGGGCCCTTGATCACTAGTGTACTATTGGACTTGCTCCATGTTTCAGGTACAAGCTGATGAATCTTCTGCCTTTGCTCACACCGTTGTGAACAGAGGGTGTCAATCACATTAGATGAACTGGCAAGTGGCAATAGAGAAAATTAAGTCTGTGTTTTTGTTTTGACAGCATACATGGGTGAGGGAGTGGGGAGGCCTCTCTTTGAGAGGATCTCAGTGATGTGAGAAGGACGGTGTGCATGGCGGTTCTGATGTCATTCTTCAGTAGAGGGTAGTGCAGGGAGGTTGCAGCCAGAATGCCCTGAACCTGCCCTTCCATACCTCATGCCATGTCCTATTACCACCAGTTCAGAGGGGGTTATTGTGAAAACCAAAATTAGTGTTTCTCCTGAGAAATGAAAGGGAGCATTGACAGGGCCAGGAACTACCAACAAATTTGAGATAGGCATAAATGGGTGTTTTTTACAAGTTTTCCTCTTCTTCTGAATCCTGGTACTAACCTAATGATTCCAGCTACTGGAACATTTGTACAGTTCTGGAGGAAAGTTAGTTTTACGATTAGAAAGCAAAACAAAATTTCTGAAGCATCTCCAGTGTGGGTTGGATCAGGTGAACAGTTTAAAATCCAGAGCACTCTTGAGTTTAAGTGCTTACTACCAAGGCAGTGCCTTTCTAAACCTTGGCTGTAACTTGTTGGTCTTGTTATTTCTGAAATCCAGTCCCAAGTGCAAACATATTGCCTGTTATTCCTTTCTTCAAATGTGTTGGCATTTGCTTTTTTGAAGGAAAGAGGAAGACCACTTTTTTTTTTAATTAAAGGAAAAAGTTTAATCACTCAGCAAACCTACAGTGGATGAATGTCAGTGTAATTTAACATGAAAGTACTTGTGAAACCCAGCTCTTCCATCCTGCTGAGGCATAGCTGCTGTCTGGGGGATTCTTTACAGAATTTGGGTTTTTCAGACACAAGGGCTGCATTGTGAATAGGAGGAGGTAATCTTACCGATCAGGTAAAAGTAACATACTTTAAGGAGACAGGCACACCTGGTGGTACCTGGACCAAACTGCGTCAAGCATCACCTAAATTAACTGTAAGAATTTGGTGTTTGTACATATGCATGAAAATCGTTTATTCTTCATTTCTTAAAGGGACATTGCCAAGACTGGTAGGCCTAAAATTAGCTCCCCAGCTGTGTTTTGCTTTGCAAGCACGTGCATGTCTGTTCTGTTCCTGGAAGCAGCTGGGTGTTGAAATCCACAAGAAACTTTCTCTGTGTAAAATGCAAAAAGAATATGTGATTTTTCAAGATTCCCTCCCTTTTGTTTGTTTTTTGTTACTTTTCCCACCTCTTTATGATGACGGCCTTTCTGGCTAGACACCAGAAATCTCTTCAAAGTTTCTGAGTTTTACTTTTGCTTAGGAGATGAGAGCCTGAATTGGCTGAGGCCAAATTTTTACCCATCAGTCCAACATGCCAGCTACAGGATGAAAACTGCATAGCCTCCTCAGAGCATGCTTGGCACTAATTTCCAGCTTGGATTCATGCTTCTCCTCGGCAAATTCATGCCAGCATCTTCCAACTGAATGCCTAGTTTGATACTTAGAAGGGAACATGCAACTGGAAGAAGGAGGAACATGATTTTATGGTTACATAGGAACTTACCAGAAAGCTATTTTTGTCTAGCCTACACCCTTTCCTCAGAGACAAGACAAATAGTTTTCTTAGACTCAGGAGAGCTGTTTTTTAGTGGCATTTTTAGATGACTGCTAACTAATTCTTGGCTTCTGAATTTTCACTCCATAATGCTTAAGCTGTTATGCTTTTAGTCATATTTAGAAACAAGCAATTCTCTTTTCAGTGTGGAAATATGATTTCTGTATGCACTAAACAGTATCCCAGCAGTATCTGTGTCTCCTGGGTGAGACTTCCTCCATACATGCACATTATGATGCGGAGGGCTGTATCTGTGAGGGGTAGATGAGATTTTTCATCCCACTGTCACCTTGTGACGTATTTTCAATCTTTTTATTTCAGAAGGCATTTGGAAATTATCTCAAGCCTCAAAGTATTATATAAGACCCCAAGGCTGTCCTTGGGGCTAGCATGAAGAGTTCTTCTTCATTCCTCTTTAATGATAATGTCTGTGAAGTATCTAAGACATAGAAGGAAAAGAATTTTTCTTTTAATGGAAGAAGTTATTCAGACTTCGTTCATAACAGAGGTGGGCCAGGCATTGCTGTCACTGGACTTTGTAAAATTAAGTATGATCCAGACTTTGACTGCTAACAGAACCATTGAAAAGCTAGACAACTAGAGGTGGATTTTCCATTGAGCTATTTGCCCCTTGAGTTGCCAAATAGGAGACAAACTGCACCCCTGACAAAATCTTTTGGCAACCGAAGTGCTGTGGAGCCAACTGCAAAGTTCAGTTGCAACTTAATGGGAGAGAATAAACATTGCACACCTGTAGCCAAAGTACATGGGAGGGGTTTTTTCTGTGCTACTCGTGAGTTCACTAAAAGCTTATCATCTGTTTGCTTAGCTGCTGGTTCAATTTAGAATAATATTTAACTCTCGTAGAATCTAAACATGGATGAAACTTTAACTTGAAAATTGACAATTTCTATTGCTTCCAGGCAGAAATGGAGGAAGATGGTCATCACATATTCCTCTTCATGAGAGTTACCAATAAATACCTTTTATGAAAGGCTTGATAAAGTATCTGCTGTTAACATTGTCAATAAGGAGAAAGTGAAGTCAAAGAAATGGTAAATAGCCTGCCTAGCTCTACAGGGAGCATCAGGCTGTGCTTCTGCAGTATTGTAGAGTATATACTACTAAATCATAACCACAGGAGCTCTGTGGCAAAAATTGATGAACTGGGTTTTATGTTTGACCCTGGCTTAAATTTACTGAAAAGATCCTGAAGGAGGTAATTTTCATCTGGACTTTGTGTAATCTCTGATGTATTTAGGAGTTTTTTAACAGTGTTGTTACAGAGTTAGAAACTCCAAATCAGCAAGCATCTGAGAAGTGACTGGTGTCCCTTTGCCTGGTCCATCACAATCCATACTGGGCCTGTGTGAAAATAAAAGACCTCATAGAAAAAGGGGTTTATGTAGAAAATTTAAGTGCCTGAAGTCTTGTGATTGATCACGTTATTTTTGTGCAGACACCAGTGAGGTTTGTGGCTATTCATGGCCTGAACAGAGACTCAGAAGGAGGCAGAGAGCAGTGGTGATGACTCTGGGCCTGCTTCTCTCTTCTAGAAGCTTCCCTGTACTCCAGGACAGCAGGTAGGTACCTTTTGAAAGGTTATCCTACAGGCAAACATCCCCTTTGCGTGAACATGTTTTGCCACTTCCAGCAAAGATGAATGCTCTGATGCTGACAAGCAAGGGCTTTTTGTGAGAGGTGTCCCCTGAAAAGCTGAAAACAGTGGGCAAGGGTAAGCTGAGACTAGGCGAGCAACAAGCTCCCAGATAGAGTGAATGTGTTCTCTGTCTCCTTTCTAGGGCTTTTATCTATTCTGTGGTATGCTGTCGAGATCCAGTCACTTCCTCAAAAAGCAGATCTAGTGTCGCTGACTAGAAAGCATCCCACACTAGCCCTTCTTGGCAGCTGAAATCTCCTTGCAGTGCTCAGTGTCATTAGCTCTGACCAAGGCAAAGGACTCCAGCTCTACAGCCCTGTCCCAGGTGGTGAACCCATTTCAGTATGGACACAGTTTCAGGCAAATAAATGCAGTTGCAGTAGCAAAACAGTAGAGTAGTTATTGCTTATTCTAATTTTAATGCAGTAACTTCAAGCTCCCAGGATTTCCCTTGTCCTTTTAGTACTCAGCAGATGAGCCTTGATTAGCCCTTAGTTAGAGAGATGCAGCTGAAGATGATGAATTGCCATCCCCACATATTGACAGGGATGGTGGGAATCTCTGCTGGCCTGTCACAGTTGGTTTCAGATCTTGTTCAGGACCTCAGTTTGTCCAAACACATTGTGTAGTAGTGGGACCAGGGCATATTTTGTACTTGGAGGTACTTTTGTAGACCTTTTGTAGACTGGTGTGCCACAGATGTCACATGGAAGAATCAGAGCAGCAGGCAGCAGGATTGTCAACCTTGGCTGATCCTCCTCCTGTTCTTTCTCCTTTGTCTTTGGGGACTATGCCAGGACAGGTTGGCATTGCCAGTAACCAACTTTCCTCCACTCTGCCTTGAGCTAATGGCAAAGAAAAAGTTATTCCTCTGGGGAACACCCTCTCCCAGAAGCCTGTATCTCAAACCATCACTGTTCTGTACCAGGCAAGGGGAGAGGGGCCACTGACAATGGCAAAGAGAAGTTGTCTGTCAGCCTGAAGGGGAAAACTAATAAAACCCATTTTGGGTATTGTACCTGAAGAAGGATTGCATTCCATTTTGAGGTCGACTACAGCAGAGAGAAGATGGCTATGTGAGCTTGCTCTATCCAGGGCTGGGGATCATCTGCAGCCACCACAGAATGAGACCAGGATGTATTTACTGAGCTCAGGTGTTGCCTTCCTTGACACAGCAACACTCAGAGCAGGGGGAGGGACTGGAGCCAAGTGAGACTGGTAAGTGAACAAAATTTCTTCACTGGGACCTGCTTCACCTCAACAATTACGGCAACAAATCCTGCTCTCTACACATCTCCACACCTTCCAGAGTTTTGAAGGGACACATGTGGTTGCCTTGTTATATTTTAATAATACGGCCCTTTAACTTGCAACTGTATTTTACACTGTATTCAGCAGATAAACAGCCACTATAATTCCTAGAACCTTCAAAGCAATGCTTCAAGCTGCCATGGCTCCTAGACTGCCAGAAGGTCTCTGACCACAAGACAGACAAAGCCAAAGAAAATAAGAGTTCAGAGCAAGGGAAGCAAGGAAGATGTTTTATTGCTTTTAAGTGAAGTCATGCACAATTTCACAGCATGGCAAGGAGGAATCAAGCCTTTTGCATAAAATCATCATCCGAGAATGTCTCCTAATCTCTGATCTTCTAAGTCCTTATGGTCAAATAAATTGAAGCTGTCACAAATGATGCCTGTCATTCGGCTTGATCTGTTCCAAGCTCAGCCTGCTCCAGCCCAGTGCCATCTGCTTCCTCTGGCCTCGCAAACAGCCTGCCAGACACAGCAAGGTCTTCACTGGGAAAGCTGGGCTGGGTGTTCACCTGAGGTGAGGACCTGTAGTTTTCACTGTTCAGGTACCCAAGCTGCTCATATGCTCTGTGGTGAATCAGCAGCTGCTTGGGTGGTCAGTGACACAGATGGTTGGCATTGATGGTGAATGGCTCTGAGAGAGAGCATCAGCAAGTGCTGCTCACCCAAGAGCAGCAGTGGCAGGGTAGTTCTGCGGTCTTGTACCAGGCCAGCTCCAGAGGGTCCTGGCCAGCTCAGCCAGCATCTCTCAGGCCTGCATGCCCCACACCATGCTGGCTCTGATGTCTGTGGTTATCCTCTGAAAGGCCCCAGAGATCCAAGGCTTCCTGTTGATTATGTACCACTCCTTGCTGGGGGAGGAGAAGGTGGGGAAATGTTTTCCATCCATTGTGGTGACACACCAGGGGAACCCCATGGAAACAAAGACTTCTCTGACCTCTTGAATCCCACTGGGGAAGGACTGCATGTGCCAAACGCCTCCTGAGCCATCCCACGTGAGGCTGACTTCCTAATCCTAAACTCGTTATTTGCAACTCAGGGGTGGAAGCGTGTGGCTGCCAGCTTCCAAATGACTCGTTCAGCCCACTCGGGACTCTCTGATCCTCTTGAGGTAGATTGCATCTTCAGTCCCACAAAAGGAGTGAGCTCACCACAGATCAGGCTGAGTGTGTCTCTCCCTCCCCTGGCAGTCCTCCCAGATTACAGCATGACCCTCAGCTATGAGTCACCTCTTTTCTCACAAACCCAGACGCTGTACAGAGCAGGCAGTTGCTCATCTGCGCCAATGCTGAGAATTTACTGCAGCAGAGTGAGTTTGGCCTGCAGTGATTCCTTCTCTGCATGTGACCTTTCTGACTTTTGCTGGTCCTCCTATGTAGAGCATCTTTGTGCAACTGCTTCCCCAAGCATGGGCTAGCAGCAGTGCTTGGGAGGAGAAGGGGAAAATCCCGTGAGGCTCTTGCAGTGCCAAGGAACAAGTGACAGCCAGGTGCTGACCAAGCAGTGGGGCTTTCCATGGATTCATTTCTGGAGACAACACCTGGCAGTTTGCCCCAGACCTACTGGCTGTAGTCAATGCTTTATAGGTTCTTGGTGTGAGTGCTCCTTCCATGCATCAGTGGAGACGAATAGTGTCAGCACAACCAGTGACCACTGTGCCTGGTCATCCTGGCAGAGCCCAGTAGGGAGCATTAAGGCTTGAGGGGAAGACAGGTAAGCTGTTGAGTGGGTTGCCAACTTTGTACCCTCCATCAGACACGTGCATGTGCTCTGAGCCTGCTGGTTCCCACTTGTAAGCCAGAGAATCTAATTTTGAGAGCAATACCAGTACTGCCTTAGGTATCAATTTTGTTGTGTCAATCCAAATATCCTTGCTCCAGGTCTGGAGGTGTGAGCAGTGCCTGGGCTATCCCAGGTGCAGGTGGGGTGTCAGGGGCACCAGAGGCAGCCACAGGGCTGAGACCCAGCTCCTGCCACCTCTGCCCGCCTTGGATGCACAACTAGAGAAATGAATCAGCACCACTGTGATGCACAGTCATGAGAGAGCTGACTCCTCCTGGGAGGGCTATGAGGATGCTGGGTTTGAGGAAAGGCAACTTCAAAGTCTCATTCCTGCTCTCTGCTTGTTTCCACACCTGTGTGCTTCCAGCACTTTCAAAGGAGGAAGAACTAACCCAAAACTCTGTGTTTTGCTTTGGTTTGTTTGTTTCCTCTCTTCTGGAGCTGTGTTCATCCTGTGTTTAGCATTTTGCCAGCTTGGCTAAGTATCTTGTAAGGAAATCATTTAAAATAAAGCTAGTATGCTGGGGTTTATCATTTATAAGTGTGGGTCAGGGTTTAGTTCACTGTGTTAAACTCTCCATGCTGCATGTGATTTTTCAAGCTTTGTCAGGAACAAAAAGTTCTGGGGATGTGCAAAGCATGACTGCATGGTTTCCATGGAGACTCTGCTAGTTAGGCTGTGGAAATCCTGAAAAGGCCAGAGGATGACTGACAATACAAGGTCTTAGCGGCTGATCTGAAGAGCCAGACTGAATTAATGAGATTTTTCACAGAGAGTTATTAGCAAGGCTAGCACAGTATGGCACTTAGGCCTCTTTCGTTTTCTCAGCTGCAGTCTTGGAAAACAGAAATGGAAATATCTAATTGCTGTTTTTTAAGCCCTTTTAAGATTATTTCAACCTATAACATTTTAAGGATGTAATGAAAAGCAGGTTTGTTTGCTTTTTTTATCATTTGGTTACTGTTATTACTGTGTTTTTTTGGTGGCAGTTGCCCTTTATCTGTACAGAGATGGGAAATTCAATAATACTTATTGCATTGAGCAGTTAATTCCCACATACTGTGAACACATTACTGTTCAAAGTAAGTTATCTCGAGTTCCTTTTAGAGCCAAGCACAAGATACCATGGCTTTATATCTCCTAGGGCCATATTAATTATTTATTACTGACTGCTAATACAAACTGTTAACTCTGGCTAGTAATAGCTTGTTCATTTATCCATCATTTACTCCTTCTTACCTGTGTTTCTGCCTACCCCCTTTCAGCAGTCTGCTCAGGCTATGAATGTATGTATATTTTTGGACCCAATTAAAACAACACCAAAACTATTTTCAGTCTGAGATGCTGAGTTTTGATCAGGACACGACTTTCCTAAAAGTTTTGTGTCTGAACTCCAGTGTCTGAACTGCAGGATTTCACTGGACTATTAACAGGTCAATAGTTAGAGGGAGATATCTATTCTTTGCCAGTGAACTAAATGGATGTATCTGCCTGTTTCTGGTAGTAGATTGTTTGCTGTTTCATTTTCAACCAATACAACAAAAAAGTGTTTAAACACTCTCCTCCTTTCCCTGGAAAATGCTGTATCTGCTGAAATCAGCACAGCTGGTACAGCAAAGCAGCATGTTGGGGACTGCTATTTCTTGTTGGTTTGCACAAGTGCACATGCCCATATGTTTCTGGGAGATGTAAAACCATAATGTTGCTGCTGAGTAATCCACAACAAAAGCACATGCGGGCTGCATTCCTTGGATTCCTGTACAGTAGACTAATCCACTTAATCTCGCTGTTCGCTTCTCTGGCTGGAATTTCACAGTCCCTTTTGATTTACTGGTTTGTAAATCTCTGATTAAGTGCCTGGGGGAGGGGAAGGGGAAGAGGATATCATCTCTGAAGCCCCCTTTCCTCTCAAATGGTTTTGTGGGAAGAAAATGTGTAAGTTGAAGTGGGGGTTAGCAGGTCTTATTTAGCCATCATTTTGTCATCATTTTATGATTTTAAAAAATATTTGTTAAGTAGTTTTCTCTGTTCTCAGCTGTTCAGTGTATGGGCAATGTCTCTTTTTGCCACATGGCAACATTTCCACTCCCCAAGGTTGACAATGTTTTTGCTATTCCTGTTTTCCTTCTCTAGTTGTGTTTTTTTTTAAACAAAGATGCTAACAAGATGCATGGAAGTTTCCTATTATTCTTTTCTATTTCTATTTTCTTTTCTATTTTCTATTTCACCAATAGTTATAGACAAGCACAGAACACAAGAACTAGATGTTGGCTGTGAAGCAAATGCCCAGAAACCTGCTGTTTAGGAGGAAGCATGCATATGAACACAAGAAAAATCCCTAGCTAAGCAGGCAGATAAATGAGAGAGCTTGGCCTCAGAAGGTGCTCAACTGATACAAATATCAATTTAGGACCTGCCATTGAAATATAAAGGTAAAAGTAAATAATAGAGGTGGCTCACCTAACTTAATGAGTCATAAAGGATGGGAGATTAAACACTGAGCTCCCAAAATAAACCCTCCATTTAAAATAATAAGTTACCACAACCCGCTGCATCCTCAGCCCCTGCGAGTGCCCTGCTTTTGTGAGTGTCGTGGCTGTGAGCGAGGCTGTCCCCAGGCAGGGTCCCGCGTCCGGGGCTCAGCTGCTCCGCCCGCTCGGCTCTGACTCACAGCCAGCGCTCCCGCTGCGTGCTGCCGAGATGACTCCCTGCCGGGGCGGGAGGACACTTCCCAGCTCATCGGAAAATTCCTCCGCAGCCCCGCACTGCCTTTGACAGCCTCGAAGGAGGATGAGCTTTAGGTCGCTGCCTTCCTCCCCCTCCTGCAGTCACGCATCCCACCGAGCAGCTCATGGGTGTCCCCAAACAGTGCTGCTGGTGGGAAGGATCTGTCACTAAAGTCAGGCGTAACTATCCATCAAGAAATTAATCAGAACAGGTCTGGGGAAGTGAGCAGGCAAATAAACAAGCATATGGGCTACCTGACAACACAATGTTTGGAGTAGCTTTACTCAGGGAGAAAGGATAAAACCTCCCACGCTCTCCAGGGTTGTCCAGAGACATTTAAAATTATACCCAAAATGGGTTTAGGCAACAGATTTAAGTCTGAGTTTGAATTGCCTGGACTTGGATCTGAAGATGCCAAGTCCCGTGAACTAACCTCTGCCCAGAGTGATGAGAACTGCACAAAAACAACCTCTCTCACAGTGCTCCTGCCATCTGGGCTGGTGCCAGGTCCCAGGGCATGGAGACACAGCCTGCTCCCAGGATGGACGGTGCTGGTGGGATTTCAGCTGCATCTGAATGGGAAGTGGAAAACAGATTTTTCTAAACTTTGGCTGTAAACCAGAACTAAAGCCACTGGGGCAGTCAGGCCCTTGGGTATCAAGCTGATTTTGTTCGAAAACTTGGAAGTTTTTGTTCGGATATTTTGGCTTTAGCATGCCTGAAATACTCAGAGGAAACACTGGGGATGCTGTGAATCTCACCACCCACTGTTAAACTCCTACAGGCAACACAGCCTCGGTCATTCTTTTGAAAGGGCTCCCTGGTAGGATTGCTGCAGCTGAAAGACAAAGTCAGATAAGAAGCAATGGGCAGTCAGTGGGAAGAAGTAGGGTCTCATGAGGGTATTCCCACAGTAAATTGATAAGAAGGGTGATAGATAAATGCCACCTGAACTTTGGGTTCAAGATGTAGAGCAGATAAGTGAACCACAATTATTCAAAAGCAATAAATCTTCTGTTCCAGACAAAATTAATCCAAGGCTGTCACAGGAGGCTAGAGAGGAAATTTGGAAACCCCTTTGGAGTGAATGTCTGCCAAACTTGGAAACACATACATTGTGCTACGACCTGTCAGTCTGCATGAGCCATGCTGCTGGGGTGCAAGCCAGACCCTTTGGCTTTTTGTCCCTCACAGTGCAGACAGTGCTGCTAAGAAAGGATAATACAGGAACTCACAGAAAACTTTTGTCTATCCAAGCGTGCGTCTGCTTTCAAATAAGCTTAAGTAAAAGTGTGCAAGAGAGAAATATGCAGCAGCAAGGTAAGACTTAATGGGTTGCCAGCTGGTTTAATCAAATCCTCTCTCAGGTGTGCCTGCACTGAGAAATGAGCACTTGCTTTCACAAGGCTAAGGCTGACCTCTGCTAGCAAACTACCATGCTGTTTCTGTGAGTGTGTTACAGCCTCCCAGCTTGCTGACCATCTGGTGGTCTCTCCTGTTAGGATTAGACAGGTCTCTAAGTCCTGCTCATACCAAGGCAGCTGAATGGTTCGATGCCACTCTTTCATGGCATGCAGTGCTTGGTGGCATTATGGGCTTGGCAGGCCCCTGCCCTGTGACCCACTGGGTCCTGAGGAGATTGTGAGTGGGTGTCTGCAGACTGCAAGCAGCTCCTCTCCACCTCCCCTAACCTCTCTGCCCAGCTGCACCCACCCCTGTGGGCTGGGGGTTGGCTCAGGCCAGGAAGGTTATCTTTGCCACTATCAGGGCTAGAGGCTTTGTTTATTTTAAGATTACGCTGTAAAGTCTGGACAGAGAGATGAAAAGAGTCCGTGTAAAGAGGTCTGTGCATGCCAGACTGTCTTGCTTGTGCTCTGGCTATGAAAACACAGGGAAAATGCAAAAGGATGTACTTGATCTAGCCAGATTGATTAAAGATGGCTCTGCCCCCGTTTTGAATGGCAGATGTAGTATGGGGGTGGGCTCTGATTCATTTTGGTGCAAAGGCAGCAAGGCTCTGCCAAATCCTCTGCTTGAGCCAAGCTGGTGGATGTTGAGCTGAAGAGGATAGGCCCACTAGTACAGCCTCTTGTTCTAACAGCTCCTCTTAGAGAACAAAAAATTTCCACCTGGGAAACGCTGAAAACACCCTGTGGGAAGTTCAGATCATCTTGAAATGCCCTTTGGTGGGGGTGAGCTGTGAAATGCAGGTGGGCCTGAGCTGCAGGCTATTTAATGAACACAGCAAACCATTTTCCATCATCCTGTGTTACACATTATAGGGAATATTTTAAAAGTGGGCAGCTCATTGTCATCCAAAGGCCAAATTTAAAAGTGGTCTGGAAAGATGGTTACTGTTTGTGCTGCTCTGGCATTTCAGAGCTCGCTGAGGTTGACAAGAGGGAGCCTGGTAGCTCTGAGCCCTTTCAGTCCTGCCCCTCAGCAGAAAAAGGTGCAAAAAAGAGAGGTGAGAAAAGCCAACCCTTCCTCCCATTTCCCCAGGTGTGGTGACAGGAGCTCTCTTGCTGATTGTCAGTGAGTTTACTGACTGGTAATGAAGTGGAGGGAGAAGTGGCTTTCAGTGGCATCCATACAGAAATGAATGTGTGAAAAACACTGGCTATTTCTGGAGAATTTTGCCCTGCCTTCTCTCTCCGCCTCACTCCACCCCCCCCCCCCCCCCCCGCCCCCTGATTTAAGCATCATCCTGATTGAGGTGAGGTTTTTTTATGACTTTATATGGTTGTTGTTGGGTTTTTGCAGCAGTGAAGTTAATAAAGATGGATATCAGCAACAAACTGTCAAGTCCTGAGTTGGAGAGATTTTTCACTCAGTGAAATAGACCAGGGAAAATAAATAATCCAAGAAGTGGTAGAGCTTGTAAATATTGACATGTACAAGCAAGGAAAGAAAAATTAGGCAAAATAAAAAATGGGCTGGAAATTGCTATTTTTCAGGTTATTGCTTGAAAAAAAAATCTACTTTTACCTAGAGTCCTGCCTAGAGGAGTTAATATTTTTCAAATAGAAGGTTTTAAGTGTTTGAAGGGGCATGTTGCTATTTCTCCACAACAGCATCTCAATTTGGGGGTCAGTCTTCCTTCTCAGCCTTTGGGACCACAGTGAGCTATAGTCCTTCATCCCTGTGGAGTACCCATGACAGAGAAGACTGAGGTAAGACAAAAGAAATGCAAGGTGAGAAGCAGAAGAGATTTTTCCCACCAGAAAAAGGATCTTTTTAAGATCTCCACAAGAATAGTTTTTAACCTCAGCTGGGGTCCAGGCCTATTGCCCAGCGACTTTGCCAGTGCATTGCTTGGCCCCAGATCACACAGGGAGATGCAGAGCTGCACAGGTCCCACTAGCTGTTGTTCCCTCTCCCATACAGAGGAGAGTTTTGGCTCCCTGGGGTCCGCCACCATGACAACATGGTTGCCACACACCAACTGACTAGCTGAAAACATCTTTAAAACACCTTCTGATTTGTTTTATTTTCCTCTGCCTTCTTAAAAGCTCTACGAAGCTACTAGGTTTATCATCTATAGTTAACCCATCCACTGGTTGACTGGTTGTTTAACTGGTTTGTTTCCCAAGTCCTCCTTTCTTCATGCCAGTTTATCATCTTTATGACTGGAGGAGAATTTGCATTGCTGCCCTGTCTGTACACCCTCTGGAAAAGCTCCAGACCTTTGAATGTTGCAACCACACGAAGAGCAAGCCAGTGATGTAACCTTAAAGAGGAGCCTTTTTTTGCAGTCAAGATGGGAAATCTTTTGTTCCACCCTGGTGCAAGGTAACAGTGCCAGTGAGCATAAATAGCAGTGGTGCAGTTGCCAGTAGTGTTTCAACCTCTCGTTATACTCTAGTGGTCAAGCTGCTATAATTATGGTAGGTAGAAGTGAGGTTATTGGGGATGGTGTTCTTAAAAGGCAGGCATAAAATTCTAAATAAAAAACCCCACGTATTTCCAGATACTCAGTGAAATTAATGGAAGGGAAAGAATAGTGGTCTTTAATTATTTCAAACCCAGACCATTAAGGCAGATGTACATCATCAGTCTTCTAAGAATGTCCTGGGGACATAGCCAAGACAGTATTTTTTTTCCTCCTATCATAGCTGATTTAATATCTGCACTAGTGCACACGTAAGAAGATGATATGAAACTTGTGCTTTTCAGTTCAAGTCCCTGTAAATGACTCCCCCTTGGAGATTGTTAGAAATGGAATGGGGTTGTTGTAACACATGGGAATTAGTACTTCAATGCATGTGCCAGGAAGGCAAAGGTGGGTTGACCCTGTCTGTGTTAAGTCAGGGAAAGTACAGGGTTGAGCTGAGCAGCCAGTGGAAATAAAAAGAAAAACTAATTCCAAGCAGGCCCCAGTGAGCATGTTTTTATCCAAAAAGCAATCAGAGAGAGGAATATGACCTACCAGATGGAATTGCTGAGGCAGAGGTGAAAGTTAAAAACAACAATAACGAAACCCGATCAAGTATAATTTTGACAGAATGAAGACATTAGACAGAAAAGGCCCCAGCAGGCGAGTTTGGCTCATCCTGAGCCCAATATTTCATTTGCTTTCAGAAGACCCCTGGAGAAAGCCATGTCACAGCACCATAAGATGTTAAGGCTGAACCAGGCTGAAAGCTGCAGTGCCTGCAGCCCTGTGGTCGGGCAGAAGCTGGCTAGCAGCAGCTTTCCTGGGCTTGTGGGCCAGGCAGTGGGAAGGGCTGCTGTGCCTCTCCTCCTTACCAAGGCCTCTGAAAAGATGGACTGGGGGTTCCAGGATCTGAGTCCTACTCCAGTTTTCCCTGTTATAGTATTCCCCAGCATTGCCCCTATTAGCTATTGGGAAATTCAATAGAGAAGCACCAGACACGGACTTAAATGCTTAACCCTCCTTTTGCTGTAAAAGGGATTTTGTGTACTAAATGAATTTTAGCTCCACTTCTCAGTGCTGCCCAACAGATATGAGAGCCTTAATGTAAGAGAATCAGACCCTCTGTGCCTGTGAATTTTGGTCTGTCTTTTAGAGCCATTAATGGTTGACAAATTCACTAGAAAACCAAACTGGAACTGCTGTGAGGAAAGCATGCTGGAAGTAGAGGAGCATGTTTTTAAAATCTGCCAAATGTTCCATTTGCCGTTGCTGTTTTGCACTGCCTGGCTGGCTATGGGTGCCCGGGATGGACTGCAGGAGCACAGAGAAGGAGTGAGGAAGTGTTGGCTCTGCTGGAGGAGGTGGCAGGAAGTGGAAGGGTGAAGCCACAGCAACGTGCAGAGCTCTGTCAGCTCCCTAATAACGGGGTTGTCTGCTTGAGCTTGGCTGGATACCAAGTCAAGGTTTTATGGTGTGAGTTCATCTGCTGGCTTTTCCCTGTACGTGATGTAATGCTCTCTGTGAGTGCGGTATTTATTACACCCAGCACTGTAGTGGGTACGTGCAGTCAGAGCTAGCCTCAGAAAGTTTGGAAACAGCTTCTCGATCTTTTTTGCATCCTTTCGTCTGACCTATGACATAATCGGTCGGCGCCTCGGCTCCCTCCTTCGGCTCCCCCCTTCCCTGCTTGCCCGCTCCCTCCTCCTCCCTTCCCCAACGGTTTGTCAAACTGTCTTGCCTTTATCTTCTCTCGCAGGCTTCTCGACAAGTCACAGGATGATTTATGCCCTGATAACTTCTGCTTTTAAAGGCTGGGCTAATAAAAGCAGCCTTTGCAAAAACAACTTTTGCGGGAGGTGTGGGGAAACCCACCCATCATCGCACTCAGCAGGCGAAAGCGCCATCTCAGCAGAGACGCCGGCAAAGCGGGGCCGAGGGCCGCCTCCTTCCCCGTCCTCACCTGGCGCCCAAAGGGATGTGGTGCTGGGAGGATGGGTGGGAGGAAAGCCTGGGCTGGCGAGTCCCAGCAGGTGAAGGAGCACATGGTGTGCATCATCCATTTCCCTTGTCTCTGTCCCGATATGCCCTGTTCAGCAAGCATCCTGCTGAGCTGAAACCTGGTGTGCACCTCGGCAGCAGGTGGGGGGACCAGGACTGTGTGTTTGGGATGTTGGTGGTAAGGCCTGTGCCTTGCTAAAGGAGGAACATATTTTATCATTATGATGCTGCTTTCAGTATTTTATCTACAAGCTTCCTCAGTGCTGGGGCTGCAAGAAGGCCAGGGATGAGGCAGGCAGCTGGACCTATGGTCCCACTGCACTGACCACAGCAGTGTGCATGCCAGAGCCACAAACACACGTGACTCCCTGCCCTTCATTAACTTCTGGCCTTGAGGTTTACCCCAAAACCCCCAAAGACACTGCAGCTGCACCAAGGAGGCAGGCAGCAGCCTGCCCCTATGCACCAGGGCCAGCAGTGCAGCAGGGTTGCACCTGGGGACATCTGTGCTGGCATTACAGACCCGCCCAGATAAATGCTGCTGGAACTTCAGCCTAATGGTGATCCACCCTGGAAGTTCAGATGTGGGCACAGCTGTGGGCACAGACTGTGTTTTTGTGTTTTAAGCATCATGGAGTTAAACCCTTAAATCAGCTCCTACTTCAAAGCATTCCCTCTGTAACTATAAGACCAGAAGGATGAGGTGGGCACTGGCAACCATAGAAAGCATAGGAATATTTTTGCAAGATCTAACATATTTAAATTGTTCTCTTGGGGTGAGTTTATAATTTTATTTTCATTTTGGTACTAGGAAAGAGAAGATTTTCCTCTGACTGCTTTATTAACTTGGGTCTGAAACAACTATGCCTTCCTGAACAAATGCAAGCAGGCCATGCCACAGCTAAGATGAGCACACTGAATTTCCTGGGATGGAAAAATCATGAAAAATAAAAATCAGGTGTTGAAATTAAATCTCAATCTGTACCTTAACTGAAACCTTTGCAAATAATACAAGGAACACAGAGCAGAGAACAATTTGGAATTTTGTGAAGATCTTTTGTAGTTATTTTATTGTTTGGTGGATTTGATTTCTCAGAACTTCTTTTTTTTTTTTTTTTTTTTTTTTTTAAAACTCCTAAAAGATACAGTTGTACTTGCCTAAACTCCTAAACAAACTAGTTAGACCTGAGAAAATAGTCATGGCAAAATTTTAATTTAGTTAAAACTTGCTTGGCTTCAGGTTTCTTTACAGTCTTTAAACTCAGCCCTGGTTCACTGGGAGGTTTGCAAAAGACCATGAACTTTTTAGAGGGAACACGGACTGATTTATGAGTCTTCCTGAAAATCCATGTGAAATTTGCCTTTCGCATGACCACGAAGCAAAAATATCTTCTTCTCCCCTGAACCCCTTCCTGCAGTACTGGATAAAAACTGAAGTGTTTTATCTCCTGTTTCTGCATTGAGTCTTCCCAGCACAAGCAACATCTTGCTTGTTTCTTTATAAATCACCAGTGGTGCTAACAACAAAATGTTCACAGCTCTGGGGTTAGTACTTGTTGGTGTGTTGATGCTACCATGAGCCAGGCAGGATGAAAATGATGCCAATTTTGATTTATTTTAACTTGATGTTAATGCTGTTGTGCACATTTTGCTCTGGATTGTAACAGCTGAAGACAGACTGGGGCTGCACAAAGGCCTCTCAACATCTTGTGGCACATGCCAGGTTGCAGGAGGGCATGTTGCTGTTGCATCTGGTTGCATGCTTGGGGAAGTGCTGTGGGTTGGAAATGGCCAGCCATGCAGGGTGCTTGCTGCAGTGCAGCCTCATGATACACTGCAAGGACAACTGCACCACATCCAGTGAAGGGTCTAGGGGGGAAGGGCCACTGGTGTTGTGCTTTTCAGGTTACTTTCACAGTCAGTGTCTCCCACAGGGTTGGGTCTCTCTATACCCTCACTGCAGGAATAGTGCAGTCTTTTTAGAAATAAGGGATTCCACAGCTTTTCTTGTCTCCTACACACATGCAAATGGTCAGATATTGACCTCAAATCTGGATGTCTCGTTTCTCCCTTTCCAAACCGTGTGAAAGACTTTATCAGTCATCTGCAGGCACCAAGACCTACCCTGGGCTCAGAAGAGTCCATCCTCTTTCAAGCAAGGGGCACCTCTTCCTTTCTCTGTGCACACAAGCTGCTCCCTGCAGCAACCTTTGCAAATGCAGCCACTTCTCAGGTCGGAGAGGCAGCTGTGTAGGGGCTGATCTCCATGGGTTTGACAGCATCCTGCAGTGCCAGGCACAGGGACTCATCTTTAGAGCACCATGGATGGCCCATGGAAAGTTCCTATTTGGCCCATGTTGCTGGAGAGGAAAGGGCAGGATGCTGCAAGTGAAGGGACAGCAGACTGCAATGGCATTAGGACCTCCTGAAAGGTGCATGACATTGGAAATTCTTTGGAAAATTGCCTGGATACAGGAAAAGACCAAGTGTATCCCAAATGCACAGCTGAATTCCCCCCTATTGCAAGGACTGAATTCTCCTCATCGTAAAGAAAATGCAGGATAAAGAAGTTGTAGTTTTTTTTTTTTTTTAACCACCACATGCCTCATTTAAAGGCTAAGTTGAAAATTACTTCTCCAATTTGGAAATGCTTTCCAATTTCACATTCCAAATTAATTTACAGTAGAACATTTTTGTCCATTTGTAATACTTTAGGGGAAACACTTGGAAATCCCCCAAGCATTTTGATTCAGCAGACCTGACTTATCTCTTTCCCTTTTTCCCATCCTCAAATTTTTACTTGTTGATTTGTTCTTTTTCCATTCCTTTATGAGGTGGGACAAATATTAAATATGACAGCAATTCCAATGGGACCAACAAAACGATTGTCACTCAGCTCTGCTCAATAGCTACTCCTCCAGCTCATATATCAGCCAGAAGGATCACTGTAGTGTTGCCTGGCTCATTTCCCTCTGTGGTTTTACTACGCAGATGATGTGGGTTAACCTGGGAATCAAGAAACTGGAGCTGATCCCAGGCCCCTCCTGCACTTCTGACGAGCACAGATGTGTGGAGCTTATAGGCCAGCCCACAGGTCATTTCCATTATTGAGGATCTTTAGTTAGGCTGGTCTTGCTCTTCATACATTGTATTTCTTCTGCTTGAGAGTTACTTATATTACTCCACTGTTTATCACTTTGTGATTTTATTTTATATTATCCTGGCCCATAATGACTTATCAGTCTGTGAACACATATAATGAAATTTGAGCTGCATTTTTTCTGGCAGAGCTGCAAACAGAACTCAGTTCATGGAATATCCTGATACTGTGAACTTCATAAAAGTGTCATAATTCAAAACAACATCTGACTTGGTCTTGTTGTCATATGAAATTAAAAATCCACAAAAAATTCACAGCAACTGAGGACTGGTCTTGAAACCATGACATGAGGGTGCCAGAGAAATGGCGAAGCGAAGAGTCTCCAGGAACTGGGTATTATAAATCTTTTTTTAATTGACAACTAACTGTTCAAATAGATTCAAGAAAAATAGAGTAATAGAGTAGAAGGTTAAGTGATAACTTGGTGACAGTTGATGGAATGAAAATATCGCCTAGAGTTACCTTAGATGACATAACGCTAAAAAAGCCACTTCCATGGAAATTTGTCTATGTAAATGATAATATAATGAACTGGATCAAGATTAGCACATGTGCATTAGGAATTTTGTCATATTGAAAGTGAAAGAAACCTACTTTAAGGATAACACTGGAAGTACAATTGCTTTGAGGGCAAATTGTCTTCAGAAATAAAGGCTTGTAAGATAGCAGGGGAAAAAAAAAGAGCCATTTAAACAGGGTAAGCTGTTGTTTTATTTGTGTCTACTCAAAATATAGGAGTGTTTTATGTCAGAGGAGCTTTTCCCAGTGGGAATGGATGAGAAACTCTAATGGATAATAAATGCTGGGGGTCAGGAGGTTTTCAAACTTCTTTTATATCGTGCACTGCACTGGCTTTGAATGACTCACAGTCCGTTATCCTTTTTGTTCCAGGGAGCATGCATCACCTTTCTACCTCTCCCATAAATGAAATGCAGTGGCAGAGCATTCAAAGTAAGACCCAGAGGGTCTAAACTGGAGGTTCAAGTCTAACCTTGAATTTTAGATGAAAATCTGGAGACAATCTGGCTGTTTGTAGGGGTCTGGTTGTTTGAACCAGGAGTCAAAAGGCCTGGCAAGGATGTGACTGAGCATGCCATAAATCCTGCTGGTCTGAGAGGCTCACTGACTTAGGAGAACCCTTAATCTTTAACACACAGCTCCCCTCTGGCTTTCACAGATGTTACTTGCTGTGAGAACACAAGAAGGGATTTGGAGAACCGTGTTCCCAGGCACTCTCATGAGAATTTGGATGTGGGAGCACGGGGGGAGATTCTGACTTGTGCAATACTTCAGGCCCTCTACAGTGTCCAGCAGGGTTGGTCCCTGATGGAGACCTCTGTCAGGCTGTAAGCTGCAGTTTGGGAATACCTGTCCCACAGCATTGATACACTGTCATATCTTCACCGCTGACCTCAGCATTTGCTGCAGTGCCTGGTGAGATCCACAGCCATGATGACTTTCCTTTACACCAGCTGAAATGAAATCCCCCTGGGTCAATCCTTACACACATCTCAGCCTTGTAAGAGCTCCAAGGGACCAGGAGATGATGGAGAGATTTTAGCCATGTTCAGCATCCTAGTGAAGCAGATGGCAAGTGACCATGAAGGAGCACAGAAAAATGTGTCAGTACTCCTGTCTGCCTCACGTGTGACCCTTTCCCTTTCCCTTTCCCTTTCCCTTTCCCTTTCCCTTTCCCTT
>CM031858.1:63208972-63343037 GCA_018697195.1 Certhia americana | reverse complement strand
CCTTTCCCTTTCCCTTTCCCTTTCCCTTTCCCTTTCCCTTTCCCTTTTGGAAAGAACTATAATAGGACAGCTGGCTGAAGCCAGGCCCTCATAAATGTAGATGTCCAAAATATTGTTACTTAAAAAATATGTATAAGCACAACCTGATCTTTTGCTTTTGCCAACTCCTGACTGTTAAGTGAAGATAATAAATGCTTTCTCACTTTATAGAGCAGTATGACACTAAATATATTTTCAAAGATGTCTCATGGAACAAGGATAACTGCCACAGTGAGAAGAAGAAAAAAAAAAGGCTTCCTGATCAGTTTGTACCTCTTTTCTGTAAACTCCCTTAATAACTGCTGGAAAAGTGCCATCACTTCACACACAGGCTACCAAATAAGAGGAACCCCCTCCTTGCTAGGGATTTAGGTATATTTCCCTTCTGCAGCCTGACCCTGGCCCCAGCCTTGCCTCTGCCTGGGGCCAGCAGTGGTTCAGTGGGATCTTCCCTTCCAAGGTTTGGGAGGGGGTCAGCCCCAGCTCTACATTTCTTTTGGGTGGGAGCACAGGTTAAATAAGTAATATCTTAGTTGGTTTCTGGTTCCTCCCACATTGCATAAAGCTGGCTAGGTCATTCTGCTGCTTTGGGGAGGACTCTGTCAGCAATGTACTGAGCACAGAAGCCTACGAGGTAACAGAAAATAGATCCCTCCCTTGGCATCAATTGAGTATCACAGGGGATTTGTTAAATCTGTACATAGATTTTCCTCTTATGGAGAAGTGCTCAGCCTCACTCTCCTTTCTGTAGGTGCAGAAGCCACTCACCTCCATGGGGTGGTGCCAGGTGGGTGAGTGATGCTGGGTGGGTGCAGGGATGGGGGCAGTCCATGCCTGACTCAGCTGAAGGAGTGCGAGCAACCCCGCTTCCTCTCACATGGCCTCGCGGGAGGGAGGGAGGGAAGGGGGAGTAGTGCTGGGATGGTAATATCTTACTGCTGTATTCCTCATCAGATGGTCTGGTAAGCCAAGTTCCAGGACTATGAATTCAAATCAAGAGAAGGTTGCTAAATCAAGGAACGAAAAAGTAATGAGATAACCCATACCTCTTCCCTGTGTGATGTTGATAACCACAGATCTTGAAGCATACTAATGCTGCAGAAGCAGGAGAA
Source organism: Certhia americana (assembly GCA_018697195.1). NCBI lineage: Eukaryota > Metazoa > Chordata > Aves > Passeriformes > Certhiidae > Certhia > Certhia americana. The sequence goes on along the minus strand of CM031858.1, from coordinate 63,341,886 downwards.
ACCAAATACCCTTGTTTAAGAGAGGAGCTGATAAAGGCAGCCGCAGATGTGCTTCTGCTGTCTTTGTAGACTTTACCTAGAGGTGTAGAGATGGCTGGCTAAGATTAGCAGCCTCTGCCTGCAAACACAGCTGGGGAACATCTGTCCTGAAACAGGGATGCTCCTTTGTGTGGAGACCCTTATGGGCAGCATGAAAGGGCTGAGGGTGACATGCCTATGTTGGGTCAGAGACAAGGCTGAGACCCTCTGTGTGCACCACAACCTCCTGAAAGTGTTCTTTGGGATGGCATGGCCACACTGAGAGACCCCACTGTCTATACCAGACATACTATGGATCTCACTGCTTAGCAATGACAAAAGTTTGGACTCCTGCTGCTGTGGAGTACTTGCAGGTGCCCCAAATGAGGGCCAACAACCCAAGTCAAGACATTGCTCTTTGAAAACCTGCTACCACCACTGCTCATTTTCATTATCCTTTCCCCTATGATAGTATAAACAAGCTGTCATCTATTTTTCAATGAAGAATACTTTTGCTTGGCTCAGTTTCACATTGTTACTATTTGCTGTCGCAAAAGCTGCTGCAGCTATAAATAACCTCACCACAAGCTCCTCTCATCCATAAGCTCAAGCACTCACTTCAGAAGAGGCAGGCGAGATTAGGATCTTGTTTTGAAGGGTCAAGTGTCTCAGCAGAGGTGATGAGTTGGTGCCATCACTGGGGTGCTAGTGCCCATTGGCTTCCTGGCAGAGAGTGCAGGGTTACAGAAGCCAAAACCACCTTGCATGTCACCCAGGAGGTGATGCGCATGTCAAGAGCAGAGGATGAAAACTGCCAGCAGCAAAGCTTTGCTTCCACATCCCCCTGATGGAAGCAGGGCAACACTGCTGTCCATGGACCTCATGTTCGTGTCACCATCTTGCACACAGCTTGGGAAAAACATCCCAGGAAGTCTACAGTCCCACTGCCTCTGGGACCTGGCTGTCCTGGAGTGTGTGACATGGCTCTCTCCACTGCAGATAGGACAGAGGACCAACCAGAAGTGCTGACAGAGCACCTATGTGTGCCCTAACTATAGGAAGAGAGCCAAAGGTTCTAGCTGTCAGAAAACTGCTGCTTCTGGGGCTTTTTTTTTGACTTGTTTTTTTCTTCCAGATTTCCAAGTCAGACTGGCTCAGATGAAAGGGTCAAATGAGACTTAGGTCTGGAGCAAGGAGAGAAGGGCAGGGCAGGCCCCATTTGGGGGTGAAACAGTGCAAGAGTGACATCCTCCCATGTGCTTGCACCACTCTAGGTGGTTGCAGAGCCCCCAGACTGCTGAGAAACCACATGCCGATCACAGGCTTCATGTGCTTCGCAGGCGTCTCGCTCAACCTTTGGTGCCAACCAAGCATGAGACCAGATAGGTTTCATACACTCCCCTCTTCCTGCAAATATTTCCTTTGCTGTCCAGGGCTGTTGTTTTCTCTGCTCTGTTCGCTCTGCAGTCCTGCCTTGGCCTCCTCCGTGGTGACAGCTGCATCCTCCCTGGTGTGCCGCCACTCATGGTAAATGTGTGCCCTGGGCAGGGGACATGGTGTGACTTGCCCCAAGGTGGAGTGATGCAGTTACACTGGTCCAGATCATTGCCCACACCAGAATAAGTGCTCTGAGCTGATGATGCCCTAGATCGAGCTGGGAATGAACTTCAGAGAGCTCGTTTTGACTGTAGGCTGAATGAATATGGTGACTCATCTCAGTTCCTCAAAGCAGAGAAGTGTTTATTTCCATACAATGCGAAGATGCTTTAACTCAGCGTTCAAGGTCTTTGGCTGTGGTTTCACATGTATCACTGGGTGCTGCTGAGCAGGATATGTTCCCCTCCTTCTCCTGTCTCCAGTCTCACAAAGTCCTGCCCCTGCCCCGATGCATGTCTGACCACCACAGTTAACTGATATAAGAAATTTGACCTGACAAAAAATTGTCCCCTTCCTCTTTATTTTCTGCAATCTCAGTTTCCTGTTGGTTTTGCTTCAACTTCAGTCATGAGGTAAGGGAGAATGAGTCCTGTCCTGGGTGGCTGGCAGCCTTTGGTTGGCATAGCCATGAAGTGTACTCACTGCTCCAAAACAGGGACCCCCACCATTGTCACTGCCACCTGCCGTTGTGTGGTGTGTGCAATGTGGGCAAAGCTGGCAGAAATTGCTGCTCCTTCGTTGTCCAGGTCTCGGGCACAAAACCAGAGAGAAGCAGGCCTGTAGATTTATTCCTGAGCCCTTTTGTTTTTGTGATACTTTACTTTCCCAGCCAGACAGGATGAGAAACAAATACCACCAAAATAGGATGAGAGAGGCTATTCTTGAAGTGTTTATAGCCCAGCCTCACAGGAGAATGTTTGGCTGCCTCCCAAGACAGCCAATTCTCACTGCGTTTTCAAGCCAGTTTCTGAACTTTCAGGCACTTACCCAAACAGAATCTGGACTTTTTAAAGTTTGCTTATCTGTGTTTACAAGGGCCTCCTGCAAGGGTGAGTCAGGGAAGGGCAGCCGAGGTCAGGGGTGTGAGGGGGGGGAGCAGAGCAGGGGAGCTCTGGTAAGCTTTGCATGTACCACATGTGAAAGCAGTCTGAATGCCCAGCTCTGATCGGCCCGAGTCAGTGGTCAGCCTGACTGTGTCTAACAGGCCTCATCATTGCAAAGGTTTTAAAAATCCCTTAAGTCCCTGAGGCATTTTTAATTCATAAAACTGTGAAAGTCAAGATGATGGCGACAGGTATGTGCCTGATTGAGTGAGTAGGGGATGATTGGAGCTGGAGCTTCAGACCAGTACCCTCTTGCAAATTCAAAGGTGTCAAAGTGTAAGCTGTCAGTTCTGGCACACTTCTGCAAAACAGTGGTTGGTCTCAGCCTGCTTAAGAAAAGCAGCCTCTGCCCTCACCTTTCTCTTCCCTCTTCTTTTCCAGACAGTCAGCCGTTACTTATTAATTTGGCAGAGATTCTGCGTCATTAGTCCTGGAGAATAGCAAGGGTTTGCTAAATTCTCCTGGTTTTCTTTTTATTCCAGGTTGTTTCCTGTGATAGTATCTTGGGATTGTTTTCTGTTTGCTTACAGATGCGGTGTGTGAGCTGTATCAGTTTAGAAGGAATAAAATCCAAGCCAAATTATGGGTGAGAAATGAGCTGTGTGTTTTAGTGAACAGTCACGAATTTACAGTCTGCAGTAGTACTTTAAAACAATAGTAACCAAAAGCCTGTTTTGCATATTTAAGGTGAAATATAAACCAATCATGATAGGATTAAATTAAATATATGCTACTGTTGATAAAATTCTGATATATTGAAAAGTTATTAAATTGCATGCAACTATCCAATATCCTCAGCTGCCACTCTCAATTACTGACATTATTAGTCTAACATTATTGTATTCAAAATGTAATAAAATATCTCCATTAGTTTGGGAGCAACCTCATCACTGAGAAAAAAAAGATGTTTGATAATGCACTGAGTGATCAAGCAAACACAGGGATTTTATTCTGTTAATTGGCTATCAGGGCAAACATCAACATTTTATGAGTAGCAAGTGATGTCAGTGCTATGTTTGTTTAAACTTATTGCTGTTTGAACTGACTGAGCAACAATAAAAACCCCTTTGTTTTTAGATAAACATTTTTTCTTTATCCTACAGGGAGCTCATTTTGTTTAGCATGTGCCATGAACAAATTTCACTGTGTTGCTCCTAGTAAAGCATGTCTGTTTAAATCAAGTAAATTAAATGTAATCTTGAGATTAAGGAAAAAGCTGTATTTTCATTTGAAGCAGCTTTTTTTTCCTATTTGATTTTGTTACAGTTTTCCAGTGTTGTGTAAAAAAATAGTTTAATCAGGAACAATTTGGGGGGGGGAACCTTAACTTTCCTTTTCTCTCACCAGTGGAAATAAATAACATATGTAATAAAGATACTGTAATTATGAAACAATACTATACAAAGGATAGCACAGTGATTATTTTCTGTGTCAGAAATGTGGCATGAGCCATGAAGTTCAGAAGCAAGGCTTCAATTTCACAAAGACTGAAGTGTGGAAACCGGCCGCACTGAAGTCAGAACAGTAATAAATAGGCCCTCAGGCTTCCTCCATGCAAAAACTCCTTGACATAGTTGAGAAATCACAACTGATGTTGCAGTCTGCTCCCAGCTTTCTGGATTTCACTCTCTCACACAAGCAGCATTGGTGAGCCATATCCAGGCATGAGTGTAAGTGCGTGCACATGCACACGTAGTCCAAAATGAAACAATCTCCTGTGAGTGCTTCTACCTCAGGGAAAAGATGATGGGAGTAGATATGTGACTGATGTTAGTCATGTTGCTTAATACACTGGTGGGAGGCATCAAGATGCTGCTTAGATAAATGCCATGCAGGAACCAGTGCATCTGAGCAATCCCTCAAGTTTTGCTCTCAGTGTTTAACATGAACCTGCCAAGAAGGTGTAGTCAGTGCGGTCACTTGTGACAGTGGGAATAGAGATGGATCATGCTGAAACTCTTTAAAAATCTGAAGCCTGTAACCCAGTTCCTGCCCAAATTTAGCACGGTGCATTGAAGACTCTGACTCAGAGGAGTTACTCATATACTTGAGTCTTTGTGAAGTCAGTACCTTTCTGGTGACCTTCCAAACTGTTACCTCAAAAGCCACATATTGTTAATTTGTGCATACAGCTTTTCTGAGAAGGTTTTGCTGAAAGAAATTGGAATAGAAAGCAAAGAATATTAACATTCTCATGCTCAGCCCTAATACATAATTTCTGAGTATACTTCATTGCCACTTAAACACTGTGGTTAACTCATAGCTTTATCTACATGTTCTTAAAAAAATCAATGCCTAAATTAAGTAACCTTTTCTAACAGTGTCTTGAATGGAAAAATGTGCTTTTTAAACCTTCTGTATAAGTGGCAAGCAGGGCTTGTATTTTTGCATATGTTCCAAAACAAAAAAAACCCCAAACATTTTATTTAAACTTTAAAAATATCTGTGTTGATTCTCATGTCCTGTGGTTTTTCATTAAGGTTTCATAAGTGAGCTTTGGGGTTTCTTGTCTCATAAACAAATGAAGTGCTAATTCTGTTATGTGGATGTTTTTATGGATAGGTGTTTTCCTAAACAAATTAAATTGTAAACAAAGATGGAGGCTGATGAAAAATTACATTCCCTCTGACTCCCATGGTACAGCCTGTTCTCCAGCCATCCATGGAGTCTTATGGGAAATCAGAAAATCTGGCTTGCAAAGCAATAAAAAAGCAGCACATCCATTTTTTCCTGGCCTATCAAAGCTTTGTAAGAAGTAAGAATTCACATTTTTTTTAAATGAAATGAGCAAGATGTTTTATTTTCTAGACTGTTACGTTTTATTTGAGTTTTCCCTTTAACTGAGGTGTCCTTCAGTAAAGGCATCCTGTGTGCAGGGTAGCCCAGGGTGCCAGACCTCCCTCGCTGGAGCATTCCACAGAATCTGAATAGCAGTTGTTTTTATTTGTGTGCATTATCTCTGTCTTTGAAAGACATATGCCATGTCAGCACTCTACTATTGCCTCCCATCCATTTGTTCAGAAATTAATCTCCCCCTTTGACAAAGGTAATTTTTAAACTTCAGAGCTGTGATGCAATGCAGAGGACGTGAGCTGAGACCAAGCAGCAGCGGCTCCACGGAGTCGCTGCTGGTGCCCAGGGGACAGGGGAGGAAAGTGGCATTGCCCAGCCACAGCAGAGCTGCTGCAACCCCCCTGGATGAGGAAAGCCAGAAGGGAGCCAGCCCGGAGGGCCTGACTGGAGATGAGCCGCTGGCTGATCAGAGAGGAGAAGGCAATGTGCTGGCAAAAATGCCTGAGTCCTGCTTGAAGCTGCATTTTCACCACAGAGAAATGATGGGCCCATTTCCCTCAGGACCTTTGTTAATTGGTTTTGTTTAAAAAGAATAAAAAGCAAAGTGCTGACAGGGTACTGTTGGCTGGCGTAACCAGGTTTTAAATATGTTTTAAATCAGCTAACAGAGCAACATAGATGCTAGATTCATTCCCTTCCACTTTGTGTGCCCAGGGAAGGAGGGAAAGAAAAACAGCAGAGCCAAACTTACTAATAGATTTTAATCCTTCCTGGAGTTACTATCAGCTAGGCTCCTGCTACTGTTTACCCAGCTGAAGAGTCTTTAAATGGGTGTCTCCATTTGCAAGGATCTCATCCCATTGTGAATATGGCAATGACTAGACAATGAGGCTGTTACAGAAGAAAGATGAGCTGGCTGCAGCCAACAAATCTTGCACTCTCCATTTACAGGGCTATAATTATCCGAAGTTTTAAAACACAATGCTATCTGCTGAAAGGGACCATCTGGGTGAAGACCAAGACATCCCAATTAAGTGATTGATAAGCAGCTCATGCTGGAGGAGCACACACCACCCATACTGTGCAGTTCTAAAAATGCCACTTGTGTTCACAAACATCTTTAAGGAGTTTGAATGAAGCATGCACTGTGGGAGGGAGGAGATCAAGTGTGTTTGTGTGATTCAAAGTCAGGCAGAATAAATAAGATCAGCCCCCAGAGCACAGTGGAAAGTGTTCTTAGAGCACTGAGGTGCAGTGGCAGAGCAGTGCTCATCAGTGCTTTTCAATCTCCTGTGTGAGGGCAGTGATTTTGTCCCAGGGGTGTTGCAAGGAAGCATTACAGAGGGGAGAGAGAACAAACTCATAGGAGGCCTTTGCTTGCTAGGCATGATAGCTGGTTATCCATCAGCCTGCATGAGGTGATGAGTGTAAGCATGAGGCTGGGATGGAAGAGAAATCTGTGCTGGTGTACTCCATCCACCACACACTTCAACTTTGGCCTTGCCCTGCAGTTCATTTTTCCATCTGCAATGAGAGGATGTCCGTCTGTTCTCCTGTTCTCAACCCACCTATCTTTTTAAAGTTTTATGCTAAACTCAGCTCTTGCAGAACACATACACAGTAACTGACTCAGGGACAGTGTCTTGTGTGGCACTTTGTCACACCACAGCAACAGAAGATGCAGTTTTGCCCCCTATAACACCTTCCCAGTATGGATCAATACTCCTTTGCATCTCTTCAAAGCAGTAACTGGCACCCTGGGCATGGATATGGTCAGAAGTGTGACTCAGAGTGCCTGCAGTAAAATAACACAACCAGCTACAGCTGATTTGCTCTTCAACAATTTCCCAGTGTTGCTATCCCCAGGTTATAAAGCCAGATGAGTTTGTGTGATAATCTAAGATGACCATAAGCCTTTCCTTCATTAGTTCTTTTAACTTGCAAAATGGTCCATCCTGTGTGTAACATGTATTTATATGCAGATATAATATTTTGCCTCTGAAGCTTGTGTCTTAGTTTTAGTGCTGCTGTGTCTAGCCACACCTTTGAGACTTTCTTCTGGCCTGTGGCCTCTATTGCTAAATTTCTCTTTGGCTATTGACTGTTCTCACCCCCTCCACCTGTTCTAAGAATTGATTACGGCACATGTATCTTTCAAGTAGATTTATTTTCCAATGCTTTTCTGTGAACCCATCTTGATTTGCCAGCAAGATTACCCATATATGACCATTTAAATGCGATGTGGCCTTTATTTTCTATGCCTAGAGTGCATGTGACTTCATTTTATCATATTTAAATGCTGTTTTGCAGGGATTACCGTGTGAGTGACTTGTCATCTTCATTTGTGCATCACTTTCCCTAAATCTTCCTCTTATCTGCAAGCTTTTCATGTAAGATTTGTTGTTGTCTTTTGCTGTCTTGCCTGTCTGGCAAAGCCATATGGAAGGACAGGAATCCAGGTGGGTTTCACTGGAAGCAAACCCTTGTTTTCCCAGCAGAAAAGGATCTGGGGATGCTGGCTGACAGCAGCTGAACATGATCCAGCATATGCCCAAATGGCCAAAAGGCCAGTGGCCTCCTGGCCTGTATCAACAATAATGTGGCCAGCAGGACCAGGACAGTGATTGTCCCTGTGCACTTGGCACCGGTGAGGTCACATCTCTAATCCTGGGTTCAGTTCTGGTCACCTGTAAAAGTGAACATTATGTGATGGATCCAGGATTCTGCTTTGCTCTAGGGTTGCAAGCATCTTTTTAAAAAGTGATGAGATTAAGCCACCTTGAACAAAGAGGTCTGCAAGTGTAAACATCCTCAGAACCCACATCACTGAGACATCTGGTGAGCAAACTCATGTGGCGTAACTCTCTACTGCCCAGCTGTAGTTCAGGGCTCCAGGACTATTCCCAATATGTGCAGAGGTTGTATGGGCCAGGCTGTGCAGGGTTGGCTTCCTCTGCCCCACATATCCTTCAGTGCTGTCCTGGGAGACCTTGCATCTTAAAAGCTTTGCTCTGAGAAGCTTTGATGCCATGCTGCCACGTATGCAGCACACACTGATGCTGTGAAAATGAGAGGCAGTAACGCTCCCAGCACAACCAACATTTTTGAAATAATCCCACTCCCCACACACACACACCAGAGTATGTCCCAGTGTCAGAGGGCCTCCACAAGGTGTCTAGAAGCCCCATGGGGCCAGTTCATGTTGCACAGGTCCCTGGCCTGTTTATATGTACCAGCAGAGTTGACAGCTGCTAGAGCAGCAAATGAAGTTTAAAGATGAGTTCTTTGGCAGCCATGTCCCAAATTATTTAGGAGCTTATATGTGAATGTACTGGATGCTATTTTACCCTAGGAATCATCAGAAACCTGGTAGATCATGACTATACAATGCACTCTTTGTGTGAAACAAGGCTTGGTGTCAGTATCAGGTGCTAAAAGATGTTTCTGAAGGATGACTGAATTTAGCAGCCTTTTACAATGCATTGCATTAGTTGAATATGCAGGTGACAAAGGCACTGATGAAGTGCCCTGAGACCAATAAAAAAAAAGATCACACCTGTTTGTGAAGTCAGGTGTGAAAATACAACCATATCCCAAGCTGTGGCTTCAGTGTTTGAACAGCTTTAGGAAAACTCCAGTGTCAGAATCTCAAAAAACAATGTAAGATCTTCACTTGAGGAAATACACAGAACTGCTGCAGCATCTTCTAGAAGCTGCTTTCTTCAACTGCAAGCTCTGTTTTCATGTGAAAGATGCAGCTGTTTCTGTCCTCCCACCAGCCTTTCCTGCCAGCCTCACTGAGCTGGATGGATGTCAAGACCACAAATTCCTCAAATGATAGAGTAGGCAGGAGCTCCTTTACACCCCCTTCATGTTCATCTTCAGGTCTGTATATCTTCACACGCAGCCATATAGAGGTTATTTTGCTCCTTACAAAGATGCCGCATGGTACTCTATGGCACTTTTGTTACAGGAAGTGAGGCTTGATTTTCTTCATCCCTATGCCTCTCAAAAAGACAGGAGGAAAGCAAATGTAAAGTCAAATAAAATGCCAGCTATACCTCACTGAAATATTAGCGTCTTTGTTTCCCTCTTGACCTAAAATAAACTTAATTTTCTTAACTTAATACCAAAAGTAGAATGGTTGATTCAATTGGCTTATGCTGCTGTGGAGGAATATAATATTTTTCATGTTGATTCAATTGTTGGACGTTTCTATCTTCTAGTGGTGAAAATATTTGAAAACAGAGAATTTTCCTATAGCGAAACATGGACTTAAATTACGAGGTTTGAACCTGTCTAAAGTATTTCCCAAATTCAAGGTCTGGGAGCTAAATAGTGGGAGGTGGTTAAATCCTCCTAGGAAAACTGGAATTTAAGGTATTTTAAATATGAGTTTCATGCAGCAGTGACAGTATTTGCATCCATTCCATTTGCATTGTTATAGGCTTGCTGATGAGAAAGGGAGAAGTATTTGGGTGTCACACTTCAGGTTTGTCTACATTTGTCCATCTTCAGCTAAGAAAATGTCTAAAGTATTTTCTAAAGGCTCAGCTGTGATCTGCCCATTCTTTATGCATTCAAGACGAATGCTAGGCAATTTCCTCTTCTGTGAAATAATTTCTGTTCAGATGGAATACAGCTATACTAGAACTTGGGTTTTTTCTAGGCTGTTTTCCAAGACTTGCCTCAGATTCTCTCCTTTCTCCAATAGTCTGTGATCCAGCCTTGATCACAGTCTGATCCATCTTGGGGCCTCTATTCCATGCTCATTCCATGGTTCTTGAATGTCCCAACAGCCTGACTTTGTTGCCTTTCTTGCCCCATCAGTCTCACTTCCTCAGTCAAGAAAAATCTGTGACAGATATCAGATAAAACCAACAAATTTGTCTTTGCCTGATAATCTCGGTGTAATCACCCCATCGTTCAGCTTGGTGAAAGAAAAAAACTTCCAAGCTGTGTCCAGGAAAAAAGAATGGGTCTTTGTGTTTTCTATCTCCTTTGGGCAAGTTCTCAGATGACTTGGCTACCTCTGGAGATGAAGGCAGCAAGCAGGCTGTGAGAACTGCTGCCATGGCACACTCTTTTCCACCCTATCACAAATTTGTCACTAGCTAAGCTCACAGCTGGACCTCCTGAAACAACCCCCCTGGCAGCAACTGCTTGTGTTGGCCAAGCATGTGTTTGTGTTTCCCTCTTGTGGTGTTCCAGATCCTGGCTTAGTGTGGGCTCTTTTCACTTGTGCTAGGGCTGAGAGCTGCTCCAAGGCTTCAGCTGGCTCTGGGATGGCCAATGTGAAGAGCACTCTTCTGCTGGCTTTCTTGGTGGATGGCACTGGAGCTCATGAGGACCTTAGGTGCCTGAGCGCATGTAGCTATGATTGTGCAATGCTTAATTCAATAAGGATATGATTTCTCAAGTGACCAATCAATCCCCAAAATATTAAGGTTCTCTGAATTTCTTCCTGGAAGTGACACCTGGGTAGAAGTGGTCTGTCTGTCAATTGTCTGCTTTGACAAACACTTGCTGAGCATGTCAGTCAAAAAAGGAGCACACTCAACGAACACATCAATCTGACAGTCTGCAAATCATGTGAATTGTTGTGTGTGTGCTACTTAGAGCTTGAGCAAGTTTCCACCTGGGAAATACGTTGTATTTTCAAGCTAAAGGTCCATATTATTTGTAATAAATTAAAAAGCTATGTAAATATTTCTGAGTCAACGGCAAAAGTTGAAATGACAGTCTTGTATTTCCAAGGTAATTTTGTCATGCAATAAAGCCAAAGTACTCTTTAATCTTTTAAGGATAATGTCTGGCAAACATCCCCAGTTGATCTTCTCTTTCCTTTCCTATACCCTGCAGCATGCATATGTGACTGGGAAATTGAGGCACCCAGCAGTTCCTGCATGGAAAGGGTAATATCCCTACAGGTTATTTAAAGGCCAATCCCTGCTATCAGGAGTATGCTTCAGAAGCTTAAAATATTCTTATTTCACTGAAGAAAAGCAGTGATTTGTGTACAGGCTATCCAGTTTGTGGCAAGGCTGTCAGAGCTGAGGTATAGGATGGGCACAGAGCATCTTGCTGTTTGCCACTGTTCAGATCCAACCATCCACTAAAAATGCAATTGCCAGAAGACATGCTGGCACAAGATGTAGAAAACAACCCTCTTGTTGTTATTTCACCAATTATTATTTCAGAGAGGGGACCATATAACTATGGGTCCTCAAGAATAAAAAGTAACAGATGCACACTGGAGCAGAAGCATTAATGTTTGATTTATAGCACAGAAGCATTTTCCTCTGCTGCCAGGTGTCTCTTAAGTCTGAGCGCTTCTTGCTTTGTTAGATGTATTCTCCTGTAAACACTTTGTTGCTGCTATTACATTTTCCCATGCTGAAAGTCTATCGCAAAGCCTTTTTTTTCTGAGGCACTGGCAGATGGCAATTAGCACCCTTCATATTCTTTCCCCATAACTTCAGCAGTTTTTTGCCTGCATCCACTTAACAGCTCCAGGCATGCCAAATCGCACGCTTCTGGAGGACTTGTTGCTAGTAGCAGATCTTTGATTCTAAATGCCTAAGTAGCGTCTGAACTATATTTAGAGCAAGTACACGCCTGCCTATTCATGATCTTTTGTGTATAGCCTGGACAGTTCGGTGCCAGCGTGCAGCATAATCAGCTTCTCCTTTAGCGTTCAAATTCCACAGCTCTTCAGACAGGAAGGGAGAAGGGAAAGAGTGGTGGGCAAGGAAACAAGGATAGTAATTAAATATGACTTAGGAAAAAAAATCCCTGAATAGCAAATTAGCCTTGCTGTTTTACTAATATTACTGCTCTCTTCATAAAGTCCCAGCCATGTAATTATTGCACATTCATAACTCCTACAGACTTTCTAGAGAGTTATAAAGTACTGAGTGGGGCTGTGAGCATCAAGAAGTTGTCCTGGTTTTCCTGGACTGCTAAGGAAAGAAAGAACTGACTACATTTCCTGCTTAACAGCATTTCCATTAACTTAAAAGGCCTCTTAAAAAATTCTAGGGAGTTGTCCCACAGCTTTGCAATATAAGGACATCTGGACTAACAAGGACAAGCCTACAGCAGATGTAAGACGGCAATTTGGCTTTGGCACTTACTGAATTGTATAACTGCTCAGAATTTATGTATTCCAAGCATCTGATTTTTTTAAGTCATATTTGTAAGTACTTAGTTCTGCAACATTAGAGCAAGATGTTTCTACTGTGAGACACAGACAAATTCAACCAGTTTGATCATGTGGCAGTAACTAAAAAGATGATCAAACCTACCTGTTCATTCACTTAGATGAAAATAGGTAAATTTGAGTTTATGATTAACTGTATCATTAACTTTTGTCTCTCTCGTGAAAATGTGTCCATTAAATTTCTAACTTGGCACCTCTTCACAGGGCAACAACCTCTAAGTTTCTTACTTATAAGCCTTTTAAATAATAACTGCATGTTCCCCTTGAACTTATATAAAATCAACAAAATGCAAGATAAGCCTTTAATTTTCTACTGAAGGAAAAATAGTTAATAAAACCAAGAAGGGACTCCGCTCCTGTTTGTCATGGTAATTTTTTTGGCTATCTGCATTTAACTGGTCAAAGTGTAATCTGAACCTGTTCAGATGTTCGGTGTGGGTAGCTGGAGAAATGGGTGAAGAGGTTGTTCAGCTGCTGATATCCAGCTGTAGAGCACAGGCCCATCTTGTGAGAATACAAAAATGAAAACCATTTGAAATGTGTGTACAGTTCCCTGTAAATTGCACTACTAAATGAGAGAATATAATATGTTTAATGTTTTTACTTTTTCTAAATGCATTTGCTGTTCATTAGCCTTGAGAACCAGCATGGTCATATCTTTACCAATGTACCATAGGTTTTCTTTGAATGAAGTTGCAACACTCTTTGCATGTTTCTGGATCTCTTGTTCCATTAAAAAAGGTTCTGTACTTCCAGTGTTTTCGTGGTAGCACTACTGGTAGAGATGCAAACTGTGTCTGACTTCTTCCCGCACGATGGATTGTAGGTATCAGCCTGGAACACAGGGCGCTGTGCCTTCAGCTGTAACAGAGAGCTGAAATTTTTAATTCCCTCTGAACAGATTGTGTGGGGTTTTCCAGCTGAAGGCAGGGGGAAACCTGAGTTTGCACTTTATACTAGAGCATCTTACCATTTATCCAATAGTTTTCACATCTGCTTCATTGCAAATTGAAGCTCTGGGAATTAAAGAGGGAGGATTTCTGTCTAGACCTTATTGTTGACAGTCTCTGTGGAACACATCCAACACATCCTAGGGAAGGAGGTCACTTTCTTGAGTGCAGATGGGCTAAGGTTGTAACATCTCCTGCTGGCCACGTGCCATTTCCCCTCTGTCCTGCTTTCCTTGAGAGGAGTTCAAATTATGTCTTTTCTATATTCCTCTGACAATATAACCTTGTTTAGAAGAGATAAGTATAGTCATTTCACTATTAAAATTGACTGTGTGCAATTTTTTCCCTGAGAGTCAGAAAATTGGACATGATTTCAGCAATGTGCTTTGGGAATGGTAGGCTATTGATTAATCCTCTGTCATACAGATTGTATTTGAAAACAAGACAGGTCTATAATTCTTTTCTTGATTGACATTTCTGGACAAAATGAATAAGTTTTATTTGTGATTTTGGATGAACTGTTAAGTAGAAAATGTTCTGATGTTTTCTGCAGGACTAGAAATCCACAGTGGTTAGGGCAGCAGTGAAAGTGTTTTTGTTTAAGTGTTGCATGGATCGAGATAAAGAAGTGAATTTGGAGCCCCAAATTGAAGTTTGTGGCTTGGTCTCATCAAGTATAATCAAGAACAAATGAAGTCCTATTTGGTTTCTTCGTCATTTGAAGACTGCCTTATTCATATATGGTGGGATATTTTTCCTAGGAATTTTAGATGATGGAGGTTAGAGTTTTATTGCACAGATACTTGAACAAGCTCTAAACATTCAGAAATAGTTTTATAAATGTACCCAATCCACCACATTAACTTGAGTTTTACCTTAGCAGGGAGTGAGTGTATTAGCTGTTTTTCTGTAGCAAGCAGTTACAATTGTAGCAAAGCTCAAAGTTAAATTTTACAGGAGAGAAAGGTGATTTTATTATAAAACATGCAGATTTTACTCACTCACACTCCTCTACTTGCATATTCATAAGCCTTTTGAATTCTTCAGGAGCTTACAGTGAAAAGGAACTTTTGTCTCTGCGTGCTTTCCTACTTCTGAGAGTCATTATGGTTTTTTCATAAATTTTCATCTCTGTGTCTGGGTGCTTAGAGCTCCAGCTTTGTTCTTCATCTTCTTCATCACAATCTCTTAACTGCTGTCCCTCATTTTCAGCAGTCCACAGTTTTCTCTACCTGGGTCTCTTCAAAAGTTGCACATGGCTGTGCTGTGATTTTGATGACCTGCAGAGCTCGGTACCAGCAAAACCTTCTGTCGCTCCTTCTGGTGCTTTCCCACATCACCATACCCCCTCATTCTCCACAGGCCATCCTTAACCCTTCTCTTCCAGCTCTCTATGCTTGTGGGCCTGTTTTGCATTTGTTCAGTTAAAAATTTGCACATAATTTTCTTTGGTACTACAACACTTTTATGAAATAATGATGAATTGCTCAACTATTTCTAGCCTTTCCTTAACACTAGGTTAATAACCTGGATTTCCAAATTAACTGTATCATAGGAGAGAGTGTCCTGGTCCTGATAAAAGCAGTCAGAAAACCCAGAAAGTGACCAGTCCCTTAGAGTAGCTGCTACAATGTTCATCCTTACACAACTTGGAAGTCATTAGAATTGAGGCCATATTTGGAGGTCCAAACCTGAGACCTGTTGTCTGAATGTCAAAATAATAATACTCCTTGGCATCCCTTTTAGTCAACAGGTAAGAGATATTTTGGGTAGTGAAAATGCAGAACTTTACTAGCACACTTTTTATCCCCTGGTCATTTTCAGGCCTAACACAAGTGCAAAATGAGCACCCTTAAATAGAACTGAGCTCAGAATGGGAAGCCTGCAGTGTCTGAAATCAAATGCGAGTAACAAAATGTGCCCTGAGCCTACCCATCTCAGGTGGCACTGGGTACCCAGCTGGAAGGAGTGAGCAGACAAAGGGCCAGCTGTGTCATCTGTCTAGTGTGGGGTTATACGTAGGGCTTTTTTGGAGCAGGAGGAGGAGAGGTTCATCCATTATTAAAACACAGATAATAGAAACTTTATGCCCCACTGGTCTTGCATTAGACAATATGAACTGAAAGATGAGGTCTCTGCTAATTCAGTTCCTGGTACTCCTGAGACAGGCTCCCATGTGAGGGGGAAGCAGACAGCACTTGTCTGTCTTGTTCTGTCCGACCCCAACCACCTGAGAGTTCCTGCTCTTTCCCTAGTGATGGCTTCCTGTGATAGCTTCACTTTGCTGGAAGAATAAAGGTGTCAGAAAGGAGGAGAAAACCAGCATCTACTCAAGCCATGGTCACAGGATGCAAAGTCAGGCTCAAAGAAACAATCTCTACTCATGACAGATCAATGCTTAATGTAAAACACATCTTCAACTCTCTCCTTCAGCAGTCACCTAACAGAAGCACTGTTCTCAAAAGGAAAATGTCCCACAGGCAAACTTTGTGCTTGCAGAGGGCTGGAAAAAGACGGACATCTTTACATTCATTTCTTGAGGAAGAAACTAGGATGCCATGGGTTATTCTCAGTAAATAAGAGCAAGCTGAAAAATTCCATAGTTATTCTCTCTTTCTGGTGGCTCCATAACTTGATATGATACGGGCCTTTTTCCTATTAAACCATAGGCTTTGAGAAACTCTACCCTGTGCATAGCTATAAACAAATAGAGGAAAGAATGCCGAAGCTAATGGGGCTAGCAATCCATGTCTGATGCAAATATTTGATGTGACAGTAACTGCTAACACCCCCTGCCTCCAAACAGAATGTCCAGGCACCCTGCCTTGAAGTTTCTGAAACCAAACCAAAGGTCTGTTTGGGACACACTGTAATTGTGGGGTGTTTGTGAATCAGGGATGGGTTTTTTAACATTTAGTGCAATGAAAGACCAACATGTTTTCTTAAAGTGAACCATTCAGTTTTGTCCCATGCAGGGCTAGATTTGTTTTGGTAATCTGTGATTTTGGCTAAGGTCCCAAACCACTGGCAATGCATGTCCTAAGCAGATGACTCTTTATGGTAGTTTTGGATACCAGAAGCTTAAATAATGAAGGCTGCATTTTTTTCTTCAGTAGGAAAAATAAAACCATCTGAATGGTATTTAAAACAAAAATAGATCGAGGATTTCATCTACTGTAAAATTTGAAATGTGTTTCACTTACTTTGAATATTTTCAGATATGCTGGTTTCAATTACTCAGGAAAATTGAGTGCGATGTTCAGATAGCAATATTTTCCCCATATTTTTAGTTTCACAATTTTAGTTACGGCAGGGGAAGAGAATTGGAAGAAAACATCTATTTGTTTTTATTTCTTATTCACAATTCTCTTGTAAATGGCACAAGTCAAGCTCTGAGGTGGGATTCACTGAAGTGCTGCAATAAGAGACATTAATTGTACCCGGTGTATATACCATTAGAAACAACTACTATTTGAAGCATTTCAGGATGTAGGAACAGATCCCTCCCATGTGATTAGACATAGAAAGCCTCCCTTGTTCTCTCAGAGTAATGTAAAATGGACTCCCACTGTTGTCAGAGCACCCCTGAACACACACTTTTCCTTCTCAGGAAAGTGTAAAGCCAGAGTGCAGGCATCATGGGATGTTTCTTTATTTTCAGGAGAAGCAGAAATAAGCCCTGTTGCCCAGCTTGTCTTTCTTCCCATCATTCTGTATCTCCCTCGAGTTCTGAAGGATATAGTATTTTGACTAATTTGCCTAATTTCAAGCTTCCTTTCCCACCACTCCCCCACAAAAGTGGCTTGTGCTTAGCACAGAGATTATGTGAATAGTGCTTTCTTCCAGAATTAATTTCTAGGTATTTCTCAGAGCTATGGTTCATCCAAACTTCTTCCACTGATGAATTAAATATTGTGGCTACAGCCATGACATGCTCTTCCTTTCATCTTTTGCCCAGTGGGAGACCTGAGTGCATGGAGGTGGTCTTTGTTCTTGGGATAGAGAGGAAAGGGGGATTAGGAAAGTTTTATCTCTATGTCTTTTGTTTCCTTTAGTTAATACTAATTTGTAATGAGTCACTTTTGAGAAGGCAAAGGAATAAATCTTATGTTGGTCCTTAGTCCCCACTGAAGTTTATTTTCCTAGTGTTAGATGGCCTGTTGCTTGAACAGTTTGCAGCTTCCCCCAAGAGGTAGACAGGGCAACATTACAGAGGTGCAGTTCCCTTGCATCTGCTCCAGGCAAGTCAGACTCACACTGGGACAGTGCCCTGAAAGGGATGACAGATTTGATTGGAAATTTTATTGCACATGATTTTACAGACCAGCCAGCAGGTTTGGTTGCTGCCCTAGCCAAAGCTGGCAAGAAAATGTGCCATAAAAAACAAAATACATTTTCAGGTGGGCCAGGATCCTTGATCAGCAGCATGGCTGTAATTTGTGGATTAGGCAGCAAAGGTGTGTTATTTACTCTGTTAGAAGTTTCCTGAAGATAATGAAGTCACCATGGGCTCCAAAAACCTCCCAAATTACCAACTGGCTCAGCCAGCCATGCACAGATAGTGATGGAGGAACCAGCCCAGCCATCTGCACCCAGTGGGGTGGAAGCTTTCTGGGGCCTTGCGCTGTTGACAAAAATGCTGTGGCTGTTCCCTATAGTGTGTAAAGGGTTGTCTGCCCTTCACGGGCCCTTCCACCCACCCAAGGTGTGAGCTACAGGTGGCAACAGTGGCGAGCATGCTTTACTTCACGTCTCTGAGGGATGTTATAATGTTCATTTTCAGTCTCTGCACATTATTTCTGAAGGAGAAAAAAAAGTGTTGGAAAGTGTTTAAAACAAGAGAAAGGCTAGCCTTGAAATGTGGAGAAATCACAAAGCAAGGAAAAATACATCTGGGGAGGTTTTGTCAAGGTTGCCTGTGGCTTGGGCTTGGTGCAGAAACAGAGGCATCAGAAATGGCAACCACCTTGTTCAACGCTTGTTTCTTATTCCCCTTACAATGTAAGAATTTCATTTCTCCATCTTCATCCTTTACTTGTGCATTTGAGTGATGGCAAGCCAATAAATCCACAGCTGAATATTTTCTGTGAGCATCTCTGTCTTGCAGAGGAAAGCCCACAGTACCTATGGAGTCTGTGCTGTGGCTACTCACCTCCAGCCTGTGGTCTGTTGCCCACAGGTTCACTCAGCTCTCTCTGCAGACACCTGGGAAGGAGTGCCACTCAACACTGATGTGCAAGGGGCCCATCTTCAGAGTTTCTTGTCAGCAATTCCCTTCACCCAGCCTGCAGTTCAGCTCAAGCTCTTCTTTCACTTTTTTTTTTCATTTTTGCAGTTACTGGGAAAAAAAAAGCAAAACAAATGAAGTTCACTTGTTTTCCCCAGACTGAAAGGTGATTAAGCAACACCAGTAGTTGCCAAGCAGGTGTATACATCAAAGATGATTCTAGTGTAGAGAGAAGCTGCTATTGTTGCTGATTAGTCCATATTTTTAGTATTTTTCCATGTGATTAATTAAGGATAGTGTCATTTCCATGTGCATGAAATTTCCTTTCATAAACAGGTGATATTTTTCCACAGAATGAAAGCCAATTCTGATCTCACTTACACGTGTGTAAACCAGGACTCACTCCACTGGAGCCTCTTCATCTAGTGTAATCTGCCTGTTTTCAAGTGTGCCGGGCATTAGGGTATCTGAACACCCATGCTTATCCCCAGACAGAAACTGATGTCACTGGGCTCAGTCTTAGTCTCCATGCCCCGTCCTTCATTTATAATTTATCAGTCAGAATGATGTTAGGTGATTTGCACTCTGAAGTAATCATCAGTCAGGCAGCAAGATGATGGATAGGTGGAGGGAGAGCAGATGGTATGAAAGATTAATCAAAAAGCGAGAGTCCATGCCACTGCTGGTCCACAGCTAAAGATCCTCTTGGGTGTGAAAAATGCTGGAATAATGGTGAGGTATTTGTCTCCTGAATTTGTGCTATTAGTAGGAAATCCTTCCATGCTGCACAGCTCTGGAAAGGCCAGGTGCTTTCTTGGGAGCCTGTTGGGGCAGATCTCACCCACAAGCATGGCTGTGCCAGGGCAGCTTGGCCTCCATCGTTTCAGAGATTCTGCCCCCTGCTTTTCCCCCCTCATGTACCATTTGCTCTGGCACAAACACTATACCATTCCTTCCTAGCCATCACTTCCTGTTAATTAGTACTTCTGCTTCCATGCACTGACCCCTCTCTCCCTTGTCAGATCACCCCTCCTGCCTGTCTGCTTCCTCCTTAGCTGGGTGTCTCTTTTTCCATCACATCAAACCTCCCACCTCTGGATAAGGGAGATCATCAGTGCTCCTCAGGCAGCTACTGCTCTGTTCCCTCTAGCAATGATTTTTCCCATATCTTTCTGGAAGCCAGATCTCCTTCTGTGAAAGATGCTTCACCTTTCCTATTCATATTCCTTTGGTATTTTTTTTTCTACTCTAGCTTCTTTCTGAATCATAATTCCCCTCAGACAATTTGGGTTTTCCTTGAAGAGTGGTCGTGTATTCTGCAAGAGCAGTTGAGTGTGAGCAAAGGTGAGTTTTCCTGCCCCAAACCAGGGCAGGCCAAATGCCAGGCTGCAGTCAGAGCTGGGCAAAAGGGAGGAAAGATGAGGGTTAGAACAATGAGTTAGGAAGCCAGTCCCATCATCACCCCCACTGCAGCCACAAAAAGCAGGGCAGAAACAGAGGCTGATGCTGTGAAACTAGACCTGGCCATAAGATTTACGCAGGAACTGAGGAGAACCACTGAAACTGGTAACAATAAAAAGCTGAGAGTGATGTGGTACACTAAACCTCAGCCAGCGAGGGCTGAGCATGGAAAAATAGAGAGGAGAGAAAAGTGTGGCTCTCATACCCATGGCCCTGACCATTAACTCATCAGTAAACACTGCAGCAGCTGCTTTTTCTGCAGCTTCAGGACATCAATGTCTTCTTAATTGCTTTCATGCAGCCTCAGCACTGTGGCGTGCTTAGCTGATGCTTTCAAAGGGTGTCTTCACAGCAGAAAGGGCAATAAACTTAAAGACCATTACCTGTATTTGGCCACTCATTCCAGCTCTGTTGGAGCTCATAGGCATTAGTCTGAGCCAGGAGTGACTAGACCTCAAATTTATTTTCAATTGGAGCTTCTGGTTTTGCAGGAACTTTTTTATTGCCCCAGGCAAGAAGAGGGGTGGAACAGTGGTCCACCCTTCCAACATAAACCTGTGCTGGGCAAAGCCCACTGTGCACACCAGCTGTGCAATCCTCCTGCAGTGCTTCCTGTTCAGCTATTTAATTCGATTGCCATTGGCCAGCTTTAAAACCTGGGGTTTTAAGCTGCTGTAAATTGGTGCAGCTCTACTGAAATGCGGTTTTCAGCCTGTGGTCCATCAATCCCTAGGTCTCTGTGAACTGCTGTGAAAAAACTGCAAAAGGTAACTAAGAAAAGCAAATCTTAATGTCAACAGGTTTGGAATTGCCAATACATGGACTTCCTCCACTAGGCCATTTTGGGGTGCCAAAAAATGAAAATGATTGAAGATCATGAAAAGAGTACTGTTTGGCACTAGCTGTGGGTCTATTTCTGACTGTTCATTGAGTAAAAAATTAGTTTTGAGGAGGTGATCAGGGTAGAATAAGCAAATGCTACAGCTTAGGCTCAAAGTTCTATGCGGTTTTTGAAAGCAGATTAAAATACTGTCACATATACCATGTATCTGTTTGTAGGCTAGCCTGGTTGAATAGCAGCAGATAGCAAAATGCAGCTGCAATCGTTGGAGTATGATATTTGGGAAAACTGTTGTTTCAAATATTGCTTCAAAGGCCTACACCCATCTCTCCTATATTAAAAAATGACCATTTGATGTAATGTTTTAATGTACTTTTATGTAACATAACCTCAGCTAGAAAAAAATATATACATAGCCTCTTAATAACTTCAAAGCAGTGAAAGATCTTTCATTCTTTTCCAATAGTGTCACATTAATTTTTCTTTCCCTGAGTTCCAAGAGTTTTGTATATTATATAAGCAGTCACAAATATGTTCTTTGCAGAATTTTATTTATTCTTCTCTTAGAAGTAGATAGAAGATACATATGTTGTCTTACAAAGGATTTTGAGACTTAGTGTCATCCTGCAGAGCAAGAAAACATTCAGAAAGAAAATTCAGGACTTCTGAAGGCAAGAGTTTCCTTCAAGATGTCTAAGCAGCTTCCTTGGAGACTGTCACAAATCTTCTTGTGTTTTTTTCTTAACTGTAATTTAAAAATATTAGTTGATTCTGTAAAGCATTTTGATTTCACAGATCTGCAAGTTCCAGTGGAATAGGGATCCATACAAACTTCTTTGAACAGTTCTATTTCATCATAGCACTATGACTGTAGCACAGACTGCTGGGAGAGATTTGGAGCTAGAGCCAGATACCTAACAAAGGCTTCAGCCGTTTGGATCTGAAATCTAAATTCTGTTTGTGATCAAACTCAGATTATTCTTCTGATATTCTCTAGCACCCAGAGAAGGAAAAAAATTTCTTTCAGTAGAAGTTCAGCAGTCAAACCATCCTTGTTAGGCTCAAGCAAGTTCCAGTGACGGTACTGAACTACATGAATGCAAGCAGCATTCAGCCTTCTGTGTGGAAGTGATGCTGCTTTGCTGAATGTGTATTTTCTCCTTCCCTAAGCTGGCACTGGGTTGCAACTCCCTTCTTTGTGAGTTGCCCTGAACTTCTCTAATCTCAGACTCCGGGGAGTGTAGCCAGTCATTAATAAATAAATACACTTTTTAAAAAAGAAACAGTAAACTTACACACATATACAAGAACCTGATGTGCTCCACCAGACAAGGGAAAAGCATGTGAGGCTGCTGCAAAGGGAAACCATTTTGTCTCTGTGATTCCATGTATGTTCTTTCTTTAACCTTTCTCCTCTCTGAATATTTGCCACGTGCAAATGACATGAGTTTTATACGGATCTAAACCATGCCATGTTTTTATATAGATTACCTATGAGTAGTGAGTGCAGCCTGTGATGAAAAGCAGAGGTTTATGTTACTTCATATCAACATATGATCTCAGCAGTATCTAAAACATATGCTACTTACCATACCATTTGCATGTGCATTCATATGTTTTTGTTCCACTCGGGTTATCTTAGAGCCTTAGGGCCTACCCCATTTGCACATGTTTGAATTAGATGGATATGAAATCACCATACAAAAATATAATTGTGGAGGAGAGGAAGGGGGACACTTCAGAAATGTGGATTGTTTTCTTCGTTTCCTGTCAGTTCTGTGTCTGCATCTGCATTTATATGCATATGTTGCTGTCACAGGTTTACCTGGATTTACCATCAGGACAAACAGTCCTGAAGCTGCATCTTGCCGCACCATTTAAGGCAATTCAAAACATGGAATCTTTTCCCATTTGAAATGCAGGTGAGGATTCCTATTTTTTTAACTCCTTTATTCAAGTTTTTCCACTCTTATATGTTCACCTACAAGCTATTTTCCCCATTGCTAACTGGACCACTGGTGTGTGCATGAATATTGACTCTGGAGGTTACAGTGAGGCAAATTCATGGTATTTTCTCTTTATGGAGCAGATGCATTGGCAGTTCATAAGTTATTCATGTTCATTGCCCTCAGGGATCCATTTATATAAGCTAGAGAGATGTATTGGGTGCCTGACTATCTCTTATGCCTGCCTATCAGATGGCCCTCGTAACCATAATCATATCCCAATTTATACCATGTCATCATTGCAGCAAGTTTTGGGGAAGAGAATTGCAACTGTTCCCAGTTTTCTCAGGGCAAAAAGGGCCCTGGGGGAATTGAGCTGGTTTCCCCATGTCTCAAGAAGCTCATCCTGGCTCTCTGAAAACCCAAACTAACTCTGTTGTCTGTTGGACCTCTGTTACCCTCTCTTCCAGGGTATGTGAAATCTCCTGTCAAACACTTAAGCAGCAGAAATTGGCAGATCCCAGCTTTGCTGCTGCAACGCCAGCTCTAAGCATCGACCTTGTCATTAGACAACAGCTGATTTCTTAGTGGAAGACACTGTGTTCAGTAGGTTCCACTCAGCTTTTGCCAGTACTCTACAGGGAAGGGATGGGTCACGGGTTTTGAAATTTCCATCACTGGACAGAGTAATGGATATAAATTCTTTGGTCCATTTGTTTTGGTTTGCATTTTGTAGCAGATTGAAAACATTATGCAAAACAAATGCATGCTTGGGTGCCTTCTTAGTGCCTGTTAGAGTTGCATGCATCATTCCTTGTGCTTTGTTTACTGTTGGATTTGCCTGCTTTTCTAAATCAGCTGTGGATGTCCAGCTTCCGATTCATATAGAGCCAGAGATGCACTAGTTATCTCTGAGCCTAGCTTTCCTGTGGAAAAACTCCAGGAAAAGTTGGGGATGCACAGTTGAATTAATCAGAAGGAGAAAGTGTTCTTGGAAGAAGCAGAACTTCCTTTCATGCAGGATAAGACGGCCAGATGCCAAGGGTGGGGAATAGGGACATGATTAAAAATCAAGATAAAGAAGGAACTGCTTTTCCCTGCAAAGATGATGCATTTTCCTAAAATTTGATTTCCTGCATTGCTAGGAAATCAGGTTGTTCCACCCTTTTTTTGGCTTTATCTTTTGCTTCAGTTGTAAATTTTCCCTCTTACTCAGCAGACCAACCAGTAGAAACAAAATTTCCTTCCTCTTTGAAGCTTGCAGTTGCTCGATTCGGGAAAGGGCAAATGGAGGAAGAGCAAAGGCCATGCCCATTTTTGGCTGCAATTTTTCCCCCCAGGCATGGATGATGGAGGGGAACACCATGGTCCTTTCCAGCTTTATTCTCAATATTAGACCACTGACGTCACCAGAATTTGTTCCACACTCAGCTTTAGCCTCATCACCGTCCTTTGCTGCAGATCTATAATTAGCAGAGGTACATATGTGCATGTATACACTCACGGAGCGGGATTTATGGAGTCAGTAGTGTGTTTCATTACTGCAATCACTACCAGGTGTTTAAGCATAATAGGGTTACGGACAGCTTGATATTTATACAGCAGCAGGACATGAGTTCTCACCCTCCATGTAAATCCTTTTGACTTCGTAACTGTATGACCATACATCTAATGACACTGGCTTTCCCACCCGACCCCCCTAGCCTTGCTCTCACTGCCTGCACGGATATATTTCCTTTCATTTCCATGCAGAGTGTGTCACCATTTCATAACTCGGTAAATCAGCTCACTCTTTTGATTCCTCCCACCAGTGCAGCTGTACATCAGAGCAGAGCCCTGTGTCCCCCTGCGTGGGATGCCAGCTGTGGCAAATGAACAAGGAAGCCACCAGAGTTCTGCACTTCTATTTTCTTAGCTTCTATGTAAAGACATATATATGAGGGGTTTTTTTCACGATGCAGACATCCGCTGGAGCTAGCATTGTTTTCATTGATTGCTGCTGCTGGGGCTCTGGAGGCAGCAGTACTGATCCATATGGAAACAAGGTTTCCATAAATCTGTCAGACTCGAATTCTCTTGCAGAGCCTCATCTGGTTGCTTGCTCCTGTTTTCTTTTCCATGTTTTCAATTCCTGATTCAGTCAAGTTCAAAGAAGCAACTTATTTGGCAGTGCCCTTGAAATAAAGGTCTGGTTTAATTGTGCCTTGGGAAGCCTGGGAACATAAGGTTTCCTCATGCATTCAGAAAAAGTATATTCGCAGGTACATGTGCATCTGCTGTCCCACGTCCTCTGGCACACTCGGGGTAGAGCTCTCCCACATGCCTCTTTTTAGCATGTGGGGGCTGAGAGCTTTTCAAAGCCAGGGATTAGACTCTTTCTTCTGTTAAGGAGTGGCTATTAGCATTTGTTGCCTTCTGTCCTGCCTGCTGCTTTTATGCTCCATTGGCGCTGTTTCAGAAATGACATTATCATGGGATTGAGCAGCTCGAGGGATTGCAAACCAGTAGCAGAGTCTTTCCCCTTCAGGTCAGGAGTTCATCGCTGACCTGGGCAAATACTTGCTGAACATCATTATCATCTGAAATGAGTTAGGAATCTCTTTTCTAGTTCCTACCAAACAGATATCTCATGGCCCCCCCAACTCAAAATTTTGCTTTACCAAACACTCTCTCAGCGTGCTGCAAAGACAGCCGCAGCTAGAAAGTGTCCTTTCAGTGATGGTGTCAGGGCAGGGTGGCCAGGGAGCGTGAGCATAATATGCATGATATTCAGATGTGTTCTCCACCATTGCCCCTCTCTATCTGTCACCAGTATCAAAGTTAACTTGTACAGCCTTGGGCTACAAGGGACATGATAAAGAGTGGGAGACTGCTAGACTGAGAGGGTTGTTCATAAGGAGAACCATTTGCAAGTAAACTAAAATGTCTGCTCTCAATAAAGCCTTCAGACTTTCACCGCCCATTCCTGTGTTTCTGCGGAAGGTTATCACTGTGAATCGGAAAGAAATTATGCTAATTCGTTGTCACCTTTGGGGATCAGAAGATGGTGTGGCAATAAAATCAAAAAGGATTTTTTTCTTCATCTGGAGTAAACCGCGTGAAAGAAAATTTGCTTTCCATATGATACAAGATGCTACATAGATACCACATGCCTGACCTGCTCTAAAGCCATCTGTCATCAGCTCTAGGCAGCGCCCATTTGTTTCAGTGGAAGATCTCCCCTGGTTGGTTTAGTGGTCTGTCTGTTTATATTCATAAGCCTAACAGAGCTGCAGCTGTTATATATTACTATTGTTTACTGTATTTTGTTGTTTAATCAGAAATACTGATAAGCAATCTAAAAACTAGTGGCTTTTCAAAGGCTTTCACAGTAGAGTGGCATTGGCATGGAAGTACAAAATCCAAGTCTTGTGAACCTGCAGCTGAAGGTTCTGCCCTTTGTTCATCCTCTTATCTTTGTATTTTTCCCCTCAGGTATGCAGGGAAATTTTCCCCCTCAGAGCAGCCTTTGAGTTCTTCAGCTGTGGTGGGTTTATTATATGACCTTTTTTGTATCTAAGGAGGCTTACTCATATAATTTCTACAATATTATTGTAAAATTAATATTTCAAGTTCTCTTCTCCTCTGGCAAGCATCAGGATGTTTAAACCAGTGCATCCTGCATCCTGGGACATATTTCCTACAGCTTTTCTGACCTCTCCTCTTCTCTCCAGTACTGAGCATTGGACCTAGAGCCAAGCTTGCTCTGTGGTCTGTGTTCATGGAGGTTCATACTGTGCCTGTGCATGGGGACCTACCAAACACAATCTGTCCCGAAACCTGTCTCTCACTATGAATCAGCTGTTGGGAGAGCTAGACAGCCATGAGAGCAACCACATTATTAATTCCTGGCACACAAGAAGGAAAGGCATGGAAGAAACCCAAAGGCTTTCTTCGGGCTCTGTCACACATGGCCATACATGGTTTTGCTACCTGGACAACACCATGGCTATTTGGCTTCCCCTTGCCTTTTTCTGTACTGCTGTCTCCATGTGCAATATTTGTCTCCCTCCTTAGTTGCCATGCTACTGTTCATTCCCTTTTAATCTTCACTAAAGAGTCACATTCTCCTGTGATTTCCTCAGGAAATGGAACAAACTTGAGTAAGTTCTTGAGTCCTCTGCCCACCCTCTTCCCCTTCTGTATTCTGCACATCTGCCTGTTAGATTATAAGTGATTTGTAGAGAGGCTTAGCTTTAGCTGGAGCATTGTACGTGGTCAACTTCATTGTTGTCAGTAAAAGCATACTTTACCTGGGCTTCATGCTTTCTTCTTTTCCTTTTAAAAACGAAAAATCCCTTGAAGCTCTAAAATAAAGCTACAAATCCACAAAGGTTTAACTGCAGTGCCTTAAACAGGTGCTTTATCCACTGTTCTCTTTGAAATGTGGATTCTAGCTTTTGTGACATTCTAACAGCAATGCTTTGTCCACTGGAGAAAGCCTAATTGCTCCCCATGATGGCAGATAAATCTGTGGAGATTTTCAAGTTAAAATTTGGATTTCAGACTAGCTGCATTGTATGATGCACAGCACTATCTCCACAGCACAGATTCAAATTCTCTACCAACTTCCTTGAACACCAATGTATTTTCTCTTTTTATTAGTATTTATTTATTTGTTTTGTCTAGCTGGGGGACTTGTCAAAAGAACATTTGTTGATCCAAAATGTAAATCAGATACTCTACACTATGATAAATTAATTGGGGCATCACTGTGAGAAGCTGGTGTGACCAGGAGAAGCCAGGTGGGAAATAAGGCTTTCCACTGAGGCAATGCTTTATTTTAAAGAATTTCCAGATGTTGTTGGTTTAGGGTAATTTTGAAATTTTCCATGATGGCAAGCATGAAGCAGCTTATGAGAGAATATTTAGACAGCACAGGTTCATCTTGAAGCCGAATAGGTATGAGGAAGCAGCTCACCATTAGGCTGATTTGCACCTCTCAAGGCAGCCAAAGCTCAAGCAGAGACCTGGCAGTCTGGAGACCTGGACTCTCCTTCACTCTGCAGTGGAACTGAGGTGACAATGGCCTCAGGTTACATCAAGGGAAGTTTGAATTGGATATTAGGAAAAATTTCTTCATGGAAAGGGCTGTCAAGCATTGAAACAGGCTGCCCAGGGAAATGGTTGAGTCACCATCCCTGGAGGGATTTAAAAGATATGTAGATGTTGCACTTGTAGACATGGTTCTCTCTGTGCATCAGCAACTTTACATCAATTCCAAAGAAGGTGAGAGGGTGATGGTCACTGTGGGTTTGGGTCTTACCCTGAATCTGTGCAGAGCTCACTCAGAATTCAGCGTGCTGTGAATTTTTGCGTGAATAAATTCGGCTTTGTTGCCAAGTTGATGGAGATCACCCACACATCCTGTCATTGTTTTGGAGCAAGTGCATAGGCTGGCGTGCTGAAGGAATGCTGTATGTCCAGTTTGTCAAGCTGCACAGAGTGTTAAAGGGCTGACACTGCAGAGAGCTTGCTCTGCTAATGGATCAGGATTTTTATAGGCAGAAGGGATATGCCATTGTTGGAGTGGTAAATCTGTAATGACAGACGTTCGTTCTATATTTGTGAATGACCTGATTTGGCATGCATGCGGTTCATTCTCCTGACAATAATGGAAACATGGTGTGAGACAGACAGAGGAATAAAGCTGTGGTCGAAGTGAAGCTATACCTTTGTAAACGTTTTGATTTAAATTATTTGCACCACTTAATTTCTTGCCTTGTTTAAAATAAAAAAAAAAAAGCAGCCCCTGTTTGCATAGTCTCTGTAAAGCTTTCAGCTCTCCTCCTCCTTGTTTTTCCTCCTCCCTCACCTCCCTCCTAAGCTGAAGAGATGAGTATAAGACATCTGTCAAAGCTGTGGTAGCATATTTCTGATGCTTTGTGAAGAACCCAGGAATCTGTCAGAGCATCCCTGGCCGCTGCAGTCCTGTCATTGGGTGATACCTGCCCCAGAAGGTGAGAGTCAGGCACTGCTGGGGCACACAGGCCACTTTGTCCCAGTGTTAATTTGTCCCTGAATGGAGGAAGGGGAAGGGGAGGTTCCACTATGAAAAGAGAGAGTGTTGAGGGGAAGATACCAGAAAGTTTAGGAAACTTTAGCAGAGGCTGCTGTGCCCTTAAAGAGCCCTTGCTTTCTGCTTCATATTTCTTCCTCTCTCCTTCAGGAAAAATTCCTAAACTGCTTTGGCTCAGTACCAACTATTCCTTTGGCCTCCCAGCCAGAAAAGCTTGCTGAGGATGGAGAAATAGCCATACACAATGGTTTTGAGAACTAATAACACATGCATGCAGTTCAGCCTGAATTATATGAAATATGGTGCATAGCTTTCAATCCTGGTTTTTCAGAGGCCTTGCCTTAAAAGCCTTCCAGTCCCTCTCCTGCCTCTCTTCCCCCTCAAAAATAAAATAAATCCCACACATTTTCTCTCAACTTCCAGCATGTGTGACCGTAATTGTGTCTCAGATGCTGGCAGAGTGCCCGATCTGTCAGCTTCACATGGGAATGAGGAAGGATGCCTGCTGGATCAGCTCAGCTGGGAGGGGATGTGGGGGCCAGAAGCTGGGCTGGGACACTTGCTCCCACAGCCCCACAGAGGAGTTGTAGGGCATGGTGCTGCCACTCACCTGGGGTACACACGACAGGTCAGGATCTGCCCCAGTGGCTGCTTCCTTCTGGGGGAGCTGCTTGGGGCCGGTGGGTATAGCAGCAAGCAATTAGTTAAATCAAGGGGCAGCCACAAATGAACTAATTACATTGGTGCATTGTATTCCAGCAGCTTGTAATTCTTCTGCCCTATGTTAGTACAGATGGGTCCTCCCTCGGTAAATGAAGACACTCTATATGTTAGTCACGCTGCTGGATCAAGGAAAGTGTGGTACTGGGTTTGCAACTGAGCTAGATGAACCTGCTCAGTATCTGGCCCTTTTTGCATGGTCTCTAGCATGGCTATTTATGTTAGTTAAAATACACAAAGGTGTGGATCACACAGCTCTTCAGAGAGGATAACTCTTGGAAGTTGTGTGGTGCCTTGGGGGAACAGTTATCTCTCCTGATTATGACCCATAGGAACTGATGTGATAGAAAAATCAATTTAATTCTGGAAGAACTTACCATTAGAAGACAACTTGTGTAATGTAATTGCTTGAAATAATTTGAGGTAAGCACAATTCCGGAAAATCTATCAGAGATAACAACCATATACCAGTGGGGGTAGCATCATCCTCTAGTTCTTAAGAAACTTGGTTTCAGTGGAAAAGGCTTTCAGAAGGCTTATGCTGTGATCAGCAGTGAAATAATGAGTTGTTGTTATCATTAAGCATTCATTCTCCACAACATGAGCCACCAAATGAGCATTACTGAGCTCTTACCCCTTAGTACTTAAGCCATCTCTTGTATCCACTGGCATGGCAGAAGCATATTTCCCTCTCGATTGTCCTCCAAAAGCAGGTTCAGTGTGAGGGATGCAGATGCAGCGTGATGCCATGGTTGGAAGGGAGAGAGCGAGCAATGAGCCGGTGTGCACAGTGAGTGTGATGAGTGTGCCAAAACACAAACAGCAGGAGAGGCACTGCAGCTGTTCTGGGGACTCCAAGCCCTTGTTCTCACACTTAAAACTTCCAGACAAACAAGACTCAATTGCTTTTCCTGCCCCGGCAAATAAGATGAGGGTTCAGCTCCACAGCAGAATAATGTTATCAGTGGAGATATTTCTGCCATCATCACTGTCATTTTGCCTTGCTTTACTGTGGATGTGGTAGATAGTTTACACAAGGGCACTGTTATGCCAGGCACTTTAAAAACACCAGTAGCCTGAAGATCTTGCATCCTAAAGGAGCATCCTTTTCCCCAAGGACAGCCGAGCATTGGAAGAGCTTGCTCACAGAGGTGATGCAGTCTCCGTCTTTGGAGGTCCTTAGGGCCAGACTGGACAAAGCCCTGGGCAAACTGACCTGATCCCATTGATGGCCATGATTGAGCAAGTGGTTAGATGAGGAGCCTCGTAGATTCCCTCACCCTGAATTATGATCCTGTGATCTTTATCTGGGGTTGTTTGTGTCTTTGTAGAGCACAAACACTGTGCCCTATCTGCAGGCAGGTACCTGCCTACAAACTAACTCAATGGCTTTTTTTTCCTATGCAGGGCCTTCTGAAGGAAGTATTGTGCATATGGATGTAGTTTCTTCTGACTTGCGTCTTAATGATTGGGGCAGTTCAATATTAACTGGGAGTATTTCTTAGAAGTATTATTTGTTAGTTGTTTGGTACATTGTCCTTAAGCTCGTTAAGTAATTACTCACTGTTCTATCACTCCTCTGACAGAGGCTGAGTACAGCAAGACTTTTTTTTTTTGTTTCCTCTGGTGCTAAGTAGGTATTTGCACAGCGTTTTGTATCTGATATGCTGTTTCGTTTCCTCACAAATGGATACTTCATTCACTCTTCACCTATCTTTCTCCCCACCCCCTCTACCCCCTGTGGCACTGCCTTCAGTGCCAGGATGGCAGCTCTAAGGGTACTGCTAGTCCCTTGGCTGCTGCAAATCAAGGACTTTAATCACAGCGTGATGCCATCACGTGAACAAATATGATATTGATGGTGTTTTCTAGTTTTTTTAAAAATGGAAATGTTAAAAATT
Source organism: Certhia americana (assembly GCA_018697195.1). Taxonomy (NCBI): domain Eukaryota; kingdom Metazoa; phylum Chordata; class Aves; order Passeriformes; family Certhiidae; genus Certhia; species Certhia americana. The sequence goes on along the minus strand of CM031858.1, from coordinate 63,310,209 downwards.
TACCTTTTTTTTTGGGGGGGGGGTGTTTACATATTAATGTGTGGTAATTTGAATATGTGCTAATACTTTTTGCATTTGGAATGCTTTATTGATAAAGATTATGTGGATAAAGATCTATAATTAACTGATAAACATTGAAACATTTACAGATAAAGATTTATATTGTTCCTGAGAAAAATGATAAGTTTTTCGCCTCTGCTGCACCCTTTTAAAGCGGTAAAGAAAAATAAGAATATGGCATTTAGTGCAGCTTAAATGTAACTTGCTTTATTGTGTTATTGCTGAATTGAGGTAATTAAACTTTGTGCAAATTTTCAAAAATTATTTTTGAAAGAGACAGAAGTTAATTTCAGCCTAATTGTTATACTTTATTTTTGCGACCTAGAATTCCCATAATCAAGGATCAAAGCAGACAGACAGTTTTCCTTCATCTGGAAATCAGCAGACACTACAGCTTGCATAACAAAAGATCAGAGACTAAAGGCTGTGCAGTCTGCTTTCATGAGACTAAAAATTTGCTCACATATGAGAAAGTCCATCAAAGCTTGTCCAAAATTTGTATGTGACAGGAAATACACTAATTTTATAGGCAGGGTGGTTAAGCAGATTTTCCTACCAAATCAAAAGTGTAAGGAAGATTAAATACAAATCCACCCACCTGTGGGACTTCAGTGAAAACACTCCCTTGCCTCTGCATCTGGGAATAGTCCACCAGACCTGCAGTCCTCACTCCTGCTGATCTCACCCTGGACTCACCAAATTTTGCTACAACTCTGCTAAGGAGGCTGCTGCCCTTGACTCCAAAGGGCCAAGGGCTTGGCTCACTGCTGTTTGCTCTCAGTGGCACACTGAACCTCCCTTATTATTATGCCACTTCCAAATCCATCGTACATTTTAAAATACATCTTGCATGCCACTGTTTTCAACAGTATTCAGCTTTTTAAAAAGGGTACTTAATATAGATGTCTTGAATTAGTACTCCTGCAGAACAATGCTCAGGTGTAATGATCAGTACAGTCCTAATGATGTTGCTCCTTTAGCCTCTGTGCTCTAGGTATTTGCAATGTAGAATGTATTTATGATCACTTCTCCCAGTGGAAAGACTTAGCAATTATTAACAATGTACAGGCTATTTACAAGGTTTTCTTTTCATTGTGATAATCTACTCCTCAGCCCAGGCTTTTACATTCATCCAGGTGAGTATAACATCTCTCAGTAGTGGTGTTTCAACATTAAATTCATGCCTTTTTACTTCTAAATATCTGAGTCTTGAGTCAACTACACTGCTTGTGCAATATCACTGTAATCTCCAGGGTCTCAGATTCTTTTTAAAAGGGAAAACATCTCACGTCCCCACCAGCACCTGTGTTTTGTGAGGAAACAGGACTGTCTCATCAGCACAGAACCAGTGTGGTTTCAGCATACCAGGATGTGCTGCTGCCAGTCCTTTATCCTCCCAGAAGGGCAGTTAAGCATTGGCATGGCCTGTCCAGGGAGGTGGTGGAGTCACCATCTCTGGAAGTGTCCAAGAAATGACTGGACGTGGAACTTTCTCCTATGGTTAAGTTGGCATGGTGGCATTCAGTCAAAGGTTGGACTCCATGATCTTGGAGGTCTTTTCCAACCTTAATTATTCTGTGGTTCTATGACTGGCCACAGCCAGTCTTTCACGTCTTAACAGCAATCACTATCCTCACCAATTCCCTTTCCCATCACAGCCCTGCCTAGGAAGACCAGCAGTGTTCAGGCAAATGCCTGTGACAGGTCCTAGCTCTTCCTGAAGGCATCTCTGGTGACTTCTAACAGTGTGATGGGAATGTCTGTGCCACTGGTCTCTCTGACTTCAGGCTCACCTGCAAAGAGAAGAGCCCTTCTGACATGGCTGTGACATAAACAGAGGTGATAATTCTGTGATTACATCCAAAGTAGTCAAAATCAGAGTCCCAGCAAATCTGAACATACACCCTTACCTTGGAGTTCTGGCTCTCTACTGTCAAAGAAGCACAACTCAAACTCTTCATTTTATTTCTTAAAGCAAAAATAAAGCCTGCTTGTCTTAAAGTGTTATTGTGGCATAACTAATTTCACCTAATTTTTTTTTAAATTCTTGGTGACTAACTGAATCATTAACTTTATTAAGAAATCAGGTCCGAAATAGGCAGCTACGTTACCTTTGATCTCCCTGCCTGTGCTTCAAAACAATAACCTATTTGGGCACACTCAAGTTTAACTTTTCCTGGCACTATTGGCTAGAGTCATTTTGGTTGGAGAAATAGCTTTAGGAAATGTTGATTTAAAAAAAAAGAAAAAAAGATCAGTCATACTGCTCTGCTAATTACATTTGCCATATTAATGGCACAGACTGTTCATTTTCAGGCTCTGCTGGAAAGATTACCCAGAGAGGTGTTATCCTCTCAGTACAGTGTCAGATGTCACCCTGTGGGATATTAAAGCCAAGTCAAGATTGTGCTAAAAAATATTTTTTTTCCTTCTGTACAGTAACACATACAGCTCTAGTTGCATTAAAAGAAATCCCTTTGCAGAAGAAATGTTAATGTGGGCTGCCAAATGGGAAAGATTTTCCATAGTTCACTGTTAATGTAAGACCTCAGCTCTTGTGGAACATGCTGTCCTCTAATGAACAGCTCCTTAATGAGAGCAGAGAATCAGGGTTTCACATCTAGACGAATGACAGCAAAGTTTGGAAGGTGTTGTTTCTGTTTTTCTTCCTTATTCTTTTTAAAACAAGCACTAATTGGCCTTAAATGTGAGTAGGACACAATAGATTTATGATATTTTTTGTGAAGCAAAACCAGGTCCCAGGCATTCAGAGAAACAGACTCCCCTTTTATGAGGTAATTATGATTTAGTGTTTGCTCTCTCCCTGTTGAGTCTGTGGGTTGTCTTTAAAGTGGCTCTGGGATGAATGTCAGAAGTGGAATTTACCTTTTCAACATGTAAAATGCAGAAGACATATATTATTTTTGTGAGTAATATTTCTTTCCTGCTGCTACATTAGTTGGTTTTTTTCCCTGAAAAAACACCTATAAATTATCCCCAGTGGACAGGTTGCTGCATCATCAGAAAATGATTGTTTTGGAAGAGTATGGGGAAGTTTCTAAAAGTTCAGCTATCTCCTCCAGTAGTAAAAACACTCCTCCAAGCTCCACTTCAGTCTTTCAGTTGGAAATCAAATTTTATTTGTTTTAAAAGGATGTAAATTAAATATAGAAATGACACCATCACACAGGCTTGTCTTTAGGTTTGTTTCTTGGTTTTGGGAGAAGACTAGGGAGCAGGCTCCTTTTGGGGTTTAATTTCGCAAGGCTGTCCCCCAGATCCAGGATTTCAGTGGGAGCTCATTCTTCTACACAGCACTGGCTCAGCAGTGTTGCTCTGTAAGCATAACTCGACAGTGTGCTACCAGCTCTCACCCTGACTTTTTCCAGAGATCCTAGGAAATGAGGCATATCTCTCCATCTTTTACTCTCTGCTCTTTGTTCATTGAATCATCCTGCACATTCGGCAACCCACCTGAATGGCATGCAGGAACTGTGTGCTCAGCAATCCCAGTGCCTCACTCCTATCTGAACAGCTCTCACAGACATCCTACCAAAACAAAAAAACCAGTCTCCTCATTGCTAATTTCGTACCTGCACAATTTATTTTTTAATGTCTTTTCCCTCCCTTCCCTGATGCCAAACTCAGAAACATTGGGTAGGACTTAGGAATGGTTTAGGGGGCAAAAAACACCAAACAATGAAAAAGATAGAAATTGCAAATAATTGCAATAGCAGGGCAGCACAGCTACCTGTACATCTGCAATGTAAGATGAATGACGGGCTACATGTGAATTTGACAGAGCTGCAGGAGTTCAAATTGTGTGTTCATGCAGTCTAGGAGATTTACTCCACAGTCTTCCAGCACCCAACTAGTGCTGCATCAAAAGAGTTGTGGCCAGCAGGTTGAGGGAGGTGATTCTCCTCCTCTCTGCTTTCATGAGACCCCACCTGCAGTGCTGCATCCATCTCTGGGGTCCCCAAGACAGGAAGGATACTGACCTGCTGGAGTGTCTCCAGAGGAGGGCCACAGGAATGATCAGAGGGCTGGAGTACCCCTTCTATGAAGGCAGGCTGAGGCAGTTGAGGTTGTTCAGCCTGAAGAAGAAAAGGCTCCAAGGAGACTTTAGAGCAGCCTCCCATTACATTAGGGAGAACTTTTTACAAGGGCATGTAGTGACAGGACAAAGGATAATGGCTTCAAACTGGAAGAAGGTGGGTTTAGATTAGATATCAAGAAGAAATTCTTCGCTATGAGAATGGTGAGGGACTGGCACAGGCTTCCCAGAGAGGTTGTGGATGCCCCATCCCTAGAAGTGCTCAAGGTCAGTGAAAGATGTTCCTGCTCATGGCATGGGAGTTGGAACAAGATGAACTTGAAGGTCCCTTCCAACCCAAACCATTCTACATTTCTATGATCTCCAAAAGCCCAGGGGCATTGAGAAGGTGTGTTTAAACCCTGAGGGAATGTATAAATAAAAATTCCAGCAAAGCTATTGTCCTCAGAAACAAAGGGACAGATACAAAGAACGCAGACCAATGGTGAACCTGCATCAGCTCTTGGTTGTGTGTAGCAGAGGATGAATCTAATGTAGATCAATAAACTGAAACACGGACTCATTAAAACCCAGAAAAAAATTCAAGTGGTTTATCCAGGAAGATAACTGATGGAAGACATTGATTCAAAAAATATGCTCAGTGCATATGGAGGATGAAAATTGGAGCTCTCTCCCACCATACTCCGGTAGTATCTGGCAGAAGCAATTTGAAATTTACATGGCATTGCTACAAATGACAGTGGGTGGTCAATAGAGCTGGAGGAGGACTCTTGGAAACCCACAGCACAAAGAACTCTTATCCCTTCAGGGGAGGAGTGCCAGGACTCAAGGGTGAAAAGCACAGCCCAGTTTATGTGTTTTAGGGTGATGCTGCTGGCTGCCACCCACAGAACCTGAGGGTATTGCAGGCCTATATGACCTACGTGGGCCACATGTTCACTAGCTCTCAAATAAAAGGGCAAGGGTGGTTTCCAGCATTTTCAGTATTACCAGCCTTGGTGATCCCTGAGAACACACTTATCCATTTATCTCACCCAGGTGATTTGCATCCACATTCTCAAGTTGTGTTTTCACTCCCACCCCAGTTGTGCAAGCACCAGCCCAGGGAATGATTAATAATTCTAAAATGTTTTATTTATAACAAACAATGATGCCATTACTTGTTGTGATGGACAAGGCAAACAGAACACCAGTTAAGCAAATTTTTGGAAGAGTTTCAATATCTGATGTGTCTTGGAAAACATTCTTGCTGCGTGGCACTCAATAACCAGCAGGACAATTAATGGTGTTTGGAAAGTCACACAGAAGGAGCACACTCATGGAGCTGGAGGGTCTGAGGAAGAAGGTGATGGTACAGCTCAAAGAGTAAGTCTTGGATGAAAACTGCATTTGATGAAAGAAAAGAGATGGTTATTTAAGAGAGGTACCTGAATGATGCTGAATCCGCTGAAGAAGAGCAGAAGAAGAAGAGAGAAGGTGTTACAAATGTGAAATGACAGTGAAAAATTAAAAATCATTCTAAATTGTTGTAGAAGCTAATTATGTATAATTAATGTATGTAATGTATAGATAATTCCCTTTAGAAACAGATTTGAACATAAACTGAAACTTTAATATAAAGATTACCAACGCTATTGCAGTTCATCAAGAAATGTATAAATTCAAAAAACAAACAAAGTGATTAACTTCATGAGGTATTTTTTAGGAACCCACAGACCCACTGGAGTTGCCTCTCCTGTTTTAAGTAGAATTCAACCTGAAACTATTTTGCTTCCGTGTTCCTACACCATCTGTGTCTGATGATGACCCAGATGAACTTTATTGCCATCTTACATCAGCACCCAGCAGTTTTAATGGTATCTTTCCCATCTGTCTGCAATATGTGTATACATTACATTTCTTTCAGGTACATTATTACTACCCTGTATTTATTCTTATGTCATTTCATTGGCTTATAATTAACCATTGCATTCATACTATCTTTTATTTCAGTATATTTCTATGGCGATAAATGTGTATGGGATGCATTAGGGAGTTTAGTGAAAGGAGTTGAAATATATTTCTCTTACTTCCTGTGGAAATAGCAGTTTGCAAATGGTGGCTTTGCTATTATAGATTTCCCTGAAGAAGGTGTGTATGTTTATCAGTACACGGGGTGAGGGAGGGTGTTCTATCCTAATCCAGCACAACCCACCCCTACCCAGCACTCTCACTCACCTCTTCCTGGTAAACTATAATTATTTTAAATTTCTGGAAATGTTGATGCTGTGGGAGAAAGAAAGGTCTCATGGGTTTTTCCCATCTCCTTCCCTATTTGGTTGTGAGGGGAGAAAACTGAAAGCTACAGTAGTTTCTTCTTTTTTTTAAAAAAGTAATTTATTTCCTGAACAGTGCTACATCTACAGAATACAGTACTGTATTCTGTAGATGTAGCAGTGCTGCACGAAATAGCACACTAATGTGGTTCAGGGGTATTTTTGGTTATCAAAATAAGGGAAGGGCAAGTAAAATCCTGAAAATAGAAAGTATTATGGGATTCATATATTAAAAAAAAAACTAAGGGTATTTTATAGAAAGCTACTAATGTAGCTACTGTAAACTCTCAGGTTTCTATAAAAAAATTCTGGAAAATCAAAATTATGTTCACAGGTGCCTCTGTGCACTTTTGTGTTTTGTTAATATTGTAGTTAGTGTAGCATCATGTTAAGAATCACCATTAAATTTCATCTGTGTCATACAGGAATTGGAATGACAATATAATAGGATTTTGAAAAAAAGTAATTCAATTTGATGTGATAACCATAAAATAATAACTGAACATACAGCAGGAAAGTCTAATTTCAAACCATATTCTAAATATCTCTTCAGTGACTATACTGCAATAGTGTGTTTCACACAGTTGCGTGAAATTTTTTCCTAAAATTTCCCTTTATTTCTGTATTATGCCCAAGGCACAGGTATAGAGGGGAAAAAAAGTGTGAATATTTTCTCAAAACCACTTTTTGCTGCTGGCTTTGACATCTATAGCCAGGGTAGGATAAACACAAACAGGCCAGTAAAATTGGATTATGACAGGAGGATAAGGAAGGACATTCTCCTGAGTGCTTAGGACTCACCACACCTACTGTTTGACAAAAATGTGAATACTTAGTGAAACATAAAAATAAAATTAAAAAAAAGAAAGAAATAAAAAAGAGGATATTAGGTGCTGTTTCAATCAAGGCAGCATATCTTGCTACAAAGATGGCTGTGTTCATCATGCATATGGCCAAAGCAGTGACAGTCCCAGCTGCTGAACACAGAGAGGGGCATGTGAGAAAGACTGACACAGAGGGTCAGGAGAGCTTTGGAAGACAGGTAGAGCATTTTGAGATGTATAAAAGGGGGCTTTTTATACATTTTGAGATGTATATCAGGTGATAACCTGATAGGAATAAAAATGATGAGTATGTGGTCTGGTGTGTGAAGGATCCTTTTGGTAGTTATAGTAAAATTAAAATTTTGGAATATGCTTTCAGAAGAATCTCAGAATGTAATTGTAGTGCCTGAACAAGAAAATCAAAAGCTGGCAAGCAGAATAAGTCAAGATCAAAGTTTTAAATTTCTAATTTTTACACAAAAAAAAAAAGCTGAAGCAATTTTCAGAGGCCAAATTACACATATATTGGTTTTAGTATTTACCTGGCCAGCTAAGCTTGAAAAATTGAACCTTACAGACGAAGCACATCAGACTGCCACTTTAACAAGGCCCTTTTTAAGAAAACCTAACTGACAGCAAATATCAGAATGGCTTTATGCATTAAGGCAATGTGTTTCATGAGGGAGTGATAAGCGTGGAGAGAAGGGACAAAGTAAGTGTCCCTATGTAACTGGAGCCAAACAATGTCACTCCTAAGAAAACAAATGTTATTGAATTTTCAGTAGCACTTTAGGAAGGCAAGACAAGACCTTGAGAATAATTATTTTTGATAGTTTTATTCCCCAAGCAAGCAAGGAATTAAAACACAAAAAATAACATTGAATGGAATTTTAAATTTTCTTTTTTCTCCTCTACTTGCTAAACCAAATTCTGAAAACGAACCATGGGGCAAGAAACCTTTGGTGAAATCCCAGACGCAGCACTTGACACTTGTAAGGAAAGCAAAAGGGAATGTCAGAAGCTTGACTTCCCTTCCATCTGGGGAAAGTTTGAAATCAAGTTTGTCATTTTTCAGAAAGGTGCTCCAGCTGTCAGGCTAGCAGCCAGGAGGGCCAGCCATGTTCTGGGAGGCCAGGCACAGCCTGGCAAGGGAGGGGATTATCCAACTCTGCTCTGCACCAGGGCAGCCTCACCTCAAGTGCTGGGGGCAGTTTTGGGTGCCACCATATAAGAAAGACATTAAACTGTTGGAGAGTGTCCGAAGGAGAGAAATGAGGGATGGTGAAGGTCCTTGAGGGAAAGCTGTGTGAGGAGTGGCCGAGGCCATTTGGGCTGTTCAGCCTGGAGGAGGCTGAGGGGAAACCTCATTGCAGTCTGCAACTTCTTGTGAGGGGAAGAGGAGGGGCAAGTATCAATCTCTTCTCCCTAGTGACCAGTGACAGATTTTGAGGAAACAGCATGAAGCTGAGTCAGGGGAGGTTTAGGTCAGATATCAGCAAAATAGGCACAAGTAGGCAAATAAAGTTCCCCCTGCTCCAGCAACAGGAGCCCAATAGAGACAGATTCTGGTGTTATGCAATAAATACACTCCCTTCAGGAACGATGTCAGATGTATGGCATATTCTGCCAGGCACAGCATAACTGATGTGAGCTTGCCAATTTATCTCTGATACTTTTAAGGATAGTTTGCTCTGAAAGTTCCCAAACCCTTTTCACTATCTGACTCCAGAACTGTGCTTGAAATAAAATCAGGGTATTTTTATTCATTACTGGTTTCCCATCAGGGATAATTAACTTCATAACCTCCCCAAGCCTGCATGCATGTGTGTGTGCATGTGTCTTTCCTCCTCATAAGCCAACATCCCTGATACATAGATAATTTATGAAAACAGAGTAGACGCTTTTTAATAATTAAGTAATAGATAATAGGAGGGGACTTTTTCCAACAATGTACAGTGGCTTTGAAGTAGAACACAGCACTGAAAGGTTAGTGGCTCTGGATGAATTACATTTCAAAAAAGAAAACCTGAAGAAAGCTGCTACACTTACACTGTATTATTAAGTAAATTAAAACACTGAAAAGGTTCTTTCCATTTTGCAATGCATGCAGTTCATTGTAGTAACATGTGAGCAGTAGTCCTGTGGCAAAAAGCCAATTGACTGATCCAGAGTAAATCACATAGCATCAACATGGCCCATTCTCTCTAAATTACAGGGCAAACAATAACACAGGTAAAATTAGCCCCGGCCTTAATTATATAGCAGAATTGTGCGGAGGATGCAGAATGATGAACGGCAAATGCAGAGTGTGTTGTGTCATATCATGTAATCTCTCCTGCTGCAGAGTTGAAAAACAAAGGGAGAGTTGTGCCTTGTTTGTCTAACATGCTCTATATCACAAATTAGAAATCCTTCCTAATTAAGATATTGTTAAATTTCCTTTGTTAACAATTTTTTAACAATGTTAATTAGTGATCATTGATGACATTTTAACAATGTTAATTAGTGATCATTGTTCATCTAACAAACAATTAGGGTGATTTGCTTGCAGTTCTCAGGCACAGAAGTGCATCCCAGAGCCTTCCTGATTTCTTACCCCCAGGCTGCTTGAGCCAAGGGAGGGCATCTGGGGATGCTAATGCAATACATAGCCACTCATTTAGCAGAAGCATTGCAAGGAAAATCATGTCTGGCTTATGAACGTTTAATAGTTTGAAACAGCTGTAGCCTCACAAGGGTGTTCTCATCATACAAGTGCTCCATGAGGTCACTCAGGCTATTTTGACACTAATGTAATATAATACAATTCTAGAGGCACACGGACATTTATTTCCCACTATTCCATTAATTCTCATCTAGCTGTGCAGTTGGCAGTGGCTCTCAGAGGCCTGAGGTTGTGGTGTCATCTAACTCCAGCCATTTTCTGGTCTATGTGCTGGTGACAGTAGTAGCAGCAGCACCTGCTGTTACTCATGTCCCTGATGCCTTTGTGAAAACTGGGACCAAAAACATCAGAACAAGAACTACTGTCACATTTACAATGCCAGCTTTGGGAGTTGCAATATCACTTTGATTTGTAAAAAATGTCCCTGAGAAAGAAGGATGTTAGCAACAAGCGTTATGAAGGAGCTTGAGAAATCAGCTTGTCAGTTAGACCACAGGAGCGCAGAAATTGGACTGCATTTCCTGGCAGAGACAAGTGGAGGGCTACAGGCTCTGACAGATGTCAGGCTTGGTGCCTGCTTCCTCTCCACAGTGGTCAAAGCATTATCTCTGGCTGGAGCCAAAAGACCCCTCTCCTACCAACTTCAGGGGAAGTTGGGTTAAATGCTAGTTCAATTAAAAAAACAAACAAACAAACAAACCAAAACCAGACATGAGCTGAGGAAAACAGACAGCTTGGAGGCTGAACAGTGGGATAATATTGCTTGAGTCACCTCCTGCTGTTGTCCTGCTGTCAGTGATAGCAGCAATCAGAGGGGCTATCAGAGGCCGGGCCACCACACAAGCATTGGGCAGTAACACCATCAGAGCACCAGCAGCCATCTATGTTATCACTGTGCCTCTGCTCCAGATAAGGGTAGACAGCCTGGTGATAAGACATCGACATACAGTTTACATCGGTGCTCCTACAGTGACTGCTGATGGACCACTCTGGACCACCAGAGTAGCTGTGCACTCTGGAAGGCGCTCAGCATGGATTTTGCTGCTGGGTGTGTTACCATGCTTACCATAGTGCTTAGCAAGAGGCATAAATGCACTTTTCTGTGAGCCTTGCCTCAGCAAACATGCTTGAACCCTGCTGCATTGCAATTTCATTTCTCATTTTGTATTTCTTTACGGCCATGAATACCTGCTGTCCACCCATAGCTCAGTTATGTAATTTATGCATTTTTTCTTCATGTTTGTAGTTTATTCACTCTGTGATATGAACACTGAATTGTTTGCATGTTGCTATACATAAATGTTTCTGCAGAAAATGGTAGATGGAAATGAGTGCCAGCACCCACAAAACAGGTTCTAAATGTTAGCTGCAGATCTGGAAATTAATTGTTAATGCAGGGCTGACATAATAGACATGTTCTTGCATTGGTCCAAGTTAGTGGATGGCATTGATATGATTAGATTATAAGAGTGAGCCATTAATCCCTCCTTTTCCTGATTCTTATTGACAAAATTGGAGTACAAACTAACACTAACCTACTCAGTTCCAGCTATGTTCTCATGAATATACATGCATCAGTCCATCACATTTACATTTATAAAATGCCCTTCATTCAAGGACCTCAGAATGCAAGAGGCAATCAGTATAAAAATAAAATTGTTAAGCTTGATTTGGTAAGAAAAATTCAGCTTAGGAATGTGAAGATTTTTCTACTGGCACTTTCTATGGCTGCAGCTGAGTAGGATATGCCTGAGTTATGTCGTCCACCTTGCCACTTGGTCTTGTGGTTTGTGTGCAAATCTAAGTGCTGATAGAAGCAAAGGATTAGTAGTACTTGCTAGGATAATGCTCTTTACCTGTTTTTGCAGCAAAGTAGCATTCTTTTTCCACACTGTTTCCTGGGAATGGCCGCAGGGAAAGGCTGTGAAGCTGCTTGACTCACTTTATGCATGGCAATCAGACACCAGCCCTTGGAGAAGCAGCCAAATGTGCTGTTTGTTAGGACAGTGAAATGTTCCCAGTTTTCCAAGTCAAGAACCTACAAGGGGGAACTTAAAATGGCATTTTAAAGAGGAAATGCATTTCAGTGCTGCAGGGCTCATCTATGGCAGGTTGGGGCAGAAGTGTCTAACTTTAAACATCCACATGTGGTGAGGTGAGAGAGGGAACTGATAAATCCTTGCTTGTATTTCCAAGTACCTTTTTGTCATAGGAAATTTTATTACTGTTTGTATTATGGATTGTGATTGTCAGACCCAGATATAAAAGGCAAAATATATTTTGACTTCCATGGGAGCAGATGGAAATTGTAAACTGATTTTCACCTTTAAAAAATTACCAGTCTCATTGTTAAATTTGATTTATTTGTCCTGTTGCTATGACTTTGCTGTGTTCTACATTCCAAGTAACTGATTTCTTTTTCCGAAACTGAAGTAGGTATCCCAAAGGGAAAGTGTAAATGTTTTGTGAAGATGATGCTGACAATATACTAGCTGTGGGGGATGGACTATAATTAGAGACCCATTTGCACCCAGTAATTTTCTGTTATCATTTGAAAGTGACAGTAAAGTGTGTTGCATTTCCACCATCCTATGGATTTACACATTTACTAATTCTAGGAGTCTTCACACTCCTCAAACCAATTTTTTTCTGGCATCATTATGTGACTGGTTTCTAAGCAGAATATTCCCAAGAGCTCAACAGAAACATAGAATACCTCAGCAGTTGAAAAAAGGCTAAATTCTCTTTGTGCTCAGACTAGCTGACTTTGCTGGCCAGAAGTCATCAGTAAGTGTTACCTACACAGCGCCTCTATGACCACTGTCTTGTGCTGGAATATTAAACCAGGCTTAGACGACATTAAGCAAAGGCAGCAACAAAAGCTAGTAAGCAAAGGAAGAAAAAGGTTCCTCAGTGTTAGATCTGCTTCTTTTCTATTTCCTCATGTACACCTGCTCCTGAAAGTCTGTTGGATTCTCTTTCTAAAGTTTAGGGATTACTGAGTTGAAGGGGTTGAAGACCAGGACAAGGGAACTTGCTGCTTTTTTTTTTTTTTTTCCCCCCCAATATATCTGTCTCCCCATGGAAAGAAAGGCAAATACCACCTATGCAGACATGCACTTTTTGAGGTTACACTTAGGGCCGGTGATGCAGACTGGGAGTGAAATTATCAAAGATCGGCCTGATCTAGGTATTTCAGTGACTTGAGCTCTGTGGGTACTGTGGTGGACATGTAACACCAACCAGTCAGCACTGGTTAAATCCAGCAGTTGCAGACAGGATGCTGGCTGGCAGGATGAATTGAAGCTTCCACTGTCACCTGCAATTCCACTGGGCATGGCTGTTATGCACTTTCATGCAAAACATCCATCTTAACTGGAATTAGCTGCTTTCAATAAAAACTAGCAAGTCATTCAAAGAATTAATTAAAAACAAACCAAACCACCAAAAAAACCAAATCCCAGAACTCCCAACCCAAAATATGCTGGTGCAAGTAACTTGTACATTGTAGTACTTCATGATAAATATTACATTCTTGGTTATTCTCCAGCTGAAGCATAAAGGAAGAAAGGCACAGGAAAAATGCACGTTTTTGTGCACTTAAATCCACATCACAGGGAGAATGGCTGATAAATGGTCAAGAAAATTCTAGTAGATGTGTGTACTTGTTTTCTTAAGCAGAGATAGATAAATCATGTAATGTAAGAAATCTATATTCGCTATTTTCTGTTTGGACAGAGAGTCACATCTCCTTCTAAATTCAATTCTTTAATCAGTAGAAACTATACCTCATAGCACAAACAAAAGATGTTATTCTATGTTTTTATATTTAATGCCAGATACATAAAATCTCTGAAACATAAGCCAACTTGAAACGTATAGTTGTGTTGTTTGCTCTCCCCTGTTCTTTCTTCTCTCTTGGCTTTGAAGGCTGCTGCTTGGGAAAACATGTGGAACATTCCTTCTGAATGAAATACCGCTATTTTATATTGTATGAATTTATGAGTGGATAATTATGTTCTAATTCCTCCCAAGTGGCCCTCTCCTGTTCTTTTCTCTTCTGCTCAGCTACTTCTTCCTGAGCTTCACTACACTTTTCTGCCCAGCTTGCACTCTTATTTTTCCACCAGTTTTTATCTCTTCAGATCCCACTGCTTTCACCCTTCCTGATTTCTTAGCATCCCACCTTATAGACCTTCTTCCATGCAAGGTGCCTCCTCTTCACCACATCTTTCCCTGGCCTGTTTCCAGCTCCCTCCCTCTCTCTCTCTGTTGTCCTGTGGTCTTCCTTGCTCTGCTTATTTCTTCTTCCTTCTCATAAGTTTCCTTTCTCCTGCTTTCATGCATGAGATGTAGCAAGAGGCTACCTGCATTATCAGGAAGGCAGGTATTTTAGGAAGGCCCTAGTTAGCTTTATGGTCCATGGGCTGCCTGGCACCAGCTCATAATAGGCTTTACCAAGATAGAAATTAAAGTGTAGCATGGAAATATACAGTCCATCATGTTACTATGCAAAGTGTCATCTAGTGGCTCATATTAGCAAGAAAATTGCCCAACACCATCACAGCTTTCTTCAGTCTTTACAGTCTGGTCATTGCCTCATTTTCAGTCAGGAAGGAATTTCTTAAACAATAAAACTATTCATAATGAGTCTGCTCTCTAAATTATACTCAGGCATGCAATCTCTCACTCTAATTTTGAAAACTGATTGTCCAAATGAAGGCACCCAGTTCTAAGTTTTAATATTCAGGCAGGCATTTAAACACCCAAATACCCATTTTATTCCCCTAAGTGCCAGTCTGAGTGCTCCAATACAGCAGCTGAATGGGCACCCTCACCTAACCTGAGAAGTTCATCAGCGTTGTTCTGTCTCACTGAATGCAAAGCAACTGCGGTGCTGTTCATCGTCCTGTGCCACCAGCACCTCCCTCTGTGAAACTGCTGCTCCTCCAGCAGAGCCCATCTCTTGGCCGGGTGCTGCAGACCACTGTCCCTCGCAGGGACAGGCTCCACTGACACATATCACGCCGCAGACCTTGGGGCTGTTTGACAGGAACAGGACAAACTGGAAGGTGGCAGAAAGACAACACAAGTGCTTCTGGCTTTGCAGCAAAGTTGAAACCCTTGGGGGAAGCCACTGAGCCCCACAGCCCATGAGAGATGATGCTCACAGCATCACTCAGGAGCGGCACTTAGCACCTGGACTTGTGGTCTGTAGCCTGCAGGAATGCTTCTCTGCCTCAAGCACCTTTCCAGCCAATGTAATCAGCTCTCTAGCACTGCCCCAGCCGCTTTGGCAAATAAAACCTGAAACTCCCTAGCATCCCGCAGGACTCCGAGCAGGATTGGGAGGAACGGCGATGTTTGGTGCTGGTGGCCGGCGGGAGAGCTCGGCAGGCAGGGGATGGCCCAAGCTGCCCCGGAGCAGCCCCCAAATGAAGCTGTGGAGCACAAGGGTCACAGACACCAGCGCGGAGGGCTCCCGGCCCGGCACAATGCAGCGGAGATAGGCAGGCGGCCGTGCCGTGGAAGCAATCATATTCTTTGTTCCCCAGTTTAATGGAAGCCTCCTCCAAAGCACCCAGCGGCTGATTTAAATCACAATAAGGCGCTGACTCCGGCTCACAAAAAAAAAAAAAAAAACCAAAAAAACAAACCAACAAAAAAAAACAAACCAAGGAAGCAGACATTTATGGTTTAAATCTGGTCTGACACCTGACCTTAGCTGTGACTGCTGTGCCAGCAAACAGCAACAACAACAAAAAAAGGCTCCATTTAAAGCCTGTTCTTGTTAACGCGGAGTGTTAGATATAACTGTGAAATTCCAGCTTTTGTGGGGTTAATTGCATAACTCTTTGCTGTGCTTTAACAAGATGTTTTGTAGCTGAATAGCTGTGATTTCCTTTGTTTCTTTCTGTGGGCCGAAGGTAGTTTAAGAGGGGAAATTAGCCATTTAATTATTATGAGTGCAGGAGAAGTAAAAAGACCATATGGTTTGCTGTGAAATTAGTCACAAGAAACTTTTTTTTTTTTTTTTAATAATATGTGATATTTTTAACAAGCAGATGTGAAGCCACAGCGTCTCCCACAAGAGCTTTGCCAGACTTATCTATTGTACCAAGTGTTGCATGGGGGTATTTTTAGCGCAGGGGGTCATCACATGGAGGAAGAGGGTAAGGAGGAGTGTTTGCAAGGCAAGCTGGAGGCACAGCAGAGTCAGCAGGGACTGGCCCCTGATTCCAGCACGGCTGCTGTTTCTCTGTGGGACTTGGGCTCCCAGACCAGCACTGGAAAGGATGCTGGGCCCATGCCTCTGCTGCAGGGTGTCTGTTCTGTTCTTTGCTGGTTTGAGCACCTGAGCATCTCTTCACTGGCCTGGGCTGCTGCTCATGCCCCAGCAGGTGTCCTTCCAAATGGCCAAAAGGCCAGTGTTCCTCTATTGGCTTGTGTCCTGTCCTGATTCTCTCTCCAGTTCCTCATAGGCAGCCCTGAAGCCTTTTTTCTGTCTTTCCACGACTTGCTCACTGTTCTAGGCTAGTCACTAGCACATAGGGATTGTGGTGGCATTCCAGGAGGCACTAGCTTTCCCGAATTACAGTTTAAAAGCAGCAGTAGGAGACCTGGGAGCTGTGAACGGTGCTGCTCAATAAGGGAAAATACGGCCCGTGGGGCCAGGTGAGATGCACACTCAGCTCCCAGCTCCCCTCGGGACTCAGCTTGGTGGGAGCAGGGAGCAGCTGCCTCTCACAGATGCACACCTGCTCTTCCTTCCCCGTCCTCCTGTGAGCCATTGGAAGTCTTTGTGTGATATCTTTGGCACCTGTAGGTACAGTGTGTTGACCCCTCTACCTGATAAACACAAATCTTAACTGCGTTTGTGCGCTTTCTGTTTCTCAGACAGCTTTATATTGTTGGGTTTTTTCCTCCTTCACCTTAATCTGTTTTCCCTCTCATCCTATTTTTTGTTTGTAAGGGAAGTTTCATAAATGAAAACAGAGACATACCATTGCCTTTACTCATTGTTTTTTATAACTTATCTAGATACAGAGGTTATAGATTAAAGAGATTAGAGGTCATAGTTTAGAGAAGCATAGATTTTATCTAGCAAAATTGTGCTGTCCCTGCCTTCCCCTGCCTTGCCTGAATTTACTTTGTATTAAACTTTTGCAGAAGACAGGGAAATAATAAAAGAAATAAAGTATAAGAGAAATGAATATTGCTATACAAGAACTTCAGAACATTTAAGTAACAAGAATGACACCAGGTTACTTTTGTACTGGCTCCTGGCCAGACCAATAAAATCTCACCCAGCAAGAAATACTCTGGTTTTTCTGCTAACCCATGCAATCCTTTTGGAATTGGTGGGGTTGCACAAAAAGGTACGTCAGGGCAGGATTTGAGCCCTTCAGGACATTTTGAACCAAGTACTTGATCACTGTGTTGCTCATGCTGCAGTGCAGGATCTCAATTAGATTGGCATTTACTGTGTGCAGGAACACCTACACTCCTTTTCAGGCCTCTGACATCGGAGAGCTGTGGCACTGTATTGAATTGTAGGCAGCACTCTGAAACAGTGCTAAAACAGCACTAAAGTGCTGCTTTTTAGATTGTACATTTCAGGGAGCTATCACTGCTCTGATGTTTAATTCAAATCTTCTTTTCTAGTTTTGTATTCTCCTTTGCAGTCAAAGGATTTTCTGATACTTCTCTAACACAAACAATCAAGGGGCCTGGTCTGCTTTTGCCTGAAATTCAGGAATTATTCAAGTCCCCTTATCAAGATAATTCAATAAGCTCTTCCTGTTCAAAATCACTCAATTGAATGGACTAGGGTATCTGTTCCTTCCGTTCCCTTTTTTCTTGCCTGCCTGCCTTCTTCTTCCTCTCTGTTTCTCTACACCAGTTCTAATTATTTTACGCTCAAATGATAAATGAGTTTCAAATAATTAGAGGTGGTATAAAGGACCACAGCTGGGAGATTTATGCCAGCCGAGCTGACCGAACAAAGAGCCTTCTGTGGGTATCGTTTTTCTCTCTGGACTTTGAAGCTCTGTTCTGCTGTCTCCACCTTCAAAGAGCTATATCATTTTTAACCCACATAATTTTATTCTCCTTTTTCATACCTGGGCAATGTCACAGGCCCTTATTAAGGAGCAGACCAAATGTCAAAATTTTGTTGTAAATCAGCAGGAAGCCAGTAACAAGTAGGGGTGAGAGGGCTCAGGGGAGGCCCTATACAAGGACCCAAGTCATATGTGTTGCCAATTCATTAGAAAAGAGTGCTGTAAAAGATAAGCCACCTCCAACTTTCTTGAGGACAACTTAGTAACAATAACAACATTGGATTACTTTTGCATGGGCCTCTGGCCAGACTGGTCCTGTCATCTAGAAATAGAAGTAAACCTACCTGACTTCTGTGAATGCTAAGCAGTGTTCTTGCCTGTTGCTAAATTCTTTGAGGAAAATGTATTTAATTTTCAAGTCAGATAAATAAATTAAATGGGCATCCAGGACAAGAACATGCTGAGAAAGAACCTTTGAGAGAGAATATGTTATTAGTGATTCTCTTTTCTTTTTCATACTCTCCTGGCAACTTCCTATAGAGTTTGAAAGGAGAGAAGCTTGTCCTATCATAAATCAACACAGCTGAAACCCCCTCCTTCTCTCTGAGGCTCAAGCAAGGGCTTCGTGTTCAGGCCGCAAAGAGCTTCTGCTGAATCAGAGCAATGTTTTGCATGCTGATGTCTAACCATTGAAAGACAAATTGGAATGCCAAGCTGAAGTGAAAACTGGATTGGGTTTTCATTTCCTTGTCAGAGCAGGACCCTCAGCTGTGCACGTGCATTGCCATATTACTACAGGAGGGGAGGGAGACTGGAGGTGGAGAGGTGGGTTTAGCACAGAAGTATTTGATGCAGACTTGTGAAAACTGTTTGTTTCCCAGGGAAAGCCTCCTGGGCTCTCTAGTTGTAGTATATGTGGTGATGATAAAGGTGTAAATACCCATAATATATCTTTTCTTGTTCAGCTGTAAAAACTAAGGTGAAAGGCAACAATTAGTAGGGGAATGCTTAACAAGATTTCTGATATCATAGATGAGAAGCAGGTGAAGACAGCTTGAGTTTCTCGGAGAGACAGAATGGTAGAAAGTGTGGCCCATGACCACACCATATCTTTCCCTTAAGGCTTTGTTTTGCTTTTTTTGTTTGGTTCTTTGTTTGGTATTTAGGTTGTAAGCTTATAGTGCTTTGTAGGTCTGCTAGCTTGATGCTGCATTGCTGTAATCTATGAGTGGGTGCTTTCTGCTGCAGGAGTAGCTATCAGTGACTATCAGTATTTTCACAGTGAAAAAAAAGAATGTCTTAAAACAGTTTATCTCTCTACTGAGCTTTTCTACCATAATTTGCCTTGCTTTGCCAGCTGCTGGAAAATCAGAACTGAGAGCAGTGAGTGTGAGAGAGGGGTGTATCTTCACTTTCTCCAGGATGAAGCAGCAAACTCGCTCTCAGTTCACTGGAACAACTGTCTTTGTGCAACTTAGCATGGGAACACAACCAGAGTTTTCCCTCTCATTTTTTCAGCCAGGAAGGATGAGCAAACACACATCATAGAAACAGAGTATTTTGTGAGCGTTGACTGAAACATGGGCACTATGTACAACAGTTTTGATCACAGTAAAACAATTGCCATGAAGATGTGCCATCCACGTTTGATTGACATCATCACTTTGAATCCTTTGGCAGAGTTAGGGAACTGTATGTCCAGGCAGACAGCTGAATGAAAGAAGAGCCCATATTTTCAGGTACAGCAACTTCAATGGTCTATTGCTTTGGCATACAAAAATATGTAATCTGTAGAGAATGTAAGACAACACTATGAATCAGAACATGTGGGGTATTTCTTCCTAGCCAGTGCAAAAAACCCAATAAACACAAAAAAGAATAAACTCCTAAAACAAGTCTGTTAGAGAGTAGCTATAATAAGAAGACTGAATAAGAAACCAGAAAAAGAAGAACAGAAGATCAGGTCTGTGGACTATGCTGAAGGCAAGAATTAATTTCACACAAGGGAAGGGGCAGGCTGGCAAACCACACCTGCACAGAGGAGGCAGTGATAATAAAAGTGGAGGAGAAGGGATGTAAAAAAGGAAAAAAAACCACATTTGTCTCAACAGGACAATACTTCTAATGCCACACTATAAGACTGATATCTTGTGTATGTTATCCTCCAGAAAAATATCCTGTACTTTATGTGTCTAAAATACATGTTCCAGTAAATGGCTGACTTGCCTGGATTCTGTTGCATGGATCGGCTGTCTGTGCCACACCCATGTGTTCAATAATTGCATGTTATAGACTATGAAGCTCAAAGAAAGGCCATTTCATTGCACAATTGTTTGTGAGCAGTGTTAGTTAAACCCCTTTTGACCCTGGCTTTCTATCTCCAAACCCTTTGTGAAGTTATGGCAAAGTTCAAGGGGTACCCAGAGAGGTTTGTGAAAGCTCCATGGCTGGAAAACTCTGCAAACATCATCACTGGATCAGTATTTCCATGTGCTGATGGCTGGTGTGCAAGCACAAGACCACCTTGGCAAGGTGTGATCTAAAAAAATAGGATGATGAAATTTTGTTTGCAGAGCAGTGCAAAATTATTTAACTCAGAAGTTTTCGTAATCTTGGCCAAACACATTTACAACATCCGGCTCCTTCTCAAGTTAGGTGGTCTGGAGACTGAATTCATCCCGGGGGCCAAAATATGAAATATTTGGGAATTCTGGCAGGCTCCATGCAACTATTCATGCTTCTTGTTTATCTCACAGTGTTTCTTTACATAATGATTGGGAAAGAGTGAAATCAACACAGCAATGTTTAAAACAATAAAATGTTTTGTATTGAGACATTTCTGACCCCATTTAGATTTTCAACAACAAGGCAAAACAGTTATTTTAGAGATAATAGTGGGGGTTTTATGTTGGTTATGTGTCCAAGAGCTCTTTCTCTGCTTGCAGTACCACTTGGGAGGAAGCAGAAACGCCTTTGCAGGCTTAAATCCTGCCCAAGTTTTTGTTTTGGTTTTTGTTTTGTTTTGTTTTGTTTTTTGTGTGGTTAGAGTGCCACTTGCTCTTGCAGCAGACAAAAGGTGCCCCAGACAAGAGATCCATTGCAAATACAGGCTGTTGCAATCACATTTGCCCAGCAGCTCCAGACAAACTTTCCATCATATTTTCCAAGTCCATGGAGATGGTTTGGTTTTTAGTATGGGCAGAGAGGTGTCAAAAATGCTCAGTCTGTTTGTGGACATGTACAAGGCACCCACAAGGCTGCACACAAAATAGCAGAGGTGCCTGTGGGCAGCACTCAGGGGTACATTGCACTGTCCTGGGTACTCACAGAACAAATGGACTTTGTTGCTGTAACTAGCACAAAGCACATTGTGTCTCTCCTGCACATATTTTATCCTCAACACTGCCCTCCTGCTTATGGAGTTTCCAGTCAAAAGGGACAGATCTATTATTGTTTAAATCACTGTGAGGGGCCCAAACTTCTCTTCTCTTTGATGTCCAAGTGCTTGGGCTGTTGATGGGAGAGGACTCAAGTGTCTCTGCTTTCGATTAGTTATCTTTAACTAAGAAGAAGTTTCAATACTGATTTTTGGAATCCCATACCCAAAACCATTCAGTACAGTTTTAATGCAAGTCTGAAAGCCCAAATTCTGTTCAGTCTTTAGGAAAATGTGGCAATTCAGGGTGTGATGAGTGTGCATACTGCATAAATCTGCAGGAAACGTGTCTCACTCTGCTTATTCAAAAGCCCAGTGATACATTTTGTACTGAGGGAGAGAACCAACAACTTGCATATAGATCCAGGGATTTAGCTAAGTGCATCACCACATGCAGATATCAGAGCTCACATGCCCAGGACAGGTTCTAAGTGCACAGTTAATGCCACTACTTGGTAGATCTTCTCTTGCAAGGAAATGAAACTATTTCCAAAATTGCAACTGAATAATTAATATCCTGTCAAGAAATGGATATTGTCCTCGAAATGTTTTGAGGTAGCACCTGATCCTGCAAAACAGCATATCTTCATGTAAAGTAGGTTGCAGGCTTAGGGCATTCCTTGCCATGTTAAATAATTATTATCTTTTCAACAATATCAGGGGAATCTGTTGGTTTTTTTTTTTTTCTGCTCACTTTTGCGCACTGTAGAGCATTCGGATGCTCATTAACATACATGTCCCTTCCAATTTCACTCTCATTTGCACTATGTTAACAGCTACTTTTTCATCTTTGCTCAGACAAACGATGGCCTTTGTAACCAGGAATAAAATTAGTTGCAAGTAAAAACCTGCTTTAATGAGGCCAAATTGTTATTTAACTCCAAATGTGTACAGTATTTTTTGTCTAAATCTCCTTTAATTCCTCCCTAGTATTAATTATATCTTGTCATAAATAGCCCTTGGAAATGATTGCTCCTTCAGCTGAGTTCAAAACAGAGCCTCATGCCAGACCACCATTTTAATAAGGTAAAATGAAAAAGGGGAGAAGGGGGAAAGCTCTTTTGTCTAAATTTTCCAAAACTTCTGATTAAAATAAATGAGATCACTAGAATTTATATAGGCAAATTTGGCATCTCCTCTGTATTTACTGAAACTGTGACATAAATCAAAACTGAGACTCTCCAAGAATGTGTTATTTGTTATCAGAATAATTATGTGTTAGTGACTCACACATGAATAAGGTACTTCTGTTACAGCTGTTTATTAGAGTTCTCTTGGCTTCCATTTCTTGCTCTGCCACTGCCTTGCTTCATAACCTTAGTGAAGTTTCTGTGTTTTGACTAAGTCAAATGATGTGCATATGTATGTGGCTGTACCTACACGCACTACTATAAAAATACATAGTAATTTCCTGCTAAAAAAACACTTCAAAATGCTGTAAAAGGCAAAATGAAGATGACCTAGAGACTTTATTTGTTAGTGTACTTCTTTATTTAACTCTATACACAAGCCAGAGCTATTCAGGTAACATGCAGGCAGTACAGTTACAAATTCATAGATCAACATGAATTTTTAGGTGAAGCAGTTACTATCTCTGTGTCTTCCCCCCTCCCCACTACCCCAAAATTACTTATTCACAATAACAAGAAGGTATTGTTTCTTCATTAACCCAGCAGTTCTTGCCCACTCAGAGAAAGAATTTGGAAAACTATGTGTTGTTACAGTGCCATCTGGTGATTCACGCACACAAGTGGGTGAAGCTCGATCGTCTGTGTTACTACTGTTTTGCATTACTTAGCATACTTCCTCAGGCAGCTTGTCATGACGATTTTTTTTTTTTTACTCTTTAGCATTTTAATGTGTAGGAAATTTCAACAAATGGCAATCAAAACATTTTCCAAATGTACTCCTAATCAAGTTTATCAGTACTGGTTTGATTTTAAGAAATTGAAGGTAAAGCAAAGAAAAAAAGTGTTTCCTATTCATTTATAGTTCATCAGAAGGATGATTGTGCTGGTACTGCACCCCTGGACAAAGGTATGTGCTCTTTTTTGTACCCAGAAAATGCTGTAGGTGTGTTGTTAGCATCCCATATGCATTTGCATGGCACCTGACTCTTTCAAGGTGATAAGCAAACCTTATTGGCTACAATTATTCGGTGAATTGGAGAAGCTTGGTCCCTGTTTTACTTATTAGAAAATGAATAGAGATGTTTGTTTGAGATGAGTCTTGAACAGAGCTGGAGTTACAGCTGTGGGTGTCTGTTTCTCTTTTCCCACCTGAGAAATGGACATGCTGTCCCTCAGGATGTGAACTTTTGTGATAATGTGGTGTAATGTTGTTTTGGGGCCTGGCATGCCTCTTTTGTCAGGGTTTTTGGTCACTTTGCCCATTTTCCCCTCTCAAAAGTAAAAATAATGATTGCTTGGTTCCCCTGTAATAATTAAGTATTTGTGTATCATTTTATTTAATAGACAATTAGGAGTTCCCCCAACCATCTTTTTAGGATGGTCTTATGTGCAGTCCTCATGCAAAAGTGGAGCAGCTACTAGTAAAATTTAGCACTAAATGAGCCTGTGAAACTTCAGTTCCTTTCCTGAGTTCCTCGCATAACTGCAACGACTGTTTCATTCACTTTAGAATAGATTGAAACAAATCAAAGAATCCTGTTGCAGGCAGAAGACCAGTTGGCCTCTAAAAATATTTTGTATGCTTTATTAATTTAGGTAGAGGCATATAAAATTCCGAATTTTGAGTATAAATAATTATTGAAAAACAGTAACAAATCCACAATTTTCCTTCCATCTTTTGATAATCTATCGGGGAAGGAGACCATTTCTCTATCTTGCTTGCTCACTTGTCTCAGAGGAAGTGCAGTCCCCTCTCTGTTCAGGAGTTAGCCTTTGACTCTTCTGAAAAGCAGCAGTTGTCTCCATCCTAAATATCTGCAGTGCCAGCTCACTGTCCTCACATTCGGCTCAGTTCCAGCCTACTGTGAACAGGGTCCTGAGGCAAGAGCTGTTTTTGGTCTTCTCCCAAATCCTTCTGAAAAGTCAATGTCCACTCTTTAAAGAGTCTGCAGGTGAGAATATCACAGCTCAAGGTGACAGTTCCCACTATTCCAAGGAAATGGCTTATGGTAGAAAAGACTGTTCATATCGTTGCAGTGGGTGTGAACCAAAGGGCATTTTTAGAAACACATTCGCAAGAGCTAATAAAAATATATGGTATATATGCTTCAAAAACTGAAGAAACCAGTCAGAAGCAAAGAAGGTGTGATATCTGCAGGCAGGGCCAGCTCTGAGAAGAGTTTGCTGTTTAATTGGCCAAGTTAAACAAGATACAATTAGGGCTGACATGGTCTCCTAGGATTCATAAACCCTTATTTGGAAATTTGGGGGAGATGGTGGGGAAGCAGTGGCTTTAACTGTATCTTGTTTAACTTGGCCACTTTAATTACTTACACTTCTCTGAGTTGGCCTCTTTCATAGATGTCACACCTTTGAACAGCTGACTAGCCTTTCTTTTTTCCCTTAGTGTAACTATTTCTGTATATTAACTGTTTTAAATCAGATGGAAGCCACATTTGTTTTCAGTTTATTATATAACCAGATATGAATAATACTGTTAATATAATGGCGAGTTCTCTGCAATTTATATTATTGAGAACAAAAGTCTTTGCCATTCACAGAACTATAGAATAGAATCATAACATTTCTTAGGTCAGAAAAGACCTTTAAGATCATCAAGTCCAACCATTAACCCAGCACTGCCAAGTCCACCACTAAATCAGGTCCCTGAGTGCCACATCCTGCCACATTAAAACCTTGGAGATTTTAAGTACCTTCAAGGACTGTGACTCAACCACTTTCTTGGTCAGCTTGTTTTAATTATTGACAACCCTATCTGTGAAGAAACTTT
This sequence comes from Certhia americana, assembly GCA_018697195.1. Taxonomy (NCBI): domain Eukaryota; kingdom Metazoa; phylum Chordata; class Aves; order Passeriformes; family Certhiidae; genus Certhia; species Certhia americana. The sequence continues at coordinate 63,284,868 of CM031858.1, read as the reverse complement.
TCCTAATCCAATCTAAACCTTCCCTGCTGCAACTTGATGCCATTTCCTCTTGTCCTGTCACTTGTTACCTGGGAGAAGAGACCAACTTCCACTGACTACATCCTCCTTTCAGGCAGTTGTAGAGAGTGATAAGGCCCCCCTGAGCCTCCTTTTCTCCAGGCTAAACACACCCAGTTCCCTTAGCCACTCTTCATCAGACCTGTGCTCCAGACCCTTCCCCATTCTCTGGACATTCTCCAGCCCCTCAATGTCTTCCTTGTGGTGAGGGGCCCAAAACTGAACACAGCATTGGAGGTGTGACCTCACCAGTGTGGAGTACAGGGGGACAATCACAGCCCTGGTCCTGCTGGCCACACTATTGCTGACACAGGCCAGGATGTCATTTGCTTTCTTGGCCACCTGGATGCACTCTGGCCCTTGTTCAGCCACTGCTGAGCAGCCCCACCAGATCCTTTTCCACCAGGCATCTTTCCAGCCCCTCTTCCCCAACCCTGTGGTGTTGAATGGGGTGATTGTGACCCAAGTGTAGGATCTGGCACTTTGCCTTGTTGAACCTCATGCAATTGGCCCCAGCCCTCATTCCAGGAGGGCCATAGAGCCCTCCTGCCCTCCAGCAGATTAACACTCCTGCCCAACTTGGTGTTCTTGGCAGGCTGACTGAGGATGCACTCGATCCCCTCATCCAAGCTGTTGATGAGGATATTAAGCAGGACTGTCCCCAGTGCTGACCTCTGTGGAACAGCACTTGTGACCAGCTACCCCCAGGATGTAACTTTGTTCAACTCCACTCTCTGGGCCTGACTGCCTGGTTGTCCTGCCTGTGCCCATGCTGGCGCTCAGGATGATCAGCTCCATGACCCTCCCCAGCACTGAGGTCAGGCTGACAGGCCTGTAGCTCCCCAGATCCACTTTTCAACACTTTTTGTAGATGGACGTCACTTTTGGTAACCTCCAGTCAAAGGGACCTCCCCCGTTAGCCAGAACTGTTGGTAAATGACAGAAAGTGGCTCAGTGAGCACGTCTACCAGCACTTCCCCCTTCTCCTTGGGTGGATCTCATCTGATTGATTGACTTTTTTCTGTGCACACACACACGTGTGTGTGTGTGTGTGTGTGTCTGTGTGTGTGTCTGTGTCTGTGTGTCTGTGTGTGCGTGTGTCTGTGTCTGAGTCTGTGTTTGTCTGTGTGTGTCTATTGTTCTATCTAATCGGTATAACATGTGACTGACCATTTTCCCTGGGATTATGGAGCCTTCATCCTGCTACCAGTCCCTGTCTTCCCACTCAGGGGATTGGGTACCCGGAAAACTATTAAAGAAGGCGTTGTGTACCTCAGCCTTAATCCTCATCCTTTGTTTCCTGCTGCATCCAAGAAAGGATGGAAATCCTCCTCAGCCCTCTTCTTCTGCTCTCAATGTCAACAGCAGCCAAGACAACTCCGCTGATCATGCACAGACTCATTGCATATTTGTGCTGTACCCAGGGGCAAAAGCCACTTTCCATAACTTCTGTTCTCCACGTCAGCCAATAACTGAAATTACTGATCCATTAACTTCTCCACCATCACAAGATTGTGGCAATCCATATGGGTGAGATAAGGTGATTGTTATGGGCTCCTTGCGTGTGCCTACCTGTTAGACACAGCTGAGACAGTTAACACTGGAAAAGCAGAACTGGGTGCCAAAATCCAAAACTCTTTAGACCAATCCTCCAGATATACTTCACTGTGCCTGCTCTGACACATTGTGATTTTCTCTGTGTGCGTGTGCTGCTGTGGGAGTTTGAATAAAAAAGAGGTACCAGTTTTTGTGTGATGTTCTTCACAGAGTTTTCCTGTTCAAACCAGTTCCTGTTTCTACTCATAGCGATTGCATATATTTTGGGAGATGTGGTCTGAACAGCCTAAGCTGTGGGGGAGAATGGAAGCATGAGACTTTTGGCTAACCTCTTCTAAGGGCAACGTTTTCACCCTGGAGGCCCGAGAAATGTTTATCAGGGAAGACTGAGAACAGCTGATCCTGCCTTGTCAGGAGACAAGGGTCTCCTGAGCGCCATGAAACTCTGCAGTTTGAAGATTTCTGGTTAGAAATATTTTGATTTGGATCTTTTATTTTGCCAAGTCTTTCCTTTCAAGGGAAAACTTTGAAAAACTCGATTTTTCTTTGTAAGGAAGTTAGTCATAAGTAGACTTCAGTTTTTCTGACTGATGCTCTTTTATGAGGAAATAGCAAATCCCACTGCAAGTCTAGGGACTGAGTTTATCAAATCCTCTTGTCAGACACATGGTTTGGCCCCTTTAAGGCTCAAAATGTCATTTAAGGCTCTAGCTAAGCTGAACTAATCACCTATGACTGCTCAAAGTGGCAGTGTTACTCCTCCCTTACCTCTTTTTATCCCTGTCTATCCATTCCATCACACCCATTTCTGTCCAAGTTGGCAGTGAATCACCTCAGTGGGCTGAACTAGAACCAAGCACCTCTCTGCTTGCAGTACAGTTATTTTCCTCCCATCTAGGCTTGCCTTAAACCAGCTTGCTATGAGATCAAAAGAAAGAAGAGCCAACATCCTGCAGACACAAGGAACGTTGAGGTTGGAGAACGGGATGCCACTCCATGGATTGGTGCAGCATAAAATAGGGCACTTCCTTAAATCTGTTAGATAAACTGGGCCCTGACCTTTTGGCAAAATCTGCACGTGGAGGTCTCAGCCCCTCAGGGCACAAAGAAAAGCTGAGGGGATATCTCCCCCCAGCCTCACTGAATGCCCATCCATTTATTCCTGGTTCTGGCACAAGCCGTAGGGCAGAGGCAGTCTGGGACTGAAAAAAGTGGAGTGTTTGTTCTCCTCTGAAGAGTGGATTTTTTTGTAACATGTGGTGTGTCAGCCATGTGAGCCAAATAGCCAAAGGTAAAAGAAATTGCCAGTGCTGCTGATGGAACTGCATTTATAAAAGCAGTGTGTCTCTGTATTTTTCATTTTCTCTTCTTTTTTTTCCTCAGGAAACAAAAAACAAAAAACCAAAAAAAATCCCCCAAAAAACCCAAAAAAAAAAAAAAAAAAAAGGAGTAGCAGGAATTTAAATATAAAGCCATGGATACTGTAAAATCTAGTACTCAAAAGTGTTCCCAAAGTTAAGATTTCTCCTTCAATGGTCAATTTGCTATGTGGCACAAGTAGCATTTGCTGTTATTTTCTTGGATTTTGATGGACAGGTGTGGTTTGGGGTAGATTTGCCATTCCCAACTGTCTTGCTTGAAGAATGTGTGTGGGCAGATATGTTGCAATGAAAACCAAAGGCCAGTATGCTTATAATATGTACATACAGTACACACCTCTCCACCAAGCCTCCTCGTGAGACAAGGTTTCATGCAGTTCTCCTGGATTTACACAGATAACTCAAGGCAGTTCATCTATCACACTTATTCTTGGGGATGGAGTTGAAGCCAATTCCACAGCTCCCAGTTTCCTCTGTTGTTCCTCTTGTCAGTGGCAAACTTTGGGATCCTGACGAAGAAAGAATAAGAAAAGCATCCAGCTGAAAGATCCTGCTCATGGCTGGGAAGGGGAAAGGATGAGGAGGAAAAGGCTTTGAGTCACCTAGTGGTGTTTATCTCTGCTTTTTCTTTTTTTCTTTTTTTTTTTTTTTTTTTTTGTTTGTTTGAGTTTGGTTTCAGTTTTGTTCTTCTGCTTCAGCATAATGTGAAGGGGGACGAAGGGCGAAGAGATTGGAAAGCAATGGAGGGGTGTGGGGGTCACATGCACCATTGTCACCTGCTCGGGAAGGACCTTATCTCACCAGTCCTGGATCAATTTGACTAATCTATTTTAGCTTGCCATCTAATCTATCTGTTTCTGCAGAGCTATCCATCTGCCTTGTGGTATTGATCCCAACAGTTTTGTAATCGTATTTATAAAATGCCCTTTCACCCTCCTGGGAAGAGGGGTCTTGTGTAAAGGCAGATGGGGGCAAGGGGTGGAAATAACACACTCCACTGCTCCTGATGACAAAGCAAAGACTGCTGCATCCACTACAAGCCCTCCAGCCGTACATTTCTTCCTCCTTGTACAGCTCTTCCTCATCACCCTGGCTTCAAAGCCCTGGAGACAAATATACCAGGGCAGCCCAGGGCAGTGTGCAGTGGTAGAAGGATGACTGCCAGTGGCAAAGCCATTTGCAGAAAATGGAGTGGTGTCCCATCTCCAGCCTTGTTCCAAGCTGAAATACATTTGTTTCCAGCAGTGAGCTAGAGAAGGCTGGAAGTGCCAGGTCATCTGAGGGAAGCAAAAGTGAAGGAAGAAGTATGATATTTGTGATTTGGAAGGAAATGGTTTTTTATCCCCACACAAAATCAAATTTAATCGAGGGATGTGCAGCGACACCTTCCAAGAGTGAACAGATCCATAGAGAGGCTCAGGAACATCCTCTGGGTAGATAATCTGCATGGCAACAGAGCCTCCTCCTGACTGTGGGAACCAGCTGCCACGTGAAGCCCTCAGCAGTTTGCCTTGGTTCTTTCTATTCATCCCTATTTAGACAGGAGCCCATTCTCTGTACAGGCTTGAGCATTTTATTTAGAAATCAGTGCATGTTATTTTAAAATCAAAACTTATTTCAGTCCTAAATGCACCTACATTGACCTCCACACCTTTTAACCATAGAAAACACTATATACCAGCAAAGTTTCCTGCATGATGAACTCTGCGTGTGTGTGTGTGTGTGTGTGTGTGTGTGTGTGTGTTCATGCCTATGTAGTCTCCTCATTTTCCATCTCTGGAGTGTATCATGTCTCACCTCTGAGATTTGTGGGGAGAGTAAAGGACACTGGTCACTGTTTACAGACTTCTTTCTAAGTTCTTCCTAAGCAGGAAGTGCTTTTTGATTAGCCTCATTTTTTTTCACATCAGTATAAAGCTTTTATCGTGTATTTGTTGTGTAGGAATAACATGCTAAACTGTGGAGACCTACTGCTTCCACTCAGCAGTATTTCCCTGTGCAAAGCACAGCAACTTCTGAATTACATGTTGGATAGACCTAGGGATTGCAAGGAATGCTGCAGGCATTGCTGCACAAAACCCAAGTGTTCCCAGCTCTGAACATTGAGAAAGGCTGGTTCACAAGGATGCAGGAAAACCAGGCTGCCTTGTGCAGCAGAGTGTGCTTACCACCCTCTGCTGCTGGTGGTTTACTGGCAGAGGGAAAGGTTTAATTTGCTGTGTTAGGAGACAGCCTTTGAATAGAGGCTGCAGCCAAGCAGGGTCTGTGTGAGACTGCTGAGCCACGTATTTGTTAGCTCGGGGTCTGAAATACCTCAGCGATTGCAGGAAGGGATCCTGAGCAAGCTAAAAACACTTTTCATTGGCCATAACACCTAAAAGCCCCTGTTAAATTCTGGCAAATCTCTTGGCTCGTGGAAAGATTATATACCCATTAAGTAGCCTGTTACCCCTCTCCTGGCTCTTGTTGAAGACACAGAAGCTGGCAGCCAGAGGACCAGGCCTTCTGGCTACAGAGCAGGATTGTTGCTGTGAAGGGGTATCTCCAGCCCCATAGGAGAGGGTCACATCTCCCCATCTGTTTATGACTTGTTCTGTCCTCAGTTATCTGCCTTCCATTAGCAAGTGTGAAAGTAACATTGCATTTAAAAACATTATTCAAATATGCTCGTTGTCTAAAACAGGCATTTATAATTCAATTTCATAAAAGTTATATATCGACAGTACAACACTTTAAAAGGCCCTTTCTGATTAACAAGGCTCAATATAGCTCCCCTGATTCCCCTGGTTGTGTTTTAAGAGAGGGAATAAAATGCTATGGATCTTGAAGCAGCTGAAATCGTAATTTTCCACTATTATCTGCAGCCTTGTTGTTCTGAGAAAGCAGAGGCTCTGATCAGCAGAACGCCTGCTCCAGAGAGGGGTACAGCTGATAGGGTGATACAGTGGCCAAATGACACTTCAGCTGCTCCTGCTTCCACCTGAGCCTCAGGGCAGTGCCAGGTTCTTGCCTGAACTGATATTCCATGCACCCACAAATCATACCACCTTTGCTGCTTCCAAAAAGTTCAGTAAGCTCCAAGAGATGGGAATTAATGTTTGCATTCCTGCACCCATGGCAGATGCTCAGTTCTTGATATCTCTCTAGGTGAAAACAGATGTATTGTGCTGTATTTTCATGTGCTGTATTTTCACCAAAGACCTCCCCTTGCCCCGTGTTCTGGAAGTTCATGCAGCAAACAGTGATGTGAGCTCCTTGGGACACCTGAGTGAAGCTCAAACTCTCCAAACAGCAGCATACAGTGAAACAGCAGATTTACTGGCCAAGTGGAAGAGCAGATACAGGCAAAAAATTCCTAATGTGGGCTGGGCAAGGGAGCTTGTGACATGGACTCTGGACTCTGGTTAGAGATGATTCTGTGAATGCAACCTGACTTGCACCCCTGCAGGCACATCACGGAAAAGGTGATAATTTCTGATTTTGTTGGTTAGACGTAGAAGACACCCCTTCATCCAAATCACACTCTTCCCTCTACCACACACAGGAAAACTAGTAGGAACACTGTAAGTTCTTTCGTTGTCGCAGACATGGATTTACCTGGAATTTTAATTGAAGATTTTTTTTTTTGCTTTGCTGAAATTAAATATACTGGTTTGCTTCTCTTACCCTTCATCAGCACATTCCACAGGGACTAGTAGCATATCATCATGCTGGCTCACCTGGAGGAAAGCTTTGGAAGAAAGGCACTGAAATACAGAGAGCAGTGTCTGCTCTTTTACTTTGGCAATAAATCTACTGTTTTATTACTGCTGTTGGGACGCTCAGAGCCAAATTCTTTGCTAGCAAAACATTGGCTTTGGTGGAGTTCAGCCAGCAGAGAGTTTAGCTTCCTGTTTTTGTTCCAAATCTAAGGATATGCTCAGCCCAATTGTTGTCATTGTTTTGCTAGTTAGCTGTTTTAATTTAAAATAATTATGTGTTGTGGGTTGGTCAGGGTTTGTTGGGTTTTTTTGGGGGGGGCTTTGTTTTTTGGTGTTTTTTTTGTAATCTCTTCTTCACACATCACCTTGTTCATAGCAGTCAGAAACAAACAAAAAAAAGATGATATTGCTACATATCCCCTGCTTTGTTCAGAAGTTATGAAACTCGAAGTCTCATCCAAAAGGAAGGCTTAGCCCAGGCTGAGCATACCTTGGCATGACCTGCTGCCCAGGTAGTTGTCTGCTTTACCAGCCCAGGGGTGAGTCTGCAGCTGGTTCTTGCAGGAGACCCTGGGTACCAGCTGCGTTTTCTAGTGGCATGGCAGCCCCCCCGAAACCTTCCTCTCAGCCCCTCAAATACTGGCTGAAATGTAACTTGTGACTTGCCAGGGCAAGCCACATCCCTCAGGTACCTGGCATTAAGACACTAAAGATGTTTGCTCCGGGGGCTGTTATTAACTTGCTCCCTGTACAGGGGCTGGCACCTGAGGGTCCCAGCTTAGTTGGGGCCTGTAGCTATTCCTGCATTATAAATGTTGTTTATACAGTGCAATTAAGCAGAGGCTTAATGTAAACGGCTGCCAGCACTGGGTTAGGTCCCAAAGCGAAAGGACATCTTGTGAGACATCTTTGAGAACAAAAAGCATAAAGTTTTAAACTCCTGTTAAACAAAGAGACAGCTTTCACAGAGAGGTTAAGCAAAACAAATAGCAAACAATTTGTTTAGAGATACATAGGTATCTCGTGAGCAAGCTAAACCTAAGTGTAAGCCAGACACAGGAGCAGAGCCATTTTGTCTTGTCTGTGTGCTCCCAGCCAGCGGCAGGCTGCCTTATTCCTAATCTTTGCATGGCAGGCATTGGGAAAACAATTCACCGTGTTTTAGTACACCAAAATCAACACAGTCACCACTCTGTAAATGCATGTCAGAGAAGGACTAAAGCAAATGCTCATAAACATCATACCATGCTGCTTGTACAGTTCTTCATCTACTCAGGTCCGGATTCCCCTGGGGATTTCCACATTCACCCCACCCAGAAAAAGGACTCAGGAGCAGGCTTTACCCCCACAGCAGCACCAGCCAATCTCCTGGGTTCCTCCATCTTCCTGTCTTTTGAAACAAGCAAAACAGCTGGAGTCCCATGTCTCATGAACTTTTGGAGTATGTTTTCACTGGTGCAGCATTGATTTTACCAGGATCAATGTAAATATTATGCTAGCTTGCAACTGCTAATTATATCAGCATAAACTTAATTTATAGTGATGATCACAGTCCTAATGCTGTGCTGCTGCCAACCCTCACAACTGATGCTTTGAGATATCATGTAAACCCAGCCATTAGCAATCAAGTAAATGCTCCCATTACACATCACTGATACTGACTAAAGAACTTTTTAATTGACTTCTTAGGATTTATGACAGATGATGCAGACTATGTGTTTAAGTTCAGGATTCTTTTTCATGTTTAAGTTCAGGATTCTTTTTCATGTTTTATATCTGCTGCTGCCTAGATAGATGCTGGTCTTAGAGTAAATAGTGTAACATTACATGTTTGAAATTGAAAAGACTGAGTTTGTTTCACTTGGAGAGAAGATAAAAAAGAGGGCTCAAGAGAAAACTCTGTGAAGGAACGAACAGCACAGAAAAAGTTAAATGGGAACATCTCTTCCCCATCTGCTAAAATAAAACTACTGAAACAGTCATTGAAGGTGGTAAATTCAAAAGTGATAAAAGGCCTTTTCCCCATAAACAGAGAATTTGGTAACTTGAGAAATCACTAAGGTCAGTAATTCAGCAACTTTCAGATAGGGATTGCACATTGATATGTAAAAAACTATCAAGAGAGGTTATACTTAAAGATCATGCTCCCAGGTAGGAATGTAAATCTTTAGGATCCTGTGGCTTAAACTGCTCTCTAACAAGCCTGGAGTCAGGCTGACATCTTCACAGAGGCTGGATTAGACAATAGGGGTTTTCTTATCTTTTTCCACTGAAGCATCCACCAATTGCCATAAGGAGAATTAAAAAAGAAAAGCACACCACCAAACAAAACAAAAAAAAAGCAAACCAGAAAACCCCAAACAAAACCCCCACAAAAACACCAAACACACACACACAAAAACCCCAACACACATAACAAACAACCAAACCAAATGGCTCTTAGTCCTGGAAGATTTTAGGTTTGAGATAAGGTACTGAAATTTCAGATGCTCCAGCATTGAAAGAAAGCTTACTGTATGGGGGATTTTCAGTGCCCCTGTCTGCAAAAAAACTCCCAGAGGGATCAGTGAAATAGGGTTATTGAGTTGCACAGAGACTATGGCAGTAAGCCAGGAGGCAAATTATTGTAATAAACTTAGATCTGAAGGCTAGGGGACAGTAAAATAGTGTCTAGGTTACTGAGGGTTAGAGGCAGCACTGAGGAGTGGATAGAGCATGGAAAAAATCACACAGGGTGAGATGAACGGCATGTTTTATTTCCCAGATAAATCACAGTGACAAAGTTTTACACCTTTGAGCAGCACTCGGAACACAAAGTACCTGCATAGCCATGCACTAAACTGATAAAGCTTTCTGTTTGTTTTGAATAATAAGCATTTTTATGTCTCCCTCTCTCTCTCTATATATATATATATGTGTGTGTTTGCTTATTTAGAAAATTCATGCTTATCCATACATAAATATCTATATTAATTATGTTGGTATAGATGTTGTTGTATAGGTGTTGTTTATGTGCCATAGCTTCTATGATGCATATTCATCACATCAAAAAGTATCTTATTCTGCCTAGACTAGAGGTTTAAAATGGTACTTAAGTACACTTTTTGAAAGCACGCTAACGTAGCCAAAATATATCCATAGCTGTCAATACAGAGACATTTTTCAAAGGAAAAATCCCTGAACAAACCAGTGGGCTTAAGCTCAGCAGGTTTTGGTAACTGCAGTTGACATTTCTAAATGTTGTGTAACTCTGAAGCTGTGGAGCAGAGGTAGGTAACACCTTCCTGTAAGATCAGTACAGGGAAAGGACTCTGCTCCCACCAGGGATCTTGGCTTTCCTTTTTATAAAGGGGTATCACAAAATGTACCCTTAAAAAAGAAGCAATGAATATGAAAGCATCCTTGCTGAGCCCTTTCCGATTAGCATAAATCTAGATTCCCTGTGAAGATGTATGTCACCATTTATAGGATGCTTATTGATCTGTATTTATCTTTGTCGAGGACTCCACTAAACAGGGCTTCAACTACAATTGAGGATTCAGAAGAATTGATTAGAAATGTATCCAGATGAAGCTGTTCACTTTGCCTGATTTTGCCTGCATCCCTGTCACATGGAATAGTCTATGCGCTAAATGGCAGCTGGATCTCGAGATGATTCTGTTTTGGCAGATTTTCAAGACAGTTTCTGTGTTTTGCCTACCTGATTTGCTGTCTGTTGAATCTGATGACATTTGTTAGCATGCAGCTGGGAGAATTTTAAAAAGTGCACATTGCAAGTACATGTGGATCAGTGAGTGTTCTGTGCTGAAGATTGCTGCCATGGATAGAACAAATTCAAAAATATAGTAATTTTCTTCATAGCAGGATGAAATATATGCTTCGATTATCTGATTTCCAGGTTCCACTACCTGCTGGCTTTTAGGTCTAAAAATCCTCTCCTGGCAAAAAAAAAAAAAAAAAAAAAAAAAAGTTCAAAGAAGATGGAATTAATCATTGTAACAAATCACAGTAAGCAACAAAGGGGTTTTAACTACTTCCAAGTAAGTTCAGCAATGTTCAACGGCCCATTTAATGGCACAAGACATTTGCCATCACAGAGGATTTCCTGTTCTGCAGACATAACTCTCTGCTTGCATGCAAAGCAACAGGCTGAAAAGCTCTGTTTGCATTAGGCACATGCTGGCAAGCGCATTACAAGTGTCATGAATGCAAAGACTAAGACAGTTTAGAAGATAATATTTTTGGCCAATGACCTCACAATTTTGTGTAACTTGAAGGTTTTCTCCTGGAAATAATAGTGGTAGCCATATTTTGATAAGCTTGAAAGGGGTTCAACATTCACCTTTTCATCATCTTTGTGTTCTTCACCCAGTCTGCCATCCTTGCTAAAAGCTAAAGCTACAGAATTGTGTCTCATCCTCTAGTTGTGCCTTTGCTTGGATAAGAAAGAGTAATGGACATAAATGTCCCGCCTGCTAGGCAGCCACTTCAGAGTAATTTGGGCTTCAGATTTACTGTATGCAACCAAATGATTAAATTATGACTGAGACATTCTGTTGCAAGACAGAGCAGCACCCTCAAGGCTTCAGGCTGATACATTTACCATAGAAATGCAGAGAGAGAAAAATATTTGTTTCATTAAAGTTAAGACTGTTTTGCACCATGACATAACCTTAAAATGGAGAAATTTGCTCGTTAAAATAGAATAATTTAAGAACAGTTAGTTCCACAGCATGACGCACCCCACAATATTATGCCAAATTACAGGTTAAGCAATTGAAATGGCTTTAAAAAGCTTTACCATAAAGATTAATTCCTGACTTTTCTTGTCTTCATTGAGAAGCTCTGAAAAGTTACAGCTGGGTCTAACAAAGCCCTTAGATGCAGGATAATACAAATGAAATATAATAGCTAAGACAGTGAAGAAGCTAAGATAAGAAGATACTGTCCCAAAACTGGCTTCTTTTTTTTTTAACCTACAAAAATTGAATTGAACTGCAATTGAATTGATCTTGGAATTAAAAAGATAAATTTGAAAGTGTTCAGTGGACCTGCAGCCCAGTGTGAGAAAGAAGTATTTTAATATTCATAAGGAAACTGTGAAAGCAGAGTCTACAAATTTCAAAGCCTTTCTCTTTTCATCAAACAGTGATCCTTATGCTCACTGAATCTGGAGGAGCAGAGTGGGTTCTCCTAAGGCTTTCAGGGCAACGAGCGCAGCACTGTTCTGATATTAAACGAGCCATCCCACAATTTAACGGATTCATAAGGAATTCTCATGGGAGAGGATGTGAGAGCTGTGGGATGATGAGCACTAAAAGGCATTGGGAGAGGCACTCACTCATGCAGCCTCACCAGATGGGTGAGTACTTGAGATAGAGGTCAGCTGAGGTTGGCTGCTCCTCCTTCTCTCCTGCTGTTTTTACTGACCTGAAGTTCCTCTGAGCAATAAAGAGGCTGAACGCCTGGGAATGAGCTGGGGGTCAGTAGCACCATGTGGTCTGTCTTCAGGCCCTGTCAGTGAATGGCCTGCAGACCATGGCTTGGGACTTGCAAGGGAACTGAAGTGAAAGGGGGCCAAAACTTCATCAAAAAAACTTGCACCACTTTCAAGAATTCAGTTTAACACACATCTCTTTAAAACAGTGCAAATATCTTAATTAGATGTACATAAGCTAATTTAATCCTTTCTTAAATCAGCTTACAGTCAATGCTAGCTAAAAGCAGTTTGTGTAAGGATTACACTGGTTTATATTTCTACAATATAGGTGCACACTGACTTACTGATATTGATTTGATATAGATTTGATTATATAAATGCAATTTTTCCTAATTTCACTGGTTTATTGATATGGTAGTTCATTAAGGAAGAAAGACATGTAGAAAGAAGGATCTTGTTTTAGAGTAAAAAGCGTTAATGAATAATTTAATATGTTTATTCTGTTTACAGATATTTGACAAAAAAACCTGACTATTTTTATTTTACATAATTTTTTTTTTACAAATCTAATTAAATTATATTCATGCCAAATAAATTATACTAATATTAAGGGCATGCCTTGTGCTTTTATGTCAAGGTGGTAAACTTGAGAGAGCTGTTGCAGCATAAATTCCTACAGGTAAATTCCACATGTAGCTAAGGTCAGCCTGACTCAAGTCAAAAGACTGCCACTGCCCTGAGTAGCTCAAGGTGCAAGTGCAAGGCAAGGCAGATACAGTCAGATGGTGGAGCCCACACAAATCACTGCATGGTATCAGTCAGCAGGCTTTGCTGCTGATCTCAACCATAGTCTAACAATTACCATATTTTGCATAAATGCAGTGATAAAGAGGAATTTTAAAGACTAGGAGAGGGCTAATGATGAGTCACTGCAAACAATTTTTTGTTAGAGAGGGAAGTCCTGGAATGAGTGCTGATTTTACAATTTGCTGTGTTTTTATACTGAGCATGAGACATTAGTATCAGGGTGGTTAGTCTGAACTTCTAAGACAGACAGGACAGACATTCAATGCAACTGGAAAATGGAAAACAGTAGAGGAAAAAGGTATGGGGTCAAAGTAATGGACAAGGATCCCTGGCTGTCTAGGAACATGCTGGGTTAATAGGAATGAGGAGGACACTAAAAGGTTGTTGCAGTGATGCAAGTGAAGGGGAATGAGAATTTTAGCAGCATGGCATTATTTGGGAAGACAAAGTACATGACTTGGCCAGAAGCAAGAAGCAAGGATATGAAGAGTGACATATGCAGAACAGAATGTACAGACAGCAGCAGAGAGAACTGAGCAGAGGCTAACTGGGCAATTATTAGAGCAAAGCAATGGAGACTATCAAAAGAGTTAAGGAGCTCCACTTTTTAAAACTCAGTTGACTTTGAAATGGTAGATAGAGAGGTATAGAGGCAAGGTGGCTGCAGTTGTGAGGCTGGCAGACTGAGACAAGAGATACTGACCTGAATTGCCCTCAGTCATGTGATATAGGTCAAGGAAGCTCAAGATGAAGCAGCAACCAAACCTTTGGCTAAAATGAAGTAGGTAGAAACTCTGTGAAAAAGGTTTTCTGTTAAATGCAAGGCAGAAGAGTATCCAAGACACAATTAGAAGAAAACAGTTCTGGGTAGTGGTTGGCTGGATATAGGTGAGTGTATTTTGAGGAGCAGGGAAGAGTGAAGGTCCATTCTAAGGTGGGGTTACTGTACATCTTTCTGCCAGGAAACTGTGAGAAGAGAATAGATGAGATGGATGGAGGGGCCAGAAGGGAAATTAAACACTCTTGTGTTTTGAAAGGCAAGAGGTTACAGAGGAGGAGGGAGTCAGAAGGGAAGGTCAGATGGTTGAAAAGCTGCTCTGTTTTTACCTCCAAGGAGGCTGGACTTAGATGGCGAATGGCAAGATGAAGGGAGGGTTTGAGAGTCAAGGAGTCAAGGGTTTGAGGGTCAAGGAGTGAGGGGAAGGAGCAACTGGCATTGGACCATCCAGGTGAGTTGAGAAGGGGAGTGACCTAGATGGGAAGATCACTGAATTAAGAGATGGGAGGAGATATGGGAGGACTGGGGAGAGGGATGTGCCATGGCCACCTAAAAGGAAGTTCGGAGGGAGGGGGCAGTGCAAGAGTATGAACAGTAGCCACTAGTAAGTGGCCATGGGTTTAGGGGTATTAGATCTGGACATAAGACAAATGGGGAAAAGAAGGCACAAATAGATACTGTGAATTTGCGGTGGTGGGAGGGAAGGGAGACAATGTCTTGTGAAAAGCACATGGCAGGTTTGTGGGAACTGCTTGTGCATCGGGATGAGAGGAGACTGCTGAAATGAGGACTGGCATATGGACAAGGCTGGGAGAACAGCAGTCACAAATTTGAAGCTGATGTCTTGTGGCCATGGATCTTTCCTCTTCCCTGCTTGTGTGGAAATGCTAACCCTATGTGATTCAATTACTTCAGATTTCCTTGATTTGGAGGCAGTTTCCTCTTCCTTAGTAACAGTGTGCACAGTCATCCCTCTAATTGCAGCAGGAGCACTGTCATACTTGGCAGGCACAGAGCTTGCAAGCTTTCAAAACATGACGGTGCTCTGGGATCAAAGATTGCAAGGGTCCTTTTTAATTAGTATCACTTTATATTTTGTGGGTCTGTCTCCATATCTCTAGCTTTAGCCTGTTGTAGATAAACACCTTGGAAACCAGAATTAGGTGTAAACATGATTATATAAAACAAAAGGTTTGAGAGGTGTGAACTGCTTTATATGCCTCCAGGAGTGGTTAAGCCTGACACTTAAAAAATTGATTTAAAAGTCAGCATTGTATGGTTTATGGCTGATTTTAGCTGAAAGCTCAGGTTGAGAGCTTCACACTGCCATCTCAGGAGATGAAGCCCCATATTGAATGCCTCTAGCTCCAATGTCACAACCTGCATCTTCTTTCCAGCCACTCCTGTATATACAATCTGTCTTGATGCTTGTGGTGCACTGAAAATGGCCCTGGCTGTGTCTGTCTCCTGAACTGGGGTCAGATCTGGACCTAGGGCAGGGGACAGGGTAGAGCAGTGTCACCACATGCCAAGCCATGGGCAGTGGCTTGTTTGTTTTCAATGGGAGTTTCATTTTCCTTCTTTGCTCCTCTTTCCTCCTTGTGTTAAGACATTGTTTTTCAAATGTGCCTCTGTTGAAGCTATATTTAGGGCTTGTTTTCTAGTTTGGCACTGTTTAGGCTCTCTCACATAGATCTTTTTGTTTTGTTTTGTTTTTTATTTTTATTTTTAAGCGTATGATACCTTTAAACGTGTAAATATCCGGCCTAATTGGAATGCCTAAACAGTCACTTCCCAAACTGCCAAGATGTTAAAATCTGTTGATGTGTGCAGTCCCGAAGTTACCATGGCAACCATATCCATTGCCAGAAAGACATGCTAGATCCCCTTCAGCTTGTGGAGGGCATCCCTCAGCCCCAAACTTTAGGCAGCATGTTTATTTCCAGCTCCTGAGCACCATGCTGGGCTACAGCCGCATCCTGATGATGCATGGGAAAGGGGAGGGAGCCCTGGCCTGCTCCTCCCAGGTGGTGAAGGTCACTCATATGCCCAAGTCTTGCAGCACAGGAGGATCAGTCTAAGCAGCCATGGGGTGGCATCACTGTCCATCACGGCAGGACACAAGAAGGACTCTTGTGGGATAATGAGATATGTCTGATTTTCCGTGGCAAATGGATGAGAACCACCTTGAGTAACGGAGAAGGTGTGTTAGTTGGTGCTGGCTTGCTCTGACTGTGCAATGATGAGAGCCTCAAATCGCAGCCCAGATGGTTCTGAGCCAGTCACCACCGCTGTTGCTGGGAGCACAGAGCACACTCACCATGGTGGCCCACCTCCAGTATGATGGGGTGATCCTCTGAAAAACCTGAGTATGTTGTGGGAGAGGCACAGAGAGACACACTCAATGCCTCTTTATGAAAAATAACAATCGCCTTTTTATCCTTCGGTTTGTTCCCTGAGGCAACTTCTTCTGGAGCAACTTCCACAAGCTGGTTTTGTTCTTTGCCCCACCAACTACAGCTACATACCACCATCAAGGTGAGTGTGTGGAGTTGGCACTTTTCCCTTTTGTGGTAAAGCATTCTGTGAGTAAGATGAAGTTTGCATTTCCTTTTACACATCCTTTTGCCCCTCTTTAGTCTAAGGGTTTCTACCCCTTAAGGGTCCACAAAATTATTGCAAGAAGACTTTTGAAGAGAGGCTCAAGTGTGTGCTGAGAGTTTCCTGCACTGAGGCTTCCATCGAAAATACACAGAGATGGACTTGATGTTTGCTGCAGCTTCCTTGGTACAAGAACTTGTTTTCATTTTACATGTGAACTAAATAAAAAAACCCCAATTGTGGCTGTGCAGAAAGGTTTGCCTTCTATCTTGCTGCTTCTGTGGAACTTGCCTGGGCTTTCCATTAGGAATGAACAACTTTTATGATTACAGTGTCTAACATCAGACAAAATACTTAAGAACTTTGTGCTTTTAATAGCTTTGGTATTCCTACCATCTCTGATAATTGCAATCCATGTAACCATTAGGCTTATTTTTACATCTATAAATATTTATTTAGGTATATGTGTACATATATGTGCATACACCACTTCATTTTCACAGCTGGACAGATATTGTATTAGTCATCTTGAAAGTACACTCCACTCACTCTGCTCCTGTTTAATAACCTCTCAAGATCAATTTACTCACATCAGCATTTTCGAAAACCATGTTAAATAGTCTCCTTGCAAATTCATGTATTTGCTTAAAATTAATAAATGTATGTTTAGAAAATAGAAAGCAGGCTGGATTTGAAGTTTGATTTCTGCTATTTAAAAAAAATGCAACAATGCATCTGTACTTTGATCTTTTCAGATTTGTGTGAGTTAAGTTTTAACTCCACAAGAATGAGAATTAGAAATTTAAAGATTACTGATATTCTTGTGAAAAAGAATTATTCCAGCCACAAGTGTTAGAAGCCATTTGTTTTTGTTCATTGTGGCAGCTCCTGACACAATGTTGGTATGCCAGTGAGCCAGGGTCCAGCTGAACAGAACTGCAATCCCTTCAGCATCTCAGCACCTTGAGGACTGCTTTCTTCATGTTCTCTGTACCAGTGTATTTTTGTTTATCTAGTTTATGCCAGGTTTACTACCCAAAACTCAACAATGCTCTGCAATAGATAACTTTTAGAGGATTATGTCAGGTTCTTAACAGATGAGCTGTCTTTTATTGTTGCCACATCAATATACACTGGTAGTGCAAGGAGGAGCACTATCCCTTGTGGCCTGGCCAGGTCTGCTCTACCTTTTGACTCCTGCACCAAGGGAGAAATTGGTGCTGGGTTTCAAAGAACCTTCTTGGTTGTTGTGAAGGCATTGTTTAAGGTTCAGAAGATAAAACAGCTTTTTTCATTGTGGGATGGTGGTTTGGCCACTTAATTCTGCCTTCACCTCCAGCAATCTCTCTTGTTGCTGTCTTCTGGGTGATTTATCACAGGGAATTCTTCTCAGGTCCTGTAGCCTTAAGTATTAAGCAATATTTAAGCAAATATTTTTTTCATAATTCACTAAAGATGCTGTGTCAACTGGGAAATGTAGTGGGATCTACTTCTTCTCTGAAGAGGATCCCAAAAATTCCACCTGCCCCCTGGGGTAATGCTTCCAGAGTAACAGGGAGGCCTCAAGGGCTGGACATGGGATGCTTTACTCCCCTCTAGTCCCAAACACCTGTTCTTACTTTATTCAGGGTCAGACCTGTGGTTCCCAGCTGCTGCAAATCAGGATAGTTTGGAAGAGTTTTGGCTAATGAAGGAAAAAAATCAGCTGTAATCCAATTACAGAAGAAAGAGATGAAAAGAGTGGGGAGGTTTTCTGCCCCCTACACTAGGAATGATAATTTTAACTATACTTCTAATCCTAAATATTTTAGCAAATGAGCTGCAGGAGTTCTGACTCTTCCCCATTCCAGTCAGTTTATTGCCTGCAAAGCCATGCAAAGCATCCCCCTCTGAAATGGACATCTCTGTTTTAAAAGGAGCTGTTCTTTGTCCTCTCTTTTTTGACTTGATCACCCTAACACAGGTATCCTGGGAAGAGGAAACTTTACTGCCTGCTGTTTCACTTTTATGAAAAGAAAGACATGGCTTCTCCATTCCTTGTGTCTTTTTCCTTGAGCTTCATAAACAAGAAGGACTGCATGGCTATCCGAGCCCAGCAAGACTACAGACAGTTTTATTTGCCCATCGATTGCCACCCATTTGTCATGAATTAAGGCAGGGAAGGATGAGGAAGTCTATTTTCTATTCTATTCCTGTTACTTCCCTGAAGATTTTCACTCTAGGGGGAGAGGGAGCACGTTTTTCTCGGAATACATTTCAGACGCATACAGGAGAAGAGAGTGCCCTTCAAAACTACGGGGATATATGTCAGAGATGCTTTGAAGTTATGATACATCCTTTTCAGTCCCATGTGGGTGCCACAACCCTGGGGTGCTGCAATCCCAGGCTCAAACCTGGTGCAGCTATTTGGAGCAGGGCTGTGCTTGTGCCTCTCTACCGCATAAACGTACAACTCTGCCACAGGCAGGTGTGTGGGGAGAGCCAGGCAACAATGTTCTGTGTGACCTGAGGCTCAGCCCTGCCTTTTTCTTTTTGGGTTTCTTCTCCCACCTCTTTGGACTCTGAGTTTCCCAGGGCAGAGGCTCCTCTCCCAAACACATGGAGTGGTCTCCACAGAGGTAGCTCAGTACAGCAAGGAAAAATTAATGTAGTGGAGAAGGAGCAACTGCAAGTCCAGTGAGAAAGAAAACTGCTTATTTTCCTTTGGAAAAAACCTCACAACATCAAAGGATTCTAATAGTGTATAAGTAATGCTTTTTTAAATGTGAAGATACTTGTTTTCTCAGTCATTTGTAACAAAACCTATTACATGTACGACAGTGCAATCCATCATAAACACAATGAAACGTGTAAGGTGGGAGGAGGAACTCATGACATGTTTTTAATAGACATTTCTTCCCTTCCCCCTCCAAACTGAAGTTATTTGTTATGACTTTTAGTTAAAATGGGGAAAGAGGAGAGGGAGGGGAGTATGTTTTGAATTCACTGGAGAAGAAGGAAGATTTGTTTTATTTTATTTTAGTAGCTCCAGGCTGCCTTTGAGTAACTAGGTATTACAGTTCTGGTGCATCTCTAATTAATAAGATCAACTGCCCCTGAATTTTCTTTTACAAACTAATTTAGATATGTCAAGGCTGCAATTATTTTGAGAAAGATCTGACTCCTTGCTTATTCATCTTTCCTCCTACTCCATGAGAAAATAAAACCGTCAGCTTAAATGCCCTTTGAAGTCTGTTTTAGGTACTTGATTGAAAATTAAATACTGCCTTGCCACTGTTAAAAGTGGTCAAGTTTCCCGTTCTTTTTTCTTTTTCCCTCCCCGCCACCCTACAATTTGCAAAGGATAATGAATCCTTGGATCTGGCTTAGTTCCAGACACAGCCTAGCACTGCTGTGGCCATCTGGGCCCCTACCCCCACCTGTGATGGACGTCATGGGTGAGATGGCAGCACCACTGGGGTCAGTGGCAAAGCACCTGGTTTTGTTGCGCCTGGCATGGGAAGGGTCTGACCCTGCAAGGTGCCAAATGTCCTCTGGCTCCAGCTGACTTCTCAGCCCCATGCAATCAAACTCTCCCTTAGTCCCAGAGAGCCCTTGGATTTGTGGGGAATGGCTCTGAAAACTCATAAAGATCAAACTGTTTATTGGGGTGAGTGGTTTACTTTTATTTGGCAGTGTTCGTGGAGCCCGGGCACCAGATTTGTGTTATAAAAGTTATTGCATGTCAGGTGCCTCCCAGAGTCCTGCTCCAATAATCCCTTCTCGCTGGAAGCCTCCAGAAAGAAAGAAATGAGGCAGGGGAGAGGAGAAGGAGGGAGAATTTGGGCTCCCACTTGTTAAATCCTATCAGTCAAGCTTTCATCTCTTGGCTGAGGCTGTGCATCTGGAATAGCCCCCTCGGGATGCTGAAACAACAGGCCCAGCCTGGGCTAAGCATTTTTTCCCTGTAGGAATGGTGCAACAAGGCAGCCTGACCAATTCTAGAACTGGCTCCAACAGCCGAAGGAAAAGCTAACCGTGCCTTAGTTTTACTAGGAAGATCTAGTTTTTGTTACAGAAGTAGTTGAGCCCCTTTAAATGAAGAAAAGCAGCCTGGTTGTGGTTTGTTTTGGTTACTCAAGCTGGGTTTCCTATACAGGCAGTATGACTTAACAGTGTACTTGCCTGCCACGGAGGAGAAATGTTTTCTCCCTTCCTCCCTCCCCCTCCTCTTCCCTACCAAATTCAAGCAGGATCAGCAAAAAGCCTGGCAGAAGGGACACTAGCAGGCAGGCAATTCTCTGACACCCCATTGAGCATCCTCCACCATAACCCCTGCATGGTGTTGTTTACAACTTAGGCTTTATTATCTGATGACAAATGAAGACTTTTCTGGAAAGCAAGCTTTTTTTTCCCAGAAGCTGACAGAGCCTGACCGGAGCATAGCAAGTTCTCAGCAGAGCTTTAGCTGTGCCAATTCATTTATTCTGAGGTCTCAAGCTAGCATTACATCCTAGGTGATCATAAATGCTGTCTGGCTGGAGTGGTGAGAGGGGAATTTCTAGCCCAGTGCTGTCTAGACCAGGGTTTGTCATGGAGAGAAAGTCACAAAGGGGACACTGTGAAAGTGCTCTATATGGTGGTGCCATCGTGGGGGCATTCTGGGCACATCTAAAGTGTAGACCTGGCATCTGGCCCTCATTAGAGTTGCTGGAAATAACTGGAAACCTGCATTTCAGTGGTCTCTGAGAAGCTCATAACCTGAATACATGTGGGTTGCTGGTAGCCAGAGAGTAAAACATTGGATTTTGGTTTTTGGTTTCTTTTTTTTTTTTTAGACCTGAAAGTTTCAAGGCTGCACTAAGGTGAAGAGCAAGGACATAGCTGTAAGAAAATCATGCTTTTTCTCTTCAATCCCAGGTTGATGTTTTACCTGTGTCCGGCTCCACATAAGAAAGTGGGAGGAATAGATAAGAAATTAATATGATATACATGCCCATTTGCATAGCCATGTATACAATATTCTAGTTGGGTAACATCCATGCCCATTTGAAACTGAGTTAAATGTCAGATGTGCTGTAAGATGTGTTACCAATGCAGAGGGCACAGTGAGCTTTTTCCTAAACCCTGATCATAGCAACCACTCTGTGGAGAAACTTAACATTGGAAGCATGCTGACAGTGCCTGGGAGACTAAACAGTAAAGCCCTTGTAGGATGCTGTTGCACATTTATCTGTCAAGTCTCTCCATCATCATCATCATCGTTAACTTTTTCTTGAAATTTTGTCCCTTCATGCTTCGTATTTTGAACAAATGGCGTGAGAGTATCAATTCTGTTTTTTCATGATCATGTTTTATAGCTGAAACTGTATTTTAAATATGGAACGGGTCAGTCAAGGAAAATGTTAGTGTGGAATGTGTGAAGACCACCATCAGGCATCTCTACCCTCCCACTGCACCCTTTCACGCTCAAACTCTAGTCTGGCCTCTTGCAAAGTACTGCAATATTACATTTCCTCAAAGTCCAAGTTTTGCCAAATGAAACACAAGCCTTTTTAGATCCATTTTCACCAGTATTTGTTTCCAATTATAACACCATAGCTACTCTATTGAACATACTCCCTATCATTGTTTCTCAGTGAAGCTAACATTTTTAGGTCTGAATGAAAGTAGAAAATGATGACTTTTTTATGAGCAGTTTTCAGTAGGAAAAGTACAGCAACTCCCTGGTATTTTGAAATGTTATCTCCCCCCTCTCCTTCCTTTCTGATGATGATTTTAGGAAATTAAACCCTAACAATGTGACATTTTCCTGTCTGTGCATGTGGTGGTTTGACTGTCAGATGGTTAGAGTAGGATCTCTCAAGGACAGGCTGCTGACATAGACCTGCCCAATGCTAGAATGAAAGTAGCCTTGCAGTTTATATTACAAAGCATTACTTTCAGTCATTTAAATCCTTCAGTCAATATTTTCCATTTTTGCAAAAACTTCTCTGTTTTGACCCAAAACATTCTGGGTTTTGCTAAGCCAACTATTGTAAGCCTATGCTTATTTCTCATTCAAGCAAAGAAGTGTGTTCCAAGCCTTGTGCAAAGGGTCCTCATGAACATCACTTTATTTTTACTGAAGTTGGGTAGAACACCCCTGAGCACAGTTACTCCCCTGCTTGGAGAAGCAAGCTCTCCATACTTCTTATGTGTTTAAAAATAATACAGAATTAAATATATATTGGTACATTCCTGTAATCTGTGTCTTAGGCTGTTATGTATATTATCTTTGTACATCAGACCTCACAAGTTATTTTTAAGTTCAAATTTTCTTCTCTTTATCCCATTCCAAAAATAATAAACAAAGCTCACAAGAAAAAGGAATAATAACATATAGCCTCCCTGTAAAGGCATGGGTATCACTCCAACAGAATTCCTCTGCTGCCTAGCAGCCACCCCAGATCTCACCTCCTCTTACAGGTCACAGTGCCCCCTTAGATTGGGGGTTGTATTCCAGTAGGAACCACTGGGTATTTATAGTGCTGTTCTGCACTACCTTGTACAAGGCTTTTTTTGGCTGAAAGCTCATCTAAACCCACTGAGACACTGTACACCCATACAGCCCAGCTAAGGTCACAGCCATATTGCATAGGAAGTTCATACAGTGGATATGATGTTCCTGCTGCCAGCCCTCACCTCTCAGAGCTGGTAACGCCAGGTGGAGGGTTATGGGACTTTTCACCTTGAGAAACAAACAAAAAAATTCTATCCCTTGCAGTTCTAGGAAAGAAAGGGGGACACACTGCAGACCCATTGCAGCAGAGGAGCCAAGCACCCAGTAAGAACCCAGCAAGCCACACCACCTTCTCATCTCATCCAGGAAAGGTGCATTTTTGAAGCCCCATTTAGCAGATGTTGGCTGCAGCACTGCAGCAAGATGGACAAAAATAGCTGCAATCATATTTCCTTCTGCTGGCCTCGCAGGTTGGGGGATGTGGGAAGATTTCTCTCTCTGCTGGGGTCACAGTAGGGCAATGTTTGTTGTCTTCTGCCTACTGTCATGTGCCCCATAAAGCCCAAAAGAGGCTTTCTCTCCATTGAAAAAAGTACTTGGCATATTTGGAGCACATGCTGACACCAGTTGCTTTTCAAAGGCTCTGTAAATTCCAGCTCACTCTTCTATCCAATTTTCCATTCAGAGACACAGCAAGGGGCATTTGGCAGACCATGAAATAAAACCGCACGTGCTGTAATCCTTTTCAGGGTGAGGCTCAAGCTCTCACTCTGTCTCCTCCCTCCCTCTCCTTTTCATTTTCAGTCTCCTTCTATACAAGTGTGACCAACTACAGGAGCACCTTGCTTGGATTAGACAAGGTCATGGAAAACGCTTGGAAAATCTAGGGCTTGTTATGAGCTCAACGAGCAGTGATACTGACCTTACCAGTTTTAATAGCACAAGGGTTTAATTCCACCCTATGAGCTGTCTTTTATTTTCTCCCCCTCCTTCCACTGCTATCCAAGGTTAACTCTTTGCAGGCTTGGGAAAGGCTACTTTGTCAGCCATAACGCAGTATCCAAATCATTTTTACTGTACTTGTGGACAGGCAAAACAGGCAGTTCTCTGATGTGTGTCTGAGCCCAGAGGGGTTTGCAGCAGATGTGCCAACACCTTCAGTGTATTCCTGGGTTAATTTGATATTCCTTTCTTGACACTGAAGAAGCCCGCTACCCTACTCAACTCATGAGGGCAAAAATAATGTTCCTCGGCTTCAGTGTCTGTCAGGTCTTACTCTGCAAGGGACCTTTAGAATCTACCAGTGCAAAAGTGGTGCAGAAAGAAGGCACAAGGCAGTGGAAGTGATCCTTAGGAAAACCAAAAGGATGGGGGGAGGGGCTTCATGCCAATAACTCATGAGCTTTAGGGACCAAACCTACTTAGTTATTTTAAATTGGCTTTGTTCCATTGACTTGGTTTCTCACTTATGCGTAGCTTCGTGTGTTTCCAGTTCCTTTCATTTTAGGCCTTTGAGAAAAAAAAAAAGAGAAAAAAAAATCAGTCTGATTTCCTGTTCAGTTCAGTTCAGTCTATTTTCCTGTTCCAAGTGTCTCATGGGTCAGTACTGCTCGGTACTGTTTGCTCCCTCTTCTCCTCTCCCCTGCCACCAGCCTCCAGCTACTTGCTCCCATTCCGCATCTCAGTTAAAACACAGGCAAAACAGGTGCTGGAGGCACCAGCCAAGCACTGGGAAAAGGGAAGGAGAGGAGGGGTGGGAGAGGGGGACAGGCTTCCCTGTGTGGTACTGGTGAGCTATTGTGTTGGGTCATCCCAATGGAGCCATCTCCTGTGGCATTTATGATTTATCACTAGAAAATCATTTGTGCTCATTGAGCCTACCCATCAATGAAGTCACTGCTGTGAAGTCATGTGTTACCACAGTGATGAAGAAGGTCCTTTTCCCATAGAGCTGATATTAGGAGATGAGAGGTAGCCAAAGGCTCACTGATGGGTAGAAATCATCTGTGGGAGAAGCAGCTGCCAAGGAATGTAACATGACTATGGTAGCCAGAAGGTGTAGGCACAGATCAAAAGAAAATGGAGAAATGCCTGTGAGGAAAGGGAAGACTCAGGAGGGAAGGATGAATTACTTACATTAATACCAACCAAGTTGAATTCAAAGGGGCACTTTTATGTTGAGTAAGTAGTTTCCCAGTATATGACTCTGGCATGACTTCCTAGCCTTATTTCTCCAAACTGAATTTAAAAAAATCCATTCTTGATTTGTTTCAGCAGCTTGGAGAGAATTCATATCTAGATGCAAACCTCATGGCTCAGTCCAGTCCTTTCTGCCTCTCTCTCCACCTATTCAGTTTCCAGTTTAGAGATCTCAGATGTGGGTAAGGGAAAAAGCAAAGTTGTTTTGTTAACCTAGGCCTATTACATCTGCCTTCTGGTGGAAGAGTCTTCAAATTCATACTTGTATGGCAGTACTGCTTTGGTTTAGAAACCTACAGAAATAGGTTATCAAATATGAATACATTAAAGAATACAAGCTGTATTTTTTCCACACACCTCTAGACCACTCTCTTTGTACTGAGCAGAGATACAGTTTTTAGTTGCCTTGGGTTTTAACCCAGTGACATCAGACAAGCAGCAAGGCAACAGTGATGGGCCCCAAGGTGTGTTTACTTAATGTCTTTGGAGCTGCTGTAAATCCATACCTACTACCGTCTCCTGTAATTCAGAGGAGCTGTGTGGAAAGGGAAAGTAAAAAATGCTGATCTCAACAAATTTGATACAAATTTGGGCAAAGGATCAAAGATTCTGTTTTTATGGAAGCCAGTTCATCAATCCTTATCTTACATGCAGCAGATCTTCTTCTCTCTCACCCCCACCCCCACCCGCCACCCCCCCCCTTTTTTTTTTTTTTTTTTCCCTTCTTTTTCTTTTTTGGTAATTTTTGCTAAAAAAACATGAAATGGGGAAAATAAAATGCTTTATCACTAGCCAGAGACTGATTTTCACCAGCATGTGAAGGTTTCTTTGCCGTGGTCTTTTCTAACAACCAGTAAATATCCAAACACATCGTTGTGCCAGATAAAAGAAGAAAGTAATAATGCTGTATAAAATCAGCCCAGGCAGCTAGCTAAGGAGTTGGCTTTCTTTTCTTTCAGAATTAAAGGAATCAAATCCAGTTCTGTGTTGGTATTTACTGTCAAGTGGCCTACTTCAAATTTTAATGATCTCTTGAGACCCTGGCCTGACCCAAAATGTTGTTACAACTTGGCCCACCCCAGTACAATAAACTACAATCCTGTCACATGGTACCCCTCATTTAGTAATTAGAAATGTCGTAAGAACAGTATTAAGTACTGCGCCTAAAAACAGGCTGAGCAAATGCCAGTTTACAAGGGGTTCATGGTCAAGGTGCTGAGTGAATTGCTGGTTGAAAAAGCAGGCCTCAAAAAAAAAAAGAAAATAAAAGAAACCTTGCTGAGCTCCCTTTGGGAAAATTGTAGCAGCCTCCCCTTTGCATAATCAACAGCTGCAGAATCAAAAGTGTTGCTCATCTGTTTTCCTGCCAAGTGGAAAATATATACTGCATGCATCATGGAGATGGAGAAGGGTTATAACAGCACTATAGATAGAAAACATTTATAAATGGCTTGTTGGATGCTACTTTTCAGGCAAAGAACTGGAGAAGTAAGAAAATGTTGCAGAAAATGCCAAAATATGCTTTAAAAAGGAAGGAGTAATGAATATACTCTCTTGTGTCTATACATTATGAATGCAGAATTAATTTATATTGCATTTCAGCAACGTTATTATAGAGCAACAACTCTACTTCACACTTAATTATATTAGATAAATACCTGGAGTGAGGAACACATTGCTGACACTTGCAGCTAAGGAAGTCTTTTGTCATGAAAATAAGGACTACATTTTTGCAAGGTGGAGACAGCTTTAAGTATTTTCATAGTTAACCCAATCTCTTCTGTTATTTCTAACTAGGCTATTAACACCCTATGGTCCCAGGGGCTTTTCTGCTTGAAGACAATACACACCACCTCACATCAGTGAGATCAGCCATTTGCTGCACCATTTTTACCCTGGGTAGCTAAGCCAGGTTCAGGATACTGAAATGTATCTTCATTTCAGTAGGTTTTCTGGTCCATCAAGGTGGAGCGATATCCCAGGTAAAGGGAAACCTACAAAAACATCACCAATGGTACAGCTCTTCAGTGAGAAATTGAGCAGATGCTTTCACAGGGCCCCTTGCAGGTCTTCGTGTCCTCTCACAGTAGAGAGTTAACTGCATTTGTAGTATCATTAACTCCACTAATCCTCTAACAAAACAAAAAAAAAACCCAGACCAAAGTGCCCTCACACAGCTCAAAAGGCACTGGTTCTAAATATATTTAGTGAATCTTTACAACCGAGTGGATCAGGAACAAATCCTTTCATGCATCTCTATGTCTTATAAAGATGCACAGGGATCATGCACATGCAATTTATTATTCCTTTTTAGGTTGCCTCTGGGAGCAGGGGAGGTGGGTGCAGGCATGGCATTCCCTTGTATTCAGTGTTGTAGACCTCCAAGAGGACTTGGGTTAGGCTCATAAGTGGGAGGGAAGGAACCAATTGGAGGAGAAAGTCAGTTTTTAGAGATTTTACTGTGTGTTGTCCCCCAGCTCGGTGAGTGACATGATGGAGATCAGGGCCGTCACACCTTTCCATCATTCTGCCACGCTGCTTGAGGAGGGAGAAAGAAAGAAGTGTCTGCAAACCTTCTGCCAGGAGGCCTGGCTGTGCATCTTTGGTCAGGGTGTGGTGCACATGGCTACTCCCAAACCCTGTCAGCATGCCTGGCCACACCACTGTTGTGGTAAATGTGGAAACTCCAGAGATTGTTTCATTGTCCTGGAAAATGCAGCCCATTGTGAGAGGCTGCTGTTTTCCAAAGTAACCCTATTAGGAGCAATTACCAAAAATGGAAGATAAAATTAGCATGTGATAATGTTCATGTAAATCTCGGATAACTATTTGGGGATACAGCAAAAGAGCTGGCTTGATGCATTCAAATATTTTTTTCCATTAGTAACAGCTAGATTATGGTTTGAATAAAAAATAAAATCACCCTGTGCAGAGTTTAAGTGTGCAGTAAATCGAAACCAGCTTTCAAACATGACATGGAAATAATTTTGTTGTTTTCTTGGGCTTGTTGTGCATCTGTGTCATTCTGGCATTGGTGGGAAGGGTTTGATGCCACAGACATTTCTGGGGCCTCTTGGTGACAATTTTCAGTGAAGATTGTCAGTAAAGAGCTCAGAAACTGTTACAAAGGTGAGTTGGTGGTTGCCTCTGGCAGGATTCCCTGCTGTAGAAATGTTTAGAGCTCAGTTTTGGTGTCATTTGATATATAACATGCCACTTGATTTGGAACTGCTATCTGTTATATTATTCCATGAACACTCTTAGAATTAATATCCATCAGATTAGTAACTGCCCAGGATAGTACTTAATCCGCTTTTAATTTGAATGAGAGGATTAAAAATCCCTAAGTAAATTTTACTGCCCTCTGGGTTTGGTCCCTTTCCCAAGGACATAACTTAGAGTGTTATCAGAAGCTAAATAGGTCACTGGTAGGACAGGTCTTGTCCATTGGATGACACAGGGTTGGCACACAGAGGTGACATATTTTAGGTGACTAAAAAGTTGGCAGACACTGATGGAGAATGAATGAATGCATTAAAATCACCCAACTCAATCTGCAGCTGGTATCTCTCTGTAGCAGCCACCCTCAGGAGTTTGCTTGCAGCTCTATCCAGACATCCTGCTTGAGAAGTCTACAAACTCAGTAGTCTCTTCATGGGGAAACAAGCTCAGGTATCTTATTTTGGGATCACCAGAAAAAAATATAGCTGGAGGATAATCACACCAAGGGAGCATGTTTCCTCCCTTTCTCCGTACTGCTTCTCTCTCCATTAGCTCCTTGAAAACAGTGGTGTGTATCTCTAAGTGTAACCACGTGCCATCCTTCTCAGGGAGAAATTGTTTGCACAAATACTGTAAAAAAGAAGTGCTGGGTTATTCCTTGTGCTTGAATGCTTCAGATTTGGAAATAGATGCTTCGCCATCAAGTAGGTCAGAGGTGTCCCCAGATCATGGATCCATATGATAAGGTGGATAGCAAAAGGAAACAGAAGGTTTCACAATACACATTTTTAATGGAAATTGCATTGGTTATAAACATGCAAGTGTCTGTTTGTTTAGAGTTACCAGGATATGAATCAAAGAAATAAAAATAGCGATGCATTAAGGCTTGGAGAACCTCTTGGGAAGGAGAAAATTAATATTTCTAAATGTAAATATTTTGACCCAACCTATTAATCATGTTCTCATGCTACAGTGGAAGAGAATTGCTTTGGATGTGGTAACTTGTCTTCTGTTTTCTGCAGGAACAGCACATTGTGCTTCGTACACCAGTATTTATTTAATTAAATCAGTGAGTTTCCTCATTCCTTTTTCTCTATTCCTTATCATTCCCATGGTCTTATGTAGCTCAGATTTTTGAACATGGGTGGTGATGTTTAAAATGTTTTATGGATTACTAACAGATGTCGGGACATTACAGGCATAAGCATCATGTTATATGTTATTAAGAAACATTGTCATTCAAAGATGTCAACATAGTCTTCTGTCAAGTTTTGAGATACTGTATCATTTTAGTGCAGTTGATATCATTTATTACAATTTCCTCCTAAGACATCTGCGAATATAAAACTAATGCTAAATATGAAATGTATTTGCAATGATTTTTCAAGCTGTTAGAACCAATGATAATTGGAACAATTATCTCTGCTAACAAAAGTACATCCAGTAAGATGATAGCAATGACTTTGTTCAGCTATGTCTAGTTTTTCTCAAGAGTACTGCTAAGCCAGAAGAATCACCTAGAGTTTGTGCAGGGGTAGTCCCTAGCCATGGTATTCAAGCACTACAGCTGTGGGGAGAGTGCTTTTAGCAGTTCTGTGCCTGCCTCTGGTCCCCTAGGTAGAATTAAAGTCCAGTCTGAGGGTTGTTTTCTCCTGCTTCCTCCTTCTTTTGTGAGCAGTGATTTGTGATGTCTACAGCTCACTTTGGGTAGCACAAGCCTTGAAACACATTCTTGTGTTTAATTAGCATTGTTAATTAAAGAAAGTCTATGAAATGAATGCATCAGTGTCTGCAGTGGGCTCCTGATTCCTGTTGAGCAGTCCAGGCTGTGGGTGATGTCTCTGTGACCCATGTTGCTTTGGCAGTCCATGATGGCAAGAGCTGCAAGCATTTAGACCGAATCAATATTATCAAATGTATTACAGCTTATACTTAAAATCTGGATATGTAAAACAGACATTACTGTAGTGTGGTAGACCCAATTGCTGGAATGTCCTTTTTCCATTGGTCTGAAAAAAGCACAAGCCAATGTTACAGAGCCTTTCTACTTCCTCCATTTCTGCCCTACAGAACAGCTATTGAGAGGAATGTAAAGAGTTTTCTTCCAAGAAAGTAATCTAACAAGGCTTATAATACTTGTAGATTTACATTTTTTATATGTTCCCAGAGATGCTGTAAAGAATACATTTTACAAATGCTATACAAATAATGGAATTGTTAAAAAAAAAAAAATTAAAAATTGTGTGTTGGAGCTGCATACTTTGCCAACCTTTGTCTTGAGGAGAAATTCAATGAGAAATGAAGAAAAGACTCCTTTTCTTAGGCTAACTTCCAGTCATTTGGAATTTTAACTATATGTTAAGCCAACCCTCTTTCTGAAAGTTTTGATTCTTACAGAATTTATAGGCAAAGAATAGCAGTAAGAAGGGGAGTAACAGTAGCTGTATCTGACAATAACGTGTGAGCAAAAGTTTTGCCCATTTAATGTCCCAAAGTCTCTCTAATTTATTTATTTATTAAGTCTTTCTTGGGAGCCTGTTGATGTACAGAAAGAAGAGACATTTCTGCATTTATTGAATCCCTTGATGAAGTATAAAAGATATTTTATTTTCATTGTCTATCTCTGACTGGCTGTTAGCTGACTAACATTAGACAAGTGCCTCTTTCTGCCTGTTTTTCACTCTTTATCAGAGATACACAAAAGTATACTTATTTAACTTACTTTGTGCAACCTTAGTTTATCAGCTAAGAGGTTAGTGATTTGTACAATAAAAGTACTGGTCTGAAAACTAGGTAAGAGATTCTCATGGATAAAGGAAGAGATAGCTGGAGGTCAGACGACATCATATGAGAAGACAAGCAAAAACTAAGAAAGTTTCAAAATTGGGCTCCTATAGATCATTATTGACCAGTGCAGGTAATAAAATGTGTCACTTAGCTGCAGTCACTATATCAAATCAAATTAATTTTACCACAGCTCTGAAATCTCCTTCCCAGATTGCTTCTCTCTTATACTGTCCCCTGAAGACTTCCTCTGACTTTGCGGTGACATGCTCATTTCCCATTAGAGTCATAATTCAAATGAAATCACGTCACGGTGACACCAGCACAATTAAATCATAAATAAAGGCCATGACATGTATTTCTAAAAGCTATTATGAAATATATATATGGAGAGACATATAATCTGCATTAGATTGTTATTTAAAAGGGTTTTTTCAAAGCTCAATTTAAGTCTGCGTAGATTGCACATATTTACTACCCTTCCTTTCTAATCTAAGGGTTTAGCAAACATGAGCCTGTGTTACATCCTCTATTACATAGATAGGAAGACTGAGATATTAAAGGTGACTTTCTCCTGGTCAGAAAGCTGGGGGCATGGGAATTTTTTGACTCTCAAGCTCCTTAACTCCTCTGTCCTTTCCATTACGTTGATATGTTTCCATGCTTCCTTATTTAGCAGTAGACTAGAAGTGATCCAGGCAATCCTTCATTAAATCTAGAATCCTACCATTTCTATTCCCAGTTGGGCTGTTCTTCAGTTTTTACAAGCAGCCATTGGCTTCCCAAAAGTTACTGGGCTAGTCTTAAGCAGGCTCTATTAAAATTAGACATGAAACTGAGTTTGTAGGAATGCAGTTACTGGCATTAATGGACATTAATTCTAAGGGGCTAGAGGCAGCCAAACCACACCCTGTTCCCAGCTCAGAAGGGAAAAAGCACCGGCACAGTTCTTCCCTGGGGAATTAGGAGTCTGCAAGAGACCTCAGCTGGTCCTGATCCTCAGGAAACAGCTTGAGGGTCACTCATTGGCATGTAAATCGTGCAGAATAATCCTGTGCCAGATCCCATCTTTTCATACCACATTTTAAACAGGAGCTGAGGTGCATTAGTGCCATTTGAGGATGGATGCCTCTGAAGGAAATGCCAGCATTTGCACCACAACACAGGCTAGAGGCACACAGCAAATGTGGCCGTCTCGTGATGATGGATGTGACGATGACGTGGGAGCGGAGCACTAACTGATCTCGACATGTGAAAGTTTGGCCCCCAGACCTACTGTTTTGAAGCTTGTCCTTGTTTCCTAATCCATGTGGCTATGTTTTCAAGAGTATTTCATTTCCTAGGCAAACATTATTGCCTTTTTTCTATATTTCTGAGTAGTGAACAATAGGAAATGAACCAGATTGAAGTTACCACACAAATAAAGGAAAAAAACCACTACCCACATGGTGGTGACCTGGAGATTCAGGTCCTAACTGGCAAAGGCCCAGAGGAATTGAGACTCTGTATCCATGGGATCTTAAGGAGGGGACAAGTGGGGATGTGGAGAACAGCAGCTGAGACTGCACATTAGCCTGGCACATATTGTGCATCAGCAACATCCACGGACAGCACAGGAATTCAGTGCATTTTGGCTCCACTCCTGCAAGGGTTTAGGCCCACACTTAAGATGCACATAGGAAGAGTAATAAAGCTTAGAGTATGCAAACAACATTATGGAAGAGAGGCCTTTTTTCATCCAGAAACAGCCTTTGCTGCACAATTTTTTGTGTCTCAGAATATCAAGCAGCGGCAGAGTTAAATGGAATCATATTAATAAGCATGGATAATCTCATCATCCTGGGCGGGCTGACAGCAAAGCAGCTCCAAACGCACGCAGATGAGTGAAATGTTCCTGCAATTAATTGGATTTGATTAAATTTATCATTTATTTAATGGCTGGAGGAAAAGAAACAGACCAAAGACAGCGAGCAACTTTATTGCTAACCTGGAGCTTTGAGTAATTGCTGTGGAACCCCAGGTTCTCCATTGCATTATATGGGGAAAGTGGACATAGGGGTACAAGAACCCAGCTTCTCATAACCTTTCTCTTTGTCCTGACTTTTTCCTTTTCTGAAAGAGAAGATGAAAATTTTGACCCTCAAATAGCAGTTCTGATGCTGCTACGTTTCCATTATAAAAAAAATTAAACCATTTAATTTTTGTTCCCTGGAAGGAGGAAAATCAACTTCAAGGCCTTGAAAACTACGGGGAAGCAGAGCTGTCAATCTTCAGCCAGCTTTAGATTATGATCTGTACACTTAAATGGGGGCACAGAGCTGCCGATCCCATCCCTGTCCTTGCTTATACAGGGTTAGGCTCTATTCAGAAACATTGAATCTTGATTAAGATCTCTTACAGCAAGGTCCTCAAAAATCCATAAGTAAAACAAGTAGTTGCTTTTACCATCTTGCTAAAATTGTGCCTGACACATGGAGGCTTACATGGATACAAACTGGGCCTGGTTTCAGCTTGATTTTTCATTGTATGATCAAACAGTGTTACCTGTTGAAAACTTGGTTTATTTTATACAAATGACTTGAGTCCTTTTTAGTGCATCTTTGAATAAAGAGCTAAAAAGAACAAAGGGATTTTCCATGGAAAGCCCACAGCATTTAACAAATATCCCAGCTGTGACATATAAAACAGCTCTTTCAAAACGCAGTGAAAGTCTTAGTGAGCTTTGTTTTGCATTATTTTCCATTATGGCTAACGCCAGTGACATAACAATGGTGGGGATTGACTACATCTGCTAGATACCTGGTTTAGGTAAGATTTGCACGTCATAGTGTTTAATGTAAGCTTTCTGTCACAAGGGTCCTGCTGTGTCTCCAAGAAGTAGCAGTTGCCATGTAGACATGGCTACAGGGAGGCCAGGTCTCATGTGCAGCTTCTGGTGGCTCAAGCATTACAAGGTCACTGTCAGAACACTCACTTCCTGAAATATTGGAAAATTTCAACATACAAACTTTATGTTTATGTTAGACTGATTTACAATACCTGAACAAATTAAAAGTAAGACTGGATCAGCAGGCTGAGGCCAGTTGTGTGAGGCTCAACGAGGCCAGTTCTAGGTCCTGCCCTAACATCACAACATCACGTAATGCTGCAGGATTGGGGAAGAGTTGCTGGAAATCTGCCCAGTGGAAAAGGACCCTGAGGTGCCTGTCAACAGTGGCACAATTAGCTTGTGTCCAAGTGGCCAAGGAGGCCAATGGCATCCTGTCCTGTGTGCAGCAATGATGTGTCCAGAAGGACCAGGGCAATGACTGTCCCCCTGTACTCAGCACTGGTGAGGCCACACTTGAGTGTTGTGTTCAGTTCTGGGCTGCTCACCACAAGGAAGACATTAAGGAGCTGGAGAGCGTTCAGGGGAGGACAGCAGAGCTGGGGAAGGGTCTGGAGCACAAAACTGATAAGGAACAGCTGAGGAGCTGGGGGTGTTTAGCCTGGAGAAAAGGAGACACAGGGGGAACCTTATCACTTTCTACAACAACCTGAAAGGAAGGTGTAGTGAGGTAAGAGTTGGTCTCTCCTTCCAAGCATCAGGAGACAGGACGAGGAAATGGCCTCAGGTTGTGCCAGGGGAGGTTGAGATTGGATGTTATGAAAAATGTCTGCAGAAAAAGGGTGGTCAAGCGCTGGAACAGGCTGCTCAGGGAAGTGGTTGAGTCAGCATCCCTGGAGGTATTTAAGAGACATGTACATGTGTCATTTAGGGACATGGCAGTGCTGGATTAACAGTTGGAGTTAACAACCAGAATGGTTTTATCCAACATCCAAGGTTTTCTGAGTCAGAGAGAGAAGCAGCATCACAGCTCAGTCTCATGTGCACATATAAACATGTGTAGTCAAGTACATACACACACATCTGCATATACATGCGTGAGCACACCCCACCACAGTTCCTTGACATCAACTTTTTCTCTGACTTGTGTCACATATACATGGATCTTTTCTAAAACCATTGTAGGATAACAGAACTTACAAATGGCTAAAAAACACCATCTCTTCTTTTCTTTCCCTCTTGGTTTCTTCTGTGTGTCAGTAAAGCAAGACCCAAACACCTACAAAGCTGGCCTTACAGCAGTGGTTGTTAAAATGCTGGTCTAAGTCAGCCTCCACAACTGTACATGAGTGAAACTCACAGAGGATCACGCCACCTGCTTTACCCTTTGCCACAATAACTAATACTCCACTTTGGAAGGTTTCCAGGCCAAAAGGTGCTTTTCTCCTGCATTGACAAATGCAGGGCACTGACAAACACTCCAGGGATACTCTGGTTACTTCAGCTTCGATACCCAACATCTCACCAAGCAGCACCCAGCCAAGCTCTCCAGAAGGACATGCTCATTCTATAATCCTGCTAGGTCCCTGCTTTACTATTTGTCTTTCCGGTCTGGCTGCCTTAATTATTGGCTCATAACTTTAAGGGTTCACCTTGTTACAACCACCCAGGATGCCAGGCAACATTCGGCCACACCCAGCTGCTTTTAAGCCAAAATCTGGCAACATCTGCTGCCTGCCAGGTGCTGGTACATTGGTGGGACTGCTCCTCTTGCACATCCACCCCTTAAATTTTACAGCGAAAGGAATGCCTTCTTTGTCCCTCTTGGCAGTAGGTGGGGACGCTTCACCAGTATGGAGATAGATATCATTCTACCGCTGAAATGCTTCTAGACTGGAAAGAGCTATGCTGGCAAGGATGTGCCTTTGTTCCCTATAACATTATGGGTAATACCAGCCCATATAGACAATATAACCTAAAAGCATAGTTTAGTGTTCATCTGTTTGTTTTTCTTAATTGCTGTGTAGTAGTTCCCTGTCCATTACAGAAGATACCATTATCCTGTCTTCACAGCCAGGGATTTGCAATGCACAGATTTAGAGAGGAATCCAGGCCACGCTGAAATCCACAGATGAATTCCCAGGCCTGACCTTGGCAGGGCCAAGGATTTCACCTAAAATGACTTGTGCTGTGTATCACAAAGAAAGGCTATGGCATAGTATGGGATTAAAGACTGGTTTGGGGAAAAGAACCTGTTTAAAACAGTCCTCTTTTTTGAAAAAATACACACTATGCAGAAATAAAAAGCTGTTTGGTCTCAATTTACGTAGTGATTTGTCAACATGTGTCTTCAAGAACAACTAATT
Organism: Certhia americana; assembly: GCA_018697195.1. Lineage (NCBI taxonomy): Eukaryota > Metazoa > Chordata > Aves > Passeriformes > Certhiidae > Certhia > Certhia americana. The sequence goes on along the minus strand of CM031858.1, from coordinate 63,248,669 downwards.
ATAAAGTGCTTGTTTTGCTACATTTTGCTATGAGATTGTTATTTTTTGTTTGAATATGTTTTTCTGAAATCTATGACACACTGTTATTGCAAGAAACACCTGAACTTACTCTTGCTTTCCTGAGAGAATGTTAAGGACAATTGAGTTGAAAAGGTCAGAACAAATATGTATTACCTCATCTTTTCAACATGTAATACTCAGCTTCAGTTGAGTATCCAAAGTGAAATAATTCAGACTTTCTGCTCCACAAGAAATTATCAGCACTTCTGTGCTCCTAATTTGGAGGTGACAAAGTTCCCAATCATACTTTTTTCACCTTCTTCTCCAAAGAAAATCAAGTTTCTGTTTTTCAGACAGCTCTGGCAGCATGTGGCCCTATGTGGTGTTGGAAAGCTTCATCCTTGCTTTGGCACGGGAAGGATGCCCTCCCTATTCTACATGATTACTGGCTCTGGATTCATCTCTCAGAAACTGCCAGGCTAGTGCTCACCCTTTGCAATGACACACCCACCAAACAGAGTGACAGGGATGTGGGCTAGACTCCTTTGGGTAGCTGGCACAACCAGGCTTGTCTGGAAGTAAGGAAGGAAATACAGCAGGCAGGCCATGTTTCTTGATGAAGAGTCCTGACCATTATTCCTTCAGGGATAAACCCAGGCTAACAACTTATTTCACATCAGTGCCAATCTGGCATCTGAGGGGCTGTGAGAGCTCTGCTGCTGTGAGCCTACATCAGATTCAGGCAGCTGACCTCGAGGTGAAAATCTCGCTATCCCATTATACACCCCCTGAGACACCCAGGACCCATCTACTTTGTTTTCTCTGCTCCCTGTCATTTATTTTCATCCCTTGTTTTAATCTCCTTAGGATGTCATGTGTGCCCATCAAAGAGATGCTTCCTGTGCAGCCTAGCAAGCACATTAATGGGGTTCCTTCCTCTCCATGTCTGGGTATCAGCAGTACTTTTTGTCCACTTATCAAATATTTCCGTAAAGATTATCTTTCAGGGTTTCACATAATCACATTAACAGGGCAGACATTAAATAGAACTGGGGGGAAGGTGCTCAGAGGGACTGGGGGAAGAGAAAGTAGTTCTAGGAAATGGTTCAGTTCTTTCATTGCAAGGAAAAGGTGACTGGGGCAGAAGATGATTGCTGGATTTGTTCCCACACCAAGGCTGAGAAATAAATAAACCAAGCTAAGGATGAGTGACTTTAGCCTTGTTAAAGCAGGGATGCAAATATTCTGCAGAAATGACCCAGAAATTTTGTTTTGCAGGTAAATGGGGGGAGAAAAGCCCTCAGGGTTATGCTACAAGAATGCAGAACAGCTGTGAGGAATAAACCTTATCAGTATAAAAAGCTTTACTGTTAGGCAAGAATGACGTTCATGTTTGTGGGGCAGACCTTTGTTAGGACTTTCTGGACTACTGTGGTTTCTAAGTGAGGCTTCTTTTCACATCTGGCTTTGCACAATACATCCTTGCAGAACGCAAGGTGCTCCTGAGGCTGTCAGTGGCTGAAGCCCATGGGGCTGGTACAAGGTTCAGCTAAAAGACCCTTTTGTTTGTTTTTCTGTGCCTGAAGGGATCAGCTTTATTCAAGGTGGGGAATGTCAGCTCTGATTCCTCTTGTTTCAATCTGTCCACAACTCATTCACTTATATGTAAACTTTGGATTTTAAATAAACAGCAGTACTCCCTGATTTCATACCATATAATGTGTCTGAATATATATATGTTTTTGTTGTGAACCGGAATTCACAACATGTTAAGGGCAGCTCTGGTATTTGACACTTTTACAAATGCCTTCTATTTTTGGTAAGGCTCCAGCTGTTTTCTTCTCATGAAGTAAGACCTGCATCTGGAACCACTGCTTCTCCATCTACCTACCTACTTATATTCCTTATGCTAGGAATTAGCTTTGCAGGATCTTGCTGTTGTCTCTTGATGAGAGAGACAGTTCTACACTTTGATGCTTTATTCCGAATTTTTTGTCCAGGTAGATGAATGCTAGTATATTCAACATCACTGGCTGTTCTACTTGCTTAGCTGAAGAGAGATAAAGAAAAGAAAACCTGAGAAAAAGAAAGTGGATGATTTAATATAATTTTTTGCTTGTGCTGTGCAATTTGTGTTGCTGGAAGTTGCTGCTGGTACAAAATTTATTGAATTCTTGGTTAAATATTAACATGTGGAAGGTGTCTGTAATTTCCATGCGACACATGTGATACATGCGACACCTCAGACAATTTCTAAGTATTGTCTGAGGTCTTTCTGGCAACTCTTCAACTCCACAACTGGGGATGCTTTGATTTTTGGCCTGACTCTGTCCCATGGTGGCTCTGCCAGTCCTTTGCCATTCCCATGAGGTTTGAAGCACCACTTCATATACCCCTAGTGCTAATGATATCTTAAGGAAACTTCCAAACTGCTCTTCTGCCATCTTTCTTCCCTATTTACAGTATTTCTGGTTTGGGAAGAGTGCTAACTGAGGAGAGGCTTGGTTGGACTGTTGGGGGTGAGCTTGAGAGGAGCAGGCACAAGCAAGATGGAGAGAGGGCTGTTAGCAGAGGCCTGGTAGGAGCTAAATTTGTGCCCTGGGGCACCAGAAACAGGAAGGCAGAGAAAAACACCTGAAAAGACAGGAAAAATATAAAATGCTGAAGGAAATTGAGGCTGAAAAGGAGGGAAAGTGCTGCAGTTGGGAGTCCTGCCAAATGACTGCAGTGCAAGCTGCATAGCTGGTGCTGCTCTGAGACCAGCAAGGACCCAGATACACTATGGTGTCCATCCCATCCAGCCTGGAGCTGGTAGCCAACAACATGGGAACTCTGCCACAGTTGTCAGAACTCAAATATTGCACAGTCTGGCATTATTTTTTGTTGTGTGGGTAGATTATTCTGCCTAGAAAATATGTTTTGCTTAACTAAGCAAATATTTTTTTGGGTGTTGTCTGACCTGGCTCTTGATGCCAAAGGTATCATGGGATGAATACACCTTTATGAACATCACGAATCAGGACAGTAATACTGAACAGTTCTAATCCCAGTTGCTCTTCTGCATCATTTCCAAGTGGGAGGGTCAGGTTTGCCCCTGGCCTGAGTCTGTGAAGTCTAAATGAAAAATTTTATTATATAAATCTGAAAAGAATTTTTCAGACTTTCTTAGTAATGTGGGGGTTTTTGTTTGCTGGGGTTTTTTTTTTTTTTTGTCCCATTCCTTTTTTAAAATGTGACCAGCATTGGAAATGTTATATGTCTGAGTACAAAATCACACAAATCAAAGGCAGGATAATGAAAGCCACACTTTCACCAAGCGAATGAGATAAAACAGTCCAAAGAGGAGCTTGTTAATACAGTCACAGGAGTTTTGACTTGGATATCCCCTCAATCATCTGCATGTAGCAAGTCTGAGTTTCATAACTCTGTCTGTGAAGACTAAACATTATATTTTGTGGACAACCACAAAAGCCTTTTAACACAGGTTTAATTACGAAGCCCAGAAAAATGGTTTAGCTCTGGAAAGAAAGTAAATAAACAGCACTTCAGTTGAAAGAGGTTGTTTCATAGCTGAGAAGTAGCATACACAAAAACTTTTTTTATTATGTTAGGAAGAGCATTAGAATAATGGATGCTGTTGTTTTTGCCTTGTGCATTGTGATTAGTACTGGAGAAAGTACTTAGATAAGTTTAGGTCACTTGCACTAAAGAAAGCACTTATGCACATGATATAATTTTATGCAGCTATTAAAAACATCTCTGGTCCCTAGAGGATTTACTGAATTGAATTCGGTATTTATCAGTAAATTGTATGAAAAGCTACTTTCATATACACACAGTTTGAGTTCTCAAAAGCAAATGCGAAATAGAAATATTTCCATGATTCTTGTGTTTAATTGCATGATAGAGAAAAAAAAGAACAGTTGTAAAGAGAATATAAACAGTTCCCTGTAGCATAATTTTAGCTTTTGAACCCAAATTAAGAGCTCGTGGGTAATATGTAGAACAGGACAGTTATTTCTACAACACGAAACAGAAAAGCAATATGAAAGGGTAAAAGGTGGGGGTTTTAAACCTTTGTTTTGGGAAGCTTTAGCTGATTATCCAGTTTGCTATCTGAAAAGTGTCTTAAATCAGGCTTCTGTCCAACCTTCAATGCACTTTTGTTCGGCTTGAAGGAATACTTGGAGTGTAGCAGTATAATTTACAATAATAAAGGACCACTAAGCCTGGCACTTCAGAAGCTCAGATTCCCCCTCCCTCCCTCTTGAGCAGTTCTCCATCTTGAGTAACAACCCTCTAAGTGTTATTTGTAATGAGAGCCAAGGCATTCCTACATACACCTGGATTTCAATCTTTGCAGCTTCTACTTCAGTTTTCAAGGGAAAACATTAATGTATAAAGATGCCCTCTGACAGATTCAGGGCATGACTCTCCTACATCTCTTGAATCAAGCAAAATAGTACCTGTTACGGTGTTATTCTCAAGAATATGAATGTCAATATCAGCACCAACCAGCATGGGGGAAAGCAGAGACCTGGGAATATAGGAAGATACCTAAGCAAAAGCAAGTATATGGATTAGATGTTATTTACAAAGCAAAGAGCTCAGACAGCCCATGATTCAAAGCCACCATTTGGGGCAGTAGGTCCAAGCTTTCTTGGTTCCCCCTAATTTTTTTTCCCATTTTGGAAATGTGTCTGCATACACATATCAACCTTTCAAATCTACTTGAAAAGGGGAAATTTTGTGTTTCATGATGAGTCCCTATATGCTTTTTTGGTTAAAAAACCCCAAAACAAAACAAACCCCCACCAAACTCTAAGGTAAATAAAGAAGCAGGTTTCCCTGAGTGTTTGCGTGGCACTGAGCACAGAGGGTTCACAATTCAGAATGAGACAAGAGTAACACAAAGTACAGCCAGGAGAGAGTCAGTGATCAAACTTACAGTCCAGTTCTTCTCTTGTGCCTATATAGGCATGAGAAATCTCCATAGTAAACAGAATAATACCAGAGGAAGCAAGGAAACAAACTGGGCTATTTATAATTGCTCTGTTACCAATATATTCCTTCAACAGCTTGCCCAGATTAGACATAATTTTGTATTTATACTCTCTGGGAGAGTGGTTCTGAATCATTTTGTCTCTGTTCAGAAGATTATTTTTTTTTTTAAGATCTGTATTTGTAACTGGATTCTACACATCCTATTACATGGATATTTTAATATTAATTACTTTGACCTCTGTTTGACTACTGTCGAAAGGGAAAGGGGACTTTTTCCAGGAACATAATCCTTTTAATTTTTCAGGAGAAAATAGTTTTGATTTAATTTTATTGCTTTCCAGTTATTGTAACATTTGTCATGTTCCCAGGGTCCTTTTATAAGAGGAAATGGTGTGAGCTTTTTTCCCTGAAAATCTTCTCTCAGACTTTCTACCAACAGACAGAGCAGAAACTCTGGCATGCTGAAAAACAATAAAAAACTCAGGTTCCTGCAAGCATCCCACCAGTCTGTGGTCAGGTGCAGAACAGCACAGCTGCCTGCCATTATCTCAGGGCAGGCAGGGGAAAAATGTTGCTTGGTGCTTCTTTCTGCAGAGGGAGGATTTAACTGCTACCAGTGTTTAATGTGGAACAGCACCCACGCTAAGTGTGACTGCAGATTTGGCAGACGACAGTTCACACTGTACCAGGAGACCCACTCTCTATGCTTCTCCTGCAGCAGGTCAGAGGGGCAGCCAACTTGCTGAGACCCCAGGCCTTCTGGCGCTGCTATTCCCTTTCCCATCTTCCTTCAGCCTTGCCTAATTAGAGTGTGAGCTCATTCAGGGCAGTCTCTGTTGCCATGTGCCCAGTGCAGTGGGGCTCTGATGTGGGTTAGGGCCCTGGGGCACTGAATGCAGTAGAAGTCATTAATAGGTCAAGAAGAAATTTTGAAGTATGTGTTAAGGATGGTGAATGCACAAAGTCCTGAAATTTCCCAAATGTTTACCAACCTGAGCTCAGAGCAAAGTGTTCTTTGAAATCTTTGAAAGACCTTGGCTTAAAATACTTTGATGTTGCTTCTTTTCCCTGCAGAGGATAGTGGGTTTGGCCAGTTACTCTGCTTCCATCTTCTCTTCCCTTCTCTCATTATTCGCTGCCAAAAATCCTCTGGATGGTACAGGGGTTTGGCTTGCAGGGGAGAGTGTCATCTCCAGTACAGGAGCTGGATTGTCCACTTCTCCACTGCTGCCCTCTGGAGTCCACCAGCCCAGAGGATTGCAGTGGAGCAGACACTTTATTTTACAGTAAAGCAAACATATTGACAATGTCAACAATTCCCATATTGAATTCAACCATTAAAAAAACCCAAAACCAAAACAAAAAACAAAAACAAAGCAAAAAAAGCCCGAAAACACAGCAAACAACACACCCCCGTAGCTAAAACCTTTACAATGATGGCATCAGGACAGAGGCTCCTCTCACCTCACTGGAAGAGGGGACAGGGAAGGTGCTGCATTGCAATGAGTGTGTTACATGCTGCATAAGCAGGCACTCATCTGCTGGTACCCATGAGGGAACTAATGTTCCCTTATTTCCCCATCCCTCCACCACCAACTAATCTGTGCCTGCCCGTCTAATTTCCTGGCAACTGTTCTAATGTACAGGCTAATAATGTTTGCAGCAATCCTGGGAGACGTCAGTGTGCAGGCTAACTATGAGGTTGTAGGGTCCAAAGGAGGATTAATTAGGGGAACTGTGGCATCTGGATTGGGGGAGCTTTTGAGAAGCCCTTCATCCAGGTGGTGTGAGCAGTGCAGATAGACACCCAAATATTTCTGTGAAGGACTGGGATGCCATCCCTAATTGAAGTTCAATCACTACTAAGCCCCCTTGATGATTTCTCCTCCTTTCTTCCTTAGAGTATCTTTTTGTTGTTGTTTCCAACTATAACTTAATGAAAACACATTTGAAAGTAAAATTACAGATTTCTCAGGGACTCTGACCCTTAGGGGCAGCCATGGAGATACTGCAGAAGGAGCTGAGTACACAAGCTCCTGTTAATTAGAGCAGAGTGAATGATTCATAGGAAATAATTTATTCAATTAATTTATCCTCTCTTTCTTTTGCAAATTATCTGTGAAAAGTTTGCAGTTTTATTGCATTCAGCTGCTAGACAGCAAATGATTTCTCTGCATGTAGTTGACCCCTATGTGGCTTGAAATGTAAGGTCTGGCTTTTAGTTTTTCAGTGGACAAGGGTACTGGAATTAGTGTTCTTCCTTGATTAAACAACTGACTTTTAGTATGTGCCTTGGAAAACTGATGTTCATTTTTACAAATGTAGAGGTGACCTTCCACAAATGTTATTAACCATGACATAGAAATATCTCTGGCAGTGAACCCATTTAATAGAACAATGATCTGGAAAGTCTGTCCAGCACTTACCCTCCAGTGTCCGACATGGTGTGTCTTTGTGAGCCTTCCCCTCTGGCATGCTCAGGGAATTTTCACTCTTTCTCCTTCACCAGTCCTGTGCAGAGTCGTTTGCTTTAGCTTCTCTCCACATGGAGGCAACCTCTCCAGAATATCAATTGGCTGATCAAAGCAGCCATGAAGCACAGTTGTTAAAGTCAAAGTCATAAAATTCATTGCCAATAATCTGATGCCTATTTGCTGGTCAGCAAGGTGGGTATTTATTCACTGAAAAGTACTTATTCATGATGCTTGCTATTTTCCACAATGAAGATTACACAATACTTCACAACCAGGAGAAAAATCCTAAATATTACTTGTAATGACCCTCCACCACTGAGCAATAACCTTGCTCCATAACCTTGCAGCATTTCCCTTTGCCTGACTCCCACACACAGGATAAACTAAATTGACACAGACCTTGGGTGACAGGGCTGTTGTCTCCAGCAGATTTCTGCTGCCCTGGGAAGAGGGACATGTGGAGAGGCAGACCCATGGTAGGCAGGCTTTTCTCGATATGCATCCAAGCACGGGGTTGTGCTCTGAGCTCAAGGTAACATTAATTTCAGTAACAGCTTTCACACTCCATCAAAATGCATTGTTAAAGAAGAACCGTACTGCATGATAATTAATGCACGGGAGCATTCTTGTAACAGGTGCATAATATTGCAGTAATAGGCTTGTGGGATGTTTATTCACTAGCCAAATTCATTTATCAGGTATTGGATTCAAAAGATCTCCCAACAGGATATCTGCAGAGATTAGTAAGCTAGGCAAATGTGCTTTGAACAAATATATCCTTTCATCTGGCAGTCACTTGGATAATTCCAGCATCAACATGCTCGCTGCTGGAATGGATCTGCTGGTAATTGCATTAACTATTTTTCTGTGGTCATACATATCTGTGCCTTTAGATCCTACAAGGACAGAGTTTGGCCTGCAGCCTGTTAGTCAACCTGCCCATCTCTGCCTGCACAAATGCAGTTTTGGCCAGCCCAGTCTTGCCCAAAGTAACCTTTCTTGCCTGGAAAGACCTGCTGTATCAAAAAAATCCTCCTTTTCCAGCACAGGTTGACAATAATTTTTTTGAAAAATAATTGAAGAAAAACTGCTCCCAAGAGGTAAGAATGTTGCATTTCAAAGTATTTTTTAATAAAGTACACTCAATTTTCATTTTCTTGCTTTTTAGTAAGTCTTTGATTTTGTTTTAGGAGTTGAAAGTAAAATTAAACTTGGTTTTACCAGGAGAAATTTCTCGTCTGATTTTACCCTTGAAACTTTAAATAGATTGTCATTTTGATGGAGGACAGGAATCAATACAGAAATAAGAGGAATTACCATGGATTGAAAACTTCAGAAGTTCATCTTTAAGATGACAAGTCATTCAACAGATATATTGACACCTATGTTTTATTGTCATATTAATGAAGAAATAGCAAAAGTTTTGTGAGTCTTGTTCCAGCAACTAAGTGGCCCATTTCTTTTCTTATCTGCTGTATCCTATAATATTTCTGGTGTTAAACACTGCAGTAACTAATTATGGAGAAACTAATCAGCATGGCTTATTAATTGGCCAATTACCTTTCAATACACGATTTTTTTCTCCTTTTAGATGCCTGGTCTAATATAATGAGTCTCCATCTGAGACACCTGAAGTAAATAACCTTAATTCTTCCATTGATTTTTGAAAATGTGGGTCACCATATATAATGTACCAAGCTTAAATCCTGTAGTGACTTGAATGTGGTTATTCTGTGCCTTGAGCTGTAGAAGTAGAAACAAGACTGAGGATTTAAGAGTTACTGTATGACTTTTCAACTCAACATGTGTTTTTTCGTTGTATTTTTTGAGCCTTTTAAATTGTGGAGAGCTGAAAGAACATTCAATAAATTTATTTTTGAGTGTACCAGTGCTTCCTTGCCTTATGAAACCAAATCTTATCAAGCCTTCAGCATGAAGAGAATCAGGGCCATGGAGACAGCACAAAAGCAAGAAGGACTTTAGAAACAGAAAAGGGGAACAAGGTGGGTGAAAGTCTTTGGAGATTTGGTAAGGTGGTCTCACATGTTTGTGGTTTCCTTTCTTTTTTAATTTTTTTTTTCATTGTTTTTTGGAGAGGATTTTGTTGTTGTTGTTGGTTTTATTTGTAAAGCATAATATTTTGCTGTGAAAGCAATGGTACTCTCCCAGCAAGCCCCTTCCCTTGTTTGCATCCTTTGGAGGTCACTAGCTGCTCACGCACACTACTGAGAGGGGGAATCTTTCCTGTGTTCATTGTAAGGACACAAGAGCAGATGTCTTAGGCTGTGAGCCTTGAGATCTGCAGGCCCCAGGAACAGTGAGATGTGATACACATCTGTGGCCTGCTCCAAAGATGTGTGTCAGATGTGTGTTCCACATCTGAGTTCACATTCCCCTGAAAGCTCTGCTCAGAGCTCAGGGTTGCTCCCAACCACAGGCATTGTACGTTCCCACCTCAGTGCGTTAGAAATGGCATGGGAGGGGGATGACAGCCTTTCACACAGAGTTTTGCCATGGTGATTGCACAAACAGGTAGGACATCACCACATCTCCTTCCCCTGCCAGACAGCCCGCATTGGGCCACAATGTCTTGGCTCATCACACCATGATTTGCCCCAGCATCCCAGGCCAGGTTGTCCTGGAGGACCAGAACATTGTGCCCCACATGCCTAACCATGGGCAATTGGTAGGAGGCAGTAGGGGAGGATGCTGGCAGTTGTCAGGCTCTCCATCACCAGCAGGCTCCTCTGGATGTCTCTGGCATGGAAGCAAGTGCCTGCAGGAGCACTTCAGCAGTGAAGCTGAAAGGAAAGCCAGAGCACACTGCTGCTTTCTGTCATGGAGAGGTTAAAGGCAACTTGCCAACTGACAAGCAGCAGCTGCAAGGAAATTTCCCCATCACTACCATCACCCCCTTTTTTTTTTTTTTTTTTTTTTTTTTTAATGACAGCAACATTTTAATCAACTTGGGCTGAACATGAAAGTCTGAGTGGGAGGTGAGAGGAATATCTGGGGAGGGGAGGGGGAGCAGAAGAATGGCTGGCTGCTGGCATATGTCTGAGCTGAGGGAGGCTCTCTGCCTAGGAGGACAGTTAACCTACACAAAATGTTCTGGCTTCTTGCCTGTATCAACCACATCATGCTGTTCCAGCCTTTTGTGCCAGATCCCTGAGATGGTGATTGTCACTCTGACAGAGGGAGAGAGAAGGAGAAAAGATAGAAAGGATGGGGGAGTGGGAAAGCAAAACAAATCCACAAACCCACCAAACCTAACACCACAACCCAGTAATAAGCTTGCTGTCAAGGCCTGGTAGAGCAGTTGTATTTTTCAGAAATGAACAGCAGTGGAAAAGTAGCAAGCCAGTTGTGTGCTTCTGCAGAATAAATCAAGGTTGGATGGAAGGCCTTGGAGAGTAAAGTCAGCAAAGCTCCACAGAAATGGCTATGAACATATAAAATTTAAAAGGGAACCTGAACTCAGAGAGTCTAGTTGTAAGCAAACCACAACTCAGGCTGGGATCTTTATTTCCCCATTAAATCCAAGTAGAAGAAACATACTGATTTCTAGAAGAGAAAAATTAATTGTCAGAAAAGCTCTGGTAAAACTTTTGTTTATACCCACAGACTTTCTTATACAAGGGATACTATGATAACATATTGACCAAAACTGCCCCTGGTCTTAGGTCAAATTCTCTGATTTCCTTAAGCCAGGTCTTCTGTCACCTCCTCCCTTACAAACTTTTAAAAATCTTCTATAGAAGGCTGTTATCTACCACAGATAAGAAGCTGCCTTTCCAAATTATTCCAGAAAACCAAGTGGCTGCTCTCCATCACAACACTTTGCACATGAGAGTTGACAGACTCATGTCATTACCCAGTCCGCAAAAAATCTTTTATTACTAGCAACACAAATGCTGTTCCCAGGTTAAACCACAGCTCTCACAGGCTGCTCCAGCACCAGTGAATTTAGATGGACATTGTCAGTGCAGAGCAAAACTGCTCTCCTTTGTCCTCAGATGTCTTCTCAGCCTTGTGGTTTGAGTGTGGAGCTGGCAGCTCCCTTGGCAAAGCCCAGAGGAAGGTCTGCCTGTGCCCACTGAATGCTGGGGTGGGAGCGAGGGGGCAGAGCAGCTTTTCAAAGCACAGGATAGAGTTACAGCTGATCCAAAAGTGAGTGTTCAGAAGTGAAGAGACTGCTGGAAAGTGCATCTTAATAGCTAAAAGCTGTGTGTGACTTCACTTAGAGAGCTGGCTGCTGATCTTACAGCTTGTGCTCAAGTTGTACTTTCAAGCTGTTCTCCAAAAGCACTTATCCACTTCAAAAATATTTTTGATGGAGCGCGAGATTCTCCAGTAGCTTGAGTTCTAAGGGAAAACACCAAATACAACAAGATTCATGCCAGAATAACACATTATCCCAGAACATTTGAAAATGAAGGAAGATACCTGTGGTCATTCAAATGAAATGATGTGAGGTGGGCAGGCTTGAGCATAATTTCATTTGTTTCACTTAGACTCATCACAGAAAAGAAGAAAAGCTTCTAGGGACCCTTCATGTGGACCCACAGCTGCTCTTATTTCAACTGCCACCCAAAGTACAGGTCTCTCCATGATCCAGCCTGTCGCACAAGGACTGTGCCAAATGCCTTGCAAAAACCCTCTCAGCACCTCCCTCTCCTGTGCTGGCAGCTTCTGAAGGGCAGGAAGAGAGAGAGAGTGGACAGGGGGTTACAGCAAACACCTTCCAGCTGGCAAGAAACTTTCATCTGCCCCAAATGGATGGTAAGGCTGCTTAAATAAGCTGTGTATTTATCTCACATCTCCTCAGAGAATTATAGAAGTGACACTGCTGTACCTCAGTGGAAAGGCAGCAGAAGTTGAAAAAGTAAACAGAAAAGCCTAGTGGATGGATTAATAGAAGGTTCAGATCTTACTGCTTTCTTACTATAGATCCACTGATATCTTGCTGCAGGTAAGTGATGCAGATATATGTGATTGGTTTGGTGGCAGCTTAACACCATGCATTATATGGGATGCAAAAGTTGGATGGCAAAAAAATAATTTCTCTGCTTTTTGCCACTTGCTTAGGGTTTATGTGTAAAGAATTATGAAAGATGTAGTTGTCAGGGCCTTATTTTCTTCCCACCTCTCTACTATTGGTAATATTATCTATGTCAATTTTGTTGTTCAGCTACCTTTGGTGGAAAACTTCTTGCAGGCATCAACATCCTCCAGGACCAACAGTCCTTCAGGACTTAGCTGGATGTTTTCACTCTTGAACAAAGGCTCCTTTCTCTCACATCTGTTAATAAAAAATACAAGCCCCTGGAGCTTTTAATAACTCTGGAGATATTAGGATAAATGAAAGATGTTAACAGAAGTGGGGGGGATGCTTGTTGGTGCAACTTTCACTGTGAGAATGTTACAGGCATCTCACCCAGATTTCCACTGTGTCCACTTACACTGAAAAAGCCTTCAGCAGGCTGGGTTCCTTGGGTTGTAGTGCACAGATGTGCCCTGAAAGTGGCCTCTACCTCTGAAACCAAAGGTGGAGGGGAGAGTTCTATAGGAAGATGTTAGCAGTTGGGAGTGGCATTTATTTCACCCACTCAAACTCTATCAAACTCAATCCATGAGTCAGGCATCAACACCAGAACAGTGACCATCTGGTCCCTGGAGAGAAGCTGCTCATCCTGATGTGGACACAAGTCCTTCATATATTGTATACCTGCCTTAGAGTCCTGTATCCCACTCCCCACAGGTTGTCCCCACACTGGGCATTTTGCCAGCCTAATCAGCTGACTCAGACTTAAAACTTCACTTTAGGGTAGATGAAGTTTTTGACAGTAGGATAAATGCCATCTCTGTTTTCTGAACAGCTAAACCAAAAATCAGTTGTTAAATAATGAGTGCTTTGTCACATTGGCCTTCTAGCAAGTTCTGTGGTCAAAACAGACTCCAGAAATTAGTTTTTTACCATCTTCCTGGCAGAAAGACAGAGTCTATCACATCATTTAATGGATAACACTGGACATCCAGAAAGAGGTACTGATGAAAATGAGCTTTGGTTGAATCATGGTAATTGGGTTCAGCACTTACAGAGTTAATGTTAGACATTTGAACAATCTGCATTTTGAGCAGGCTGAATTTAAGTGTGGCATAAGTGTGAATATCCCATAAGAGGTGGTGAACCTCATTCAGATGATGAGGGATGTAAAATCAGAATTGCCCTCAGAAGTATATGTAACCATCCACAAAGAAGCTTTTAGACAAACATCACTCGAGAATGTGTTTCATTGAGACACTAGATGTGTCTGAAGGAGACACGGTACTTGTAAAGCAGAGCAGAGCATAACACTGCCCTCTTTTGTGTGAGACAACACATGGTCACCTGGCATCCTCAAGATGATTCCTGGGATATGTTGCTTTTATGCAGCAAGTAGTATCAGTCTTATATAGAGATCCTTTCTGCTCTGGGGAAGAGGGAATGATGTATGTACTTTTCAGCATAAATAAAGCAAGAACTGTAAGTTCAATTTTATCTGTGCAAATTATTTGAGAATCAGGTCATACAGGTAGACTCACTAGTTGGGAGGGCAAGATTATTGTTTTCCTGTTGCCCTAAAGAATTAAAGTGCTTTGCTCAAGAAGGACCCCAAAAAACATGAATGTGTGTCTGCTGAGCACATGTGCTGGGGCTCAAGTTCATGTCATGCAGAGCTTTCTGTCTGAGGGTGGATTTGGACCATGTTCAGGGGCTTTAGAGAAGGCAGGAGCTTCTATTATGAAAGAGAGGTTTCTACTGCTTGTTAGAGAAATGTCAGCTATGATGTTTCGCGTGTGATTTCATGGTCATATTAAAGGCCTGTTTCTTGGCAGTCATTACAAACTGAGCTGAAGTCTGAGTCTGCTTCTGAGCCTGAACACCACCAGTGACCAGATAAGTAACATCCTGTCAGCTCTCACTGGCTGTGAGGAGAGAGAAGGCATATTTACATCATCCCTAGTTCAGTCTTCAGCAAGAATGAACAAAATAATCATCAAGATCTTTGGCTCATCCCTTCCAGGTTCACATTTTGGATGCTCCAGCAAGTTCCTGAGAGGGTCACGTATTTCCTTTGGATTCTCAATATGCAGCTATAGGCAGGAGAAATGTTTGCAAGGCAAATGCTTTCTGATGGGCCTGCCCCTGAACTCACCAGTCACAAGCCATTTGTATGGAAATGACACTAAAATTGCTATCCTAGAGCTGCATCCAACCTCAGGTTTTGCCAGCAGAAGATACAGGGTACCAGATGGCAGAAATCCTACCCGAGCACCGAGCGGTTTAAACTGCTCTTTTTGCTAGGAATTTAAATAGTCCATATGCTGAAAGTATAACGCTCGGCTGCACCCTGGCTGCCTAGTGGAGGCCTCTGCTGCCTGAGATAAAGGAAATGAGCAATTAGCTCATAGCAGCTTGGAGGTTGTATCCCTTGTACATCCCAATGTCAGGCTGCTACAGTGACACACACATCAAAATGTCTGATCACACATCTGGAGGAAGATGGTGTCTGATTGTCAGACTGGGGCTGTTTGACTTGAGAGAAAAACAAAGACTGAGCATGGTCTGGGTATCTGGTCTCTTCTTTTTCTCAGCTTCTGGGACTGCCTGGTGAACCCCAAGCTGAGGTACTTAAGGGGCATAGTTTGTCATGAATTTCAGAGAAGCACAGTGTTCTCTGGGGGATTTGCAGCCTCAGAATTCCAGGGCCTTGTGAGACACCAAAGCTGCTTTGCAGCATGATGCGCAGTGTCTGGAGCAGAAAGTCCTCAGCTCTGGTCACAGGTTGTGCTTGCCATTGTGCAGCTAGGACAGCTCTGCTCTTTGATCATTTAGGTGATTTCATTTAGTTGCTGGAAAGAGCTTGCTTCTCCCTGGGCAGATCCCCTGCTTTATAAGTCATGTTCCAAAAATCTGCCATCAGTCTGCCTGGATGAGGCTGTACCCATTCCAGGGCAGTAATGTCCTTATTTTGTGTGTTGAAATGGTCACCAATCAGAGTGTTTCAAATGAAGAAGTTCCCTACCTCATGCAGAAGTGTTATCTCTTCGCCTGATCTAGTATCTTCTCTGATTCATCCAGTTTCCCCTTGCCTATTGTGCTGGAGTTGAACTCCAGATGGATGGCTCGGAGGGCTTTGCTAAAGTAATCCCTGTAGAAAATTCCTTTCCTGGCCAGATCACTCTGAATTACTCCTCCATTTAAAGGTACTCTCACTACCTCTAGATTTATTATGTTACATTTATCTAATTTAAATTGTTTTCTATTTACTGGCAAATTTGCCTGAAAAATCTGCTTCATCCTAAATCCAGTTAGATTGGTCATTATTTGCTTTTTTCCCCTCTCCATTTCTGTTACTACCAGCAGACATTGTATCTCACATCTGATGTCCTTATCTAAATCCTTTATGTACATTCATTTAAAAGATAGGGAGGTCAAATGTTTCAAAGTCTTGCAAGGTCACTGAGAATAAAGCCAAAATATCATTTGTTTTTGGCTTGTCCTTTTTATGTGGAAAATTGTATTTTGGTATGCATAAGGAGACTTTTATTAACAAATGTAAGAGTGTCTTGAAATGGATATTTTAATTATGCATGTAATTTTTTATGATTGTGACTATTAGTATTTAGCGTGCTTGTTATACTTGATTTTTTTTTTTTTTTTTTAATTCCTATAGGGTCTCCAAATGAACAAAGCAGCACATATTCTAGTAAATTATTCTCTTTGTATCTGTGAGTTGCTGACCCTTTTAAAAACACTTTTTGCTAATATATATATAATATATATAGACATATATATGTATATAAACAAAATAATACTGTGTTCTTTCTAATAAGAATAGACATCAAGAACTTCCCAATGTAAATGATTCTCTAGCTGCTCCTTTTAGCTTTGTGCCAGAGCTAGATAACTTCCAAGAGGCTCCAAATCTTGAAGATCAACGCCTCCTATTATGCAGGAACTTGTCTGTAGTGTTTCACTGGGCTCCAGGGCAAGTGTGTTCATTTCAACAACAATTATGACTCTTCTCAAATGCAGCAAATTGTAGGCAGTCCTTAATAGCAGACATGAATCCATTTTCACAGGTATCAGGTCTTGCATCTCAGCAAGCAGACTCCATTTTCACAGAACATGTAGATAAAGGGGTTGAGGTTTGGAAATCTCCAAAGAAAGAACCACATGATGGGGTGATGAAAAACTTTCTCACATACAGCATGCACTGAGCTGGTGTCTCCACAGCTTACTTTACTGTACATATCCTCACGCTAATTATGTCTCTGAAGTGAGAAAGCACTGTTATTGTTACTGAATATATGGGTTTGTTTGATGATGGACAGATGGGAAATCTGTAAGAAAGCTAGAAAAAAATCTAGATTTCACAAGTTCTGGACTAGGAAAAGCAAGTTAGGGGGTTAAAAAGTACTATGGATTAGAGAATAAGTCCCCTGAACAGAAGAGTGGAATGTGTTTCATCAGGGATTTATTGCATTTACTTTTTTTTCAGCTTACAGTGGTGAAATAAAAATGTCAACAATTGACTAAGAAATTAAACTGATCCAGTACCTATTAATGTTTTATACTCCTCAGGTGGCACTAGTCACAAAATAACCCTTGATTAATGTCTGTGCTAAATATCAACAATAAGTTTCAGTATTTGTCATCAAATGAGCTTTAATACTGAAGCTCTGCATGCACAAAAAAGTAAAAGGAAAATGTAATGCTTGCAGACAGCAAGAAGACTAGAGATGCCATGCTAAATACAAAAACAACTCTTCAAAAAGACACTCTGGTTACTAGTAAAAGAGAATTATTAGAGACATAAAACCTATTAAATGAGAAAACTAAAAAAGATACATTTTTGCATGTTAAATGCTAAATGTAAAATTAAATTTAGCAGGAATAATAGATTTTCAGGAGATCTTTTACAAAAACTTAGAAGGTAACAGTGATAAAAATGGCAGCAGAATCAGCAATAACAAAAGCAACCACCTTTGATACAGAAAAAAAGTCAATGAAACCAGTAGGTGAACAAGAAGCAAAAGAAGGATTTAAGAAAGACAAGGTCATTAAGGCAAGAGGAAATTAATTATTGGTCTCACTACTCACGTAAGACAGGGTCTCACACCAGGTCTCTATTTGGTGTTGAGTAGCCTAAGAAACTATCTAAAACAGGAATGTCAATGGAAGAGATTGCTGGACAAATCACAAGAACCAGGCAGAGGTCACTGCAGAGTTATAAAGGAAGTCAGATATGAAATTGTTCAACAACTAATTGTCATGTGTAGCTACTATTTTTTCTGCAGGATAGTATACAGTGGCAAGTGTGTCACCAGCCTTTAGTAATGGCTACAGGCTTCACTGGGAACTTCAGATCAATAACACCACAGTCAAACTTGTAGAAACAATAATAAACAGAATTCTTAGACACAAAAATACATACACATTGTTCAGACAGAACTGTACGGATTTTCTACTCTTACTTGGAGACTTGAAGGAGCCCTCAGCTACTGGAAAAATTGTGCGCCAGCTGATACGTATTGAACTTCTGTTTGATAATGCTTTTGAAACATCTCTCACCGCAAGATTTTAAGGAAGGGAGGTTCTTATGGAGCCCACAGGACCAGAAACATGGCAGGGAGGGGAGTTATCCGGCACCAAAGTTCTTGCTCTTGCTCTTGTGTGAATCTTGAAGTGACAGACTCTGCAGAAAAGATAAAATTACTCAGAATAATAAAATAGGAGACAACATCAGGGGGAGACCAGCAAAGAAGTCTAAAGACTGGGGAGGGATATGTAGCAAGCAAATGGGAAACAGTGATTCATTTCTTTGGTCAATTCCAGGCCCGTGAGATACCCAATGAAAACTATGAAGTAACAAGACTAAAATAAACAAAAATGGTTTTGTCACAATATATATAAACTCTTAAACTGAGGTACTCATTACCACTGAACATTGCAGGTGCCAGCTAAAAGCAGGTTCAAAAACAGATCAGGAAACTCAGAACTATCAGTGAATACATTTCAGGTCAGACCTAGTATGGCAGTTTCAGTATCCTGTGGAAAAAAGTCAGGTTGCTGATGATACAAAATGGTACTTGCATTAAAGTATTCTTACATTTAAAATGTATCCTTAGATGGTGAAATGAGCTGTCAGTGTTTGGTTCTTGGCACAGCTGGTCAGAAAAATTGCAGAAAATCTGTATTGCCATCAAAAATCAAAACAGTTTGCAAAAGAGGATTGCTTTCAGTAGATTCCTGGAAGAAAATCACTGAAAAAAAGTGCTGAAAGTGTAAGGTTGAAACATCCCAATCTATATTTTACTTTGAAACAATCCTCTGCCTTGATTTATTTTTTTTTATTTTTTACACTGTATTAGCTTTTTTGCTATAACATAATATTAACTTTAAAAAGTCAAAAGAGAATGTTTCAGTTTCCATTACAACAAAACCTGTCAATCAGCTTGAAATGCATTGAAGTTTTGGGGTTTTTTTTAATTCCCCTTTGCAGAGAATTCCAGACTCTGGGGGTTTCATTGCAATTCAGAATAAAGTCAGTTTTTGAAACCGGAAAGATCTGCGAAAATCAGAACTTTTGTTCTTTAAAACTTGGCTAAAATCACTCTGTTTTCTTTCTCTTTCAGTTTTCTTATCTGAAAGGTGATAAGAATGTTGAAGATGCATTTTAGCAAAGCCCTTTCAGACTGAGCATCCAAGAATTCCACATTTCTATGTCTGATACTAAAACTGTATGAGTCCCAAGCACCATCCCAATTCCACCACCTTCATCTCAGTCTCTCTCTCTCTCAGTCATATGTTCACAAATTTCAATAGTAATTCTTTTTCCCTTCTCCTTTTCTTCCTGTCCCTGTCTAATGTTTCTGGTTTGCCTTCTGATTTGTGCAAACTGGGAACTATTCCCTTCGGGGATGGAGGGAGGAGTTAGTTTCCAGAAAGCTGTTGCATCTGCCCTTGTCCAAGACCTTTTCATGATTAGTGGCTTTTTGAGTGGAGCATGCAAACTCCTGACAGCCTGAGCAGAGCTGAATCAACTTTGGCAGGGTCAGTATGAGGAAGTTCACAGTGCCGCCACTTGTGCTATAAATACAAAAGTAAAGGAAGAGCTCATCCTCTAAACTATGCACATTACATCCTCAGATTGGGGACTCAAGCATGCTTTGTGCTGTACATTAGCCATCTGCACCAGAGGGAATGTCTTCCTTGCTCTGTTCCCAGGACAGATCCATCAGGATTTCTACAAGATAGCGTGAGGCAGGAAGAGTTTTCTGGATCCTGGAATGCCAATAAGCACTTCAAACATCTTTCTTGGCTTCTGGAGTCCCTGCATCCAGCACCCTGGAGCGTGATTTCTTTTTATAAAGAGAAAGCCTGTGCTATTTTTCATACCAATCACATGCTGTTCTAAATGGCTTAAAAGTTTCAAGGACTCCAAATGCTGAAAAACAGCTGTATGCTGATGTGAGCAGCATGTGTAAGGATGATTTAAATCTAGTTTTTATCCTATTTAACTCCCAGTGGCTTTTATGTTTTCCATAAAAGGATGAGAAAAGTTCTTGGCTGGAAAGAGTCATAAAAACATGTAATAAATTCTTTGTAGTCTCAACATGAGCAATTCATCATATTTTTGTTTGTTTGTTTTCTGGGATTTTGTTTGCTCTCTGTGACTTTGACATGTCTTGGATCTCTGATGAGTCTCTTGTTCCTCACTGCATGCTAATCCACAGTGATAAACTGTTCTTCACGTTTTGTTTACAAGGTGGTAACCTACATCCAGAACAGAACATCCACTGTCTGGGATGGCTACAAGGACAAAGACCATCTCTGTCCTGCTGAAATGTGAGCCTTCCTAAAAATCTCTCCTGTTGGCTAGCTATCCCTTGTTAAGGGCAGAAAGATTTTAGCTCATGAACAGGTGGAACTCACTGAGAGGGCTTTAAACTAGGTTTGAGGGGGGAAGGGGATGCAGCCGGGCTGTCTGGAAGCAGGCCCAAGGGTGGTAAGGCTGAGCTAGGGGTGAAATCAGCAGCCCAGCTGAGGTGCCTGTACACTAATGCAGGCAGCAGGGGTGACAAACAGGAAGAGCTGGAGGCCATGGTGCAGCAGCAGAGCTATGATGTAGTTGCCATCACGGAAACGTGGTGGGATGACTTACACAGCTGGAGCACTGCACTGGATGGCTACAAGCTTTTCAGAAGAGACAGGAAAGAGAGAAGAGGTGGAGGGATGGCCACCTTTATATTAGGGAAGATTTGATGCTATAGGTATTAAACTAATGATGATGGAGTTGAATGCCTATGAGTAAGGATTAAGGGGAAGGCTAACAAGGTTGACATCCTGTTGCTAGTCTGTCATTGTCCATCCCACCAGGAAGAGGAGGTGGACAACTTATTCTATAAGCAGCTGGAGAGTTCTTTAAGATCATCAGCCCTTGTTCTTGTAGGTGACTTCAACCTACCAGACTTCTGTTTAGTGTTAGGACTTAGTACAGCAGAAAAGAGGCAGTCCAGGAGGTTTCTAGAGTGTGTGGAAAACAACTTTTTGTCACTTGGGGCTTGGGGTACAGTGATCATGAAATTATAGAGTTCTAGCTATTTGGTGAAATGAGGAGGAACAACAATAAGACTTTTACATTAGACCCCTGGGGGGCAGATTTTGGCCTGTTTAGGAGACTTATTCAGAGTGTTCCTTGGGAAGCAGCCCATAAAGGAGTCCAGGAAAGGTGGACGTGCTTCAAAACAGAGGTCTTTAGGGCACAGGAACCGACTGTCCCTGTGTACCAAAAGATGAATCAACAAGGCAAACGTCCAGCCTGGATGCGCAAGGAGGTTTTGAAGGAAGTCTGGAATAAAAAGAGGATGTATCATCTTTGGAAGGAGGGTCAGGTTACTCAGGAAGTATTTAAGGGGGTTGCTAGGGCATGTAGGCAAAAAATAAGCTCAGTTCAAACTTAATTTGGAAACTTTTGTAAAGGATAATAAAAAATGTTTTTACAAATACAATAAAGGCAAAAGGAAGGGTATGACCAACCTTTGTTCTCTACTGAATGCAGAAGGGAACTTAGTAACTGCAGATGAGAAGGCAGAAGTGCTTAAGGCCTTCTTTGCCTCAGTCTTTAGTGGGAAGCTGGCTTGTCCTCAGGGTGACTGTCCTCCTGGGTTGGTTGATGGTGTCAGGGAACAGAATGGTCCCCCTGTTATCCAAGAGAAGGCAGTCAGGGAACTGCTGAAATGCTTGGATGTTCATTAATCTATGGGACCTGATGGGAGCCATCCCCGTGTGATGAGGAATCTGGCAGATGAGCTTGCAAAGCCATGCTCCATCATTTACCAACAGTCCTGGCTCACTGGTGAGGTTCCAGATGACTGGAAGCTGGCCAATGTGACACCCATTTATAAAAAGGGTGGGAAGGAGGATCCTAGTAATTATAGACCAGTCAGCCTGACCTCAGTACCCAGTAAGGTGATGGAACAGTTTATATTGAGTGTCATCACACAGCACGTACAGGATGGCCAGGGTATCAGACCCAGCCAACATGGATTTAGGAGGGGTAGGTGATGACTGACCAACCCCGTCTCCTTTTATGACCAGGTGACCTGCCTGGTGGATGCAGGAAAGGCTTGGATATTGTGTCCCTGGACTGCAGCAAGGCCTTTGACATTGTCTCCCACAACATCCTTCTGGAAAAGCTGGCAGCCTGTGGCTTGGACAGGAGCACTCTCTGCTGGGTTAGGAACTGTCTGGATGGCTGGGCCCAGAGAGTGATGGTGAGCAGTGCTGCATCCATCTGGGGGCCAGGCACCAGTAGTGTCACTCAAGGGTCTGTGCTGGAGCCAGCCCTGTTCAATATTTTTATTGACAACATGGATGAGGGTATTGAGTTAGTAAATTTGCAGATGACACTAAACTGGGAGCTTGTGTCGATCTGTTGGAAGGTAGGAGGGCTCTGCAGAGAGACCTGGAATCGTTGGATGGATGGGCAGAGTGAAATAGGATAAAGTTTAACAAGTCCAAGTGCCAGGTCCTGCATTTTGACCACAATAACCCCCTGCAACGTTACAGGTTGGGACAGAGTGCCTGGACAGTGCTAAAGCAGAAAGGGACCTGGGGGTGTTGGTGACAGCAGCTGAAGATGAGCCAGCTGTGCCCATGTGGTCAATGGCATTCTGGCCTGATTAGGAATAGTCTGGGCAGCAGGAACAGGGAGGTCATTCTTCCCCTGTACGGGGCACTGGTGAGGCCACACCTTGAGTGCTGTGTCCAGTTCTTGGCCCTCAGTTTAGGAAGGACATTTTGATGCTGGAGTGCGTCCAGAGGAGGGCAACAAGGCTGGGCAGGGGCTGGGAACACAAACCCTGTGAGGAACAGCTGAGGGAGCTGGGGGTGTTTAACCTGGAGAGAACGAGACTCAGGGTAACCTTATCACTCTCTACAACTCCCTGAAAGGTGGGTGTAGTCAGGTGGGGGTTGGTCTCTTTCTCCATGCAGCAACTAACAGAATGAGAGGACATATTCTTAATTCTTAATCTGCACCAAGGGAAATATAGGTTGGATATTAGGAAACAGTTTTTTGTGGGAAGAGTGATAAAGTATGGAATGGTCTGCCCGGGGAGGTGGTGGAGTCACCACCTCTGGATGTGTTTTTAGAAAGACTGGATGTGGTACTTGGTGCCATGGTCTAGTTGAGGTGTTAGGGCATGGGTTGGACTCGATGATCTTGAAGGTGTCTTCCAAGCTAGTGGTTCTGTGATTCTGTGATACGCTCAGCAGCCCAGAGACCACAAGAGGCAGAACAACTTCTTAGCAAGAGCTTGGCAGATAATGACTAGAAGTTTGGCGGTTTGACTGTCCCCTGTTGCTGATTTGAGAAAACGCTTTGTGGCACCCAACCCAGCCCAGCAGAACTGCTGACAGAGGATTCCAGGCCCTCTTGAACAGATCCTAGTGAGTGTATTCTCATCACATCTCCAGGGTCAGATTTAGTGATAATTTGACTCAAACTAATATCTACATAAGGGGATTTTGCAAATTTATAATTTCCAAAGGGCACATCTGCTAATATTCTATTATAATTTCTGAACTCCATTTCTTTCATTAAGGAGCTAATTTTGTTCCCAAGAGGATCATTAGCTTTTACCCATTTTGATTAATTTAATTCATATTACCAATAGCTACCTAAGGCTTTATGAACTGGATGGGAACTTTTAGCTTTTGCTTTAACACAGTCTCTCACCATGAGAAATCTTGTCACCTCTAATTGCATTTAGAGGAATTTAAATTAATTTCCTTTGACATTTTTCTTTTTTCAGATCTATACTAAGTGCACGTTACGCTCTTCACAATGCTCTTATTCTGCCTTCATAAAATGTTAAGCATGGAGAGCACTTTGTCCAGGATTATCCCAAAATCACTCTCAGGAGATTTGATCCCAAGAGGTATGGGATTTTTCTCAACTCCTAGTGAGTTACGGAGCAGAAGTACAGATTTTCTTTTCCTCTTGTCTGTTTCAGCAGAGTTTAGCCTTGGGCTCTTTTCCTCCTCAGATCTCTCTGGGGGTCTTACATCCAACTTCACAACTGTCTTGGAAGATTTGTGCCCAGGAGAGAGAAAGTGTCCAAGGGAATTACCTTTCACCAGTCATGGACATGGGGATGAGGTAACAACAGCAAAGAGAGGACCAAAGGGTGCTTAGTATATGGCACTGGGGACAATACCTGTGCTTTTACAGATATAGGATCAGTTAGTGAATGGGCCAAAAAGGCCTTCTCAGACATCTCTGGCAATTACCACTCTCTGCAGCTCCTGCCAAGCAAAAGCCAGCATGCTTCCTCTTTCCCCACTGTCACATTCAAGTTCCAGGCTCCATCTATAATCATATTTTTCACCATTGCCAGAAATTTGTTCTCAAATCATGATGGCAACTTGATAGCAAAATATAAGTGCATGTCCCTGTGATCTGCATTTCTTTCCATTTCTGCCTGGATTTGCAAAGGCTATGGTATTCCATCTTCCTTTCTACGGACTGTCAGTGGGAATTCACCCTAGCTGGAAGAAAAAATCACTCTCCTCAGGTCTAAAATGCTACTCTGCATGCTCCTAATAGCTTGTTATTTTTGGATGCTTAGCTCCAGCCATGGGGATTGTAGTTGTTTCTTCAATTCCCTGATACTACCATTAAAACTGGTGAGTTGTCATCACAGGTAAAACCATGTGACATAGGAAACAGCCCTTCAAAGCCCATTACAGTGGCAGCTATAAATGGCAGAAATGCAGTAAATGTTTTGCATGGGCAAAGTACAAACACAGTCTGCATTCTCCAAATGGCACATCCTTGGAGACCACACAGCTGCTATTTAGAGACCTTGAGCATCCAGCAGGAGCTGTGGGCACTATAAATAGTCTATGCTGGGAATGACATAGCAGAGCTGGAGCTGAGGAACAGCATTGCAAAACCTCTGGGATAAAGGCAGGGATGTAAAAAATTAGGTCTGGATGCAGAGTCTGGCCCATACCTTTGAAGCTAAGGTAGCTATACCCACTACTTACGTGAATTCCCTTGCTGTACATATTTTGCAGTGCACAAGCAGGACATGACCTGCAAAACCTTACCTTGTTAAGTGCTGATTGTGAGCTGAAGACAATCCTGAGCAGGAGTGCAAGTGGGACCCCCTGAAATGGCCAGCTGCCCTGTGCATGCAGCACAAAGGCAATAAATGCCTTATCTCACCAGACTATAAATCTTTGTTGACCATCTCTGTGCATGTCTCTATTTGATCTAATAGCCTTTTTAAAAATTTCCCTTCATTTTCCAGCATAACCCCCCAGTGAATCATTAATGTAACAAGATAAAGATCTCTAGCTAAGGAATTATTCTTATTATAAAGTTCCCAAGTTCTAGTAGCAAACCTCTCCAGGGTATATATTAAGCCAAAAAGGTCCCACACAATCATTTAAATCTACAAAATTCAATTCATTTCTGACTCCCTCCAGGCACTTGTTTTATAGTGATCTAATAAAGGAGAGTTGTGGCTGTTAAATGATAAATTCTCCAAAGGGGACGTGGGAACTAGTCCCCAACATTTGCTGGGAAGCTTTATTTCTCCATCTCACCTACAACCCTTTTGACAAGGAAACCTTTCAAAGTCTTGGAAAATGAGTGATGCTTCTGTTTTTAAAGGAAAGCAAAGTCAAAAAAAATTCCTTACATAAATGGACTGCCCAAAGATATAGGTTATGAAAAGATTAAGCACTTAATTGTTCCAGAAATTATATGTATGTCTTCACCAAATCACTGAAACTAAAGATGGAGCAGATCTGTTCTATTTCCTTGCTGGTGCATCCCTGAGATGCTTTTTCTGCTACTTCCTCCAGCCTAGTTCTAAATTACCTGTGAAATTATCATTGGTGCAATTCTGTTGTATAAGGCACAAAGATGCCCTGCAAGACAGTGTCTGGTGATTTGGGGATTTTTTCACATAGTCTTGAGAATGGGGAGGTAGGGATAGTACAATACTAGCTCTCCTGATTTTATCAAAAAGCATAACTGCAGATATATCAGTATCATCCATTAAACTTTACTCAAGAGGCATTAGATACATTTTTTTTTACAGTTGGAAAATATATTTACATGAAGTCTTGTGTTAGAAAAATGAGTCTCTTATCTGATGTTAAACGCGACTTCCTACCTAATGCAGACACAGGGCTAGGTCAAGCTTGATTCTACAACAGCTAGTTACAGTCCACCTGAGAATCCCCACAGTTAATCACCATCAGGTAATACAGGTATTGCAGTATCCTTTTTTGTCCATGCAATAAGAGATTATCTATATTAATTTTTAACTATGTGGCAACCACTGTTTTTTGCAACACACTGTATTTTGCGACACACAGTGTTTTTCCTGCAAAGATGAGAGGCATAAAAGTGAAAATTGGAGCTTCCTTCCAAATTGCAAAAAAATAACAATTCTGAGGTGGATGGACAAAGACCAGGGGAGAGCCAGCTTTATTTCCAAGGAAGCCAATTCAATTTGTCCTCCAGTGCCCATACCTTAATGCGTTAAGGGTTTTTGGGGCTTGCCACTGGGGCTGAATGTTTTTTTAAGCCAAAGACAGGATTTGTGAGAATGTTTAAATAAATCAATATGTGAGGTTTGTCTAAGGTTACATATTTGTTAATGTTTTATTGATTCCGCTGTTGGTTGAGAATTATGTAACTTAATAAAGCTGTGGACTATTTCTAATAAAGACAAAGAGGTTGTTCCATTAGCTGGCAAGTTAAGGTAAAGAAACTTAGTAACATAGCACATTATAAGACCACAGCCCAGAGACTGACAAATCCAATTCACCATGGAAGTTGCTGTGATGTTGCAGACTGGGCTGTGTCCTCACACAAGTAGGCTGTGCAGGTCAAGTTTAAAAGAGGGTGAGGTCTGCCCTCTGAAGCTGTGATGTGGTCATGAAAGCAGATGAGAACAATGAAGTGGCCTGAAAGGACACACAGAGTAGTTCTGGAGTCTCATGCACCCCCTGGGCACCCCACACACAGTTGAGATGGCATGTGTGCCATTACAGCCTCCTGTCACGTGTTCGTGTTTTTAGTTGAGACTTCTGTTCAGCATTAGTTTTCCCCAAAACTGCTTCTTACATATTCTCAGAGATGAGCCTGTTTTGCTTTATTTTACTTTAAAGAAAGCTCACAATACCCAGGGGGAAACAAACCCTGAAAATGCTTTAAAAGGAAATGTAATGGTGAGTTTCCGAGTGAGAAAAGATTGCCTCTCCACAATACAATTGCATTTCCACAGCTGTGGAGAACAGATACTGAAGCTCCACCTGCGGCACATGGGACTGACAAGCAGTTGCTTGTGGAAGTGGGTCTAATATTTGACCTGAGTGCACCTGCCAGGCTGTTGTCCTGAGAGCAGGAAAAAAGCACACCATATGAGCAAGTATGGAGCACCTCCCCCAGCATCACCAACCTGATGCTTTTTTGTTTAGCTCGGAGCAGAGGCCCCAGATCTGATCCCCAGAATGAAGCCCAGTCCTGGTCACCTCCCATCCTCACACATCCCTCCCAGCATTCTCTCAGATTCAGACTTGGTAATTATGCACAGGCATCAGCATTGTCACCTGGGCCACTCTTGGGGTGCTTGAAGAACTGTCAGTCCACAGGGGACATGACAAGCACACAGATTTCACAGAGTGATTTGGGTTGGAAGGGACATCTGTTAAAGAAGATCTGTTCCAGCCTCCTGCCTTAGACAGGGGCACCTTCCACTAAACCAGGTTACTCAAAGCCCCATCCAATCTCACATTTAACACTTCCAGGGACGGGACAGCCACAGCTTCTGTAGGCAACCTGTTTAGTGCCTCACCACCCTCACAGTAAATAGTTTCATCCTAGTATGTAATCTAAACCCAGCCACATTCAGCTTGAAGCAAATTCCTTTTGTTCTATCCCTACCTGCCCTTATAAAAGTCCTTCTACAGCTCTTTTGGCAGCCTCTTTTTAGGAACTGTAAGGCTGCTCTAAGCAGCCAGCCCTCCCTGGAGCTTTCTCTTCTCCAGGCTGAACAACCCTGACTGTCTCAGCCTGTCTTCATAGGAGAGAGGTGCTTCAGCCCCCAATTATCTTCATGGCCTCCTCTGTACTCACTCCTGCAAGTCCACATCCCTCTTATGTTGGGGGCCCCAGAGCTGGACACAGTTAATTTCTAATTAATACAAGCTATGGACTGGAAGAGTGGGTCTGCTACTAGCCAGAGTGCTCCTCTCCAGGACAGGCAGACCTCCTTTTGCCTGCTGGTCTATCAGCACAACCATTACCTGCTAACATGGAAAATGTCTGTCAGACCATGCGGGACTCTCCTGCCAGGAAGCACTAGGAGTTGTCGGGTGAAAACACCTGAAATTTTCTCTTGGGTCAACAAATTCAGCCACCTGAAATGGACATACTCAGAGTCACCAGGTACATTTTTCAAATGAAAGGTCTTTCTAAAAGACCTTTAGAAAGGTCTTTCTAATGAAAAGCTGTCATTAGATGCTTTTCCGTTTCTCATCTAGGTAATTAAATCCCTTATTTTCACAAGAAATTCAGAGGCTGAGGACAGAGTCTGCTTGTGGTTACATCTATGTCAAATCAAGGCAGTTAGCAGGTGCCCTATGCATGGAGCAGGCTCTGTGGATTTGGAGCTGTGAATTAGTCCCATGGGAAGATACATTAACTTCATTGGGAATTTGAAGGGAATAGGATAATGAAACTGACTCTGTGTATTTGGGCTTTTTTAATGACAGAGACGTCCTGCTCTGCAATATCTGTTGTTACAAACCAACTATGCTTGTAACCAGCATCCTAAACAGAAGTCCATCTCCACAACTAAAACCTTACCCTTTCACTAAAATCACTGTCATCTCAAGCCTAGAAGAGTAACAAAACCCTCACAGCCCAAATATTAACTCAGAAAAAACCCTAAAGTTTAAGAAGATATCAAACTAAACCAAAAAACCCAACAAATTCCTTAAGGACAATGATTCACTTTCATACAGCCCTGTAGGAAGGAGGAGACTAGGCCACACTCTAGCACCAGACCACGCAGTGTATTTTTAATGAGGCAGATCTCCCAGAATGAGCCTGTGTGCCAGCAGTAATAGAGGTGGTCATGCATCCTCCCCATCGCCACCAGGTTTTGTTCTTAAAACTGAGCAGTGAATGAAATCATGAACTGACAGTGCTCTGCAGGGCACAAAATGAGCTCCCAAACATACGATCCACATAACAGCGAATTGTTCTGACTTGACCACTAGCCACAGATAATGAAGCTAATGAGTTAACGAGGTGATGCCAGCCCAGCCTTGGTCTTGAGTGGGAGATGTTGGCCTGAACCCATTCCCACTGCAGCAATGACAAGTTACTGATCTGTGAGCAAAAGAGCAGCTTTAATCGTTCATTTGTCTGGTCGGGAGTTCAGTTTTTTGGGGGGGAAAATAGCGGTGGAATGGAATGATTAAACACCTTAAACAGGACAATTAAGGTAATCTTTGCAAGCTGAATTTCTGCTGTAAGACAGTGAATCTCCCAGCTGATGGTTGTTTTAACCACTCTGCCATTACTCCATGCTGTTGGGGTAACCAGGCCCTGGCTCTCTCTGGACCTCTGGTTTCTAATTTCAAGCAAGCTGGAAAGGACAAAAAAAGGGAAACCAGAAAAGCTACTACAGCACCCAGGTGAGCTGTATTCAATCATTACATTTTTTCACCTTGCTTTTGTCTTTCAGTGTGTCATGTTCACATCTAATTATGATCTGACAATGCCAATACTTGGTATTATTTTAATATTTATTCCTGTGAATAACGTCTCTAAAATGAAAAGGTTAGTGCTTGTATGATCAAAGCCACTGTAAACTCTGTTCTCTGTGGTGGCAAGTGTGTTTTATATTTGCTTCCTAAGCTGCTTTGAACACTGTGGCCACTACAAAAATAGTGCATAACAATGAGATTTCAATAGCAATACTTAACAATTCTTCAGCTGGTGAGAAGGGAAAATGTCTGATTCAACCGTAATTTTGTTACAGTGCTGCTGGGTTTTTTCTTTACGAGATCGTTAAATAAGCATGAATGAGGTACAGTATCCTGGGTTTTGTTGGCTGCCTAAGCATCAGAGTCATTCACAAAATGTTCCCCATTATCACATGTAATTGAAAAACAAAAGAAAATAGTCTCTTTGGGAGTTTAACATATATGATTTCTTTTAAAGACCTAATGCTGTGGGAGATAGGCAGCCTTAATGCTGTACATGCTCTTTCATACTTGCATTATTTTTTTATTCCTTTCAATAACTCAAGACCCAAAATTCCTAGTTAAATGTGCTCTTTTTTTTTTTTTCCTCCTTTTTAATTAATGCTTTCAGTTCAATGTCAGTTTGCTTTTTCTATGCTTGACTTGGATACTTAACTTTATTGCTCATTGATTTATGTTATGGGAGACCCAGCACTGTCAATCATTGAGCTGCTCTACAGTCTTCAGACAAAGACGATGATCAAATCTACATGATCAGAAACAACATTTGGGCAAAAGCAATAAATAGCAGCTCCTGGGCAGAGGGAGGCTGGGGGTATGTGGGAGAGAAGACAAGGCAAGGCAAGAGAACAAGTTCAGATGCTGTGGAATTATACAGAAACCGCTACCCCACTTTTCCAACATGCCTTCTCCTTGTCTGTTGCATGCAGCTTCTTAAAAATACAAATCACTTAAAAGAAATAGAGAAGTAAATCTAACACCAAAGAAGGTGTTGAAGTACAAAGCAGGATCTTGATGGGAAATGTATTTTATTATATGGCCTGAGGGAGGAATACATTTGGAAATTAGCCTTGAGATTTCTCTTCCTCTTCAGTATTTTTAACTCTGGGAAAGGTTGTCTCACTGCCCTTCCTGATCATATTGGCTCAAAGGAGACTTATGTGCTGAGGTAGCAACTGGGCACAGGGTGATGGCTGAGGCACAGGGAGGCTGCAGTGCATGGAGTCAATGCAAAAGTACAGAGGTCTTTCCTGTGTCCACAGGAGGTGCTGATGGTGACATTTCTTCCACATCTCAGGATAGAGTAGTTCTCATCCCCAGCCATGATGAAGCCAGGGAAGTTCCTCATTGCTAGCTGGGAATGACACAGAACAGTAAAAGGTGGGAGGAGAGTAAAGATGTTATTGAAGATCATAGATCAGGTACTGGGAAACTCTTTAAATTTACCCTAATTTTGTCTACTTAGCATTTCATCAAAACGCATCCATGTTTTAAACAAATCTCCAAAGCCTGTCTTTCCAGTGAAGCCCATTTCATTTTGTGCTGCACAACTTTGATCTCACAGAACAGTCTCTTTATATTAAGTAATAAGGCATCATTTGGTTTGCATTTCATCCATTCTTTATCACATCTACATTCAGGTAATTGCTTCCACATGCTTTTTAGTAGAAGAAAAACTCAACTGCAGTTCAAGTGTGTTTATGTTTATGGATGGATTGAGTATGTCAAGTGTCGACACTATTTTTTCTTTCTCCAAGGCAACCAATTCTCACCGACCATTTAAAGGGGGGAGGAGAAAAACGTCAGTAATTTATGTTTCAAAAATGTCCAAAATTGCTCCCAACTGAGATGTTTTTCAAAGCTCTAATTTACCATACACAACACTTTAACACTTGCCATGCCATTGAGTTTATGTCAGGGTGGGTCTCCCATGTGTTTGGTTATGTGTTGCTATTTAATGTGGCAAAAGCTTTAAGTCTTTCTATACTACAAGATGTTAATAAGGTTAATTTCTTCACAATGGAACAAACCTGTATTTTAGCTTTCCTAGGAGCTCTACTTGTTCCCTATGCTGCTAGCAGAAAGAGAAATAGTTTGCCAACTACAGCATGAATTGTGAAGCCTGAGAGAAGAACTGTGTGAATATAGCAATGCTAAAATACAGTGATTTTAATTCTAATTCTTTTTTTGCATGAAGGCTGTTGTTGAGAAGGAGTAGAAACAAAGTACAGGCTGTTCTGGAAGATGTAGAACAGATCCATGTTCTGCATGCTATATAAAGATTAATCTTCATACACTGATAGTTGTTGTCAGCCGAGCTGGCTTTTTTTCCCTTTCGCTAAATGTTAAAATAAATGTACTAGCACAATTTACCAGAGACACTTACAGCTGTTAAGATGGAGTGAAATGGAAAGAAGATGCATGAAGACTAACACAGGAGATTTGACACCCACTTAGGTGACAAGAAGCATGAACTGAGGGGAGAATGTCTTATTCTAGGGTCATTGCAAACTTTGCCAAATTTGGTTGTTTAGGAGCTGTAGGAGTGTAGCTTGTCTTGTTTTATTGATGTTGGGTGCCTTTTGGGGGAAGTAGCATGGGAGAGTAGTTTCTTTTTCTCTCCCAAGGGAAGGAACACTAACTAGTCAATTTAAGTAGAAAGCAGTGAACCAGTGACAATGGCCTGGATCTTAATCCACTTGACTGTATTTATGTAGTAAGTAGGACAGACAGCCCGGCAACCTGATTTGCCTTTAGATACTGCACTATGCACTTAACAAAAGAGCTCCTACTGTATACAAATCTCTCATTTGTTCTTGGGCTCCAGGTATCCTCCCCAAAGTCCCACACAGATCATCTGTTTATTCTGGGCACTTACTGTAATGTAAAGGTACTTCATGGTCCTTAATATAGGCTTGTTACTATTGCTAGGAAAAAAGACAGCAATAAGGAGTTTCTGGGTAACTTAGGTCCTGCAAAATGCATGTTTAAAAGAGCTTAGCTAAAAGATGTAACCTCAGGACCAATGTTTTTCATCCTAGTGCAAAGGTCCCAGCACCTGATCTGGGATCTCCGCTTTTGGCAAATTAAGGGCACAGTCCCAAGCCTGAGGATGGGATCTAAGTGAGACAGCAGAGAAGAGGAAGCTGCTTTCCCCAGCCAGGAAAGTGGATTCACGGCTCCCTTAGCAGTGAACCTCCTGCTGAACTGCTCCACACGGTAGCAGTTCCCAGGACCTGATGTCTGCAATGATAAAGGCTGTGTAAACATGAGGCTGGCTCTTTTTCTACAGCGTGACACAGGTTAGGAATTTATTTTGGTTGGTTTTATCCACATATAAAACCCAGTATGGTTAAGTGCAGAACAAAAAAATGATGAGACCATGTGCTTGGTTCCTTGAGCTCCTGTGTGTGCATATGCTGTCACAGAGTTCTGAGACTCACGGATGGGATGAAGACAAAAACTGTCTTTATTAAATGTCACATTTTATGAACACCGAAATTTCAAATACAAGATGTACTGAATATTGTGAATTCCAGCAAGGGGCACCATCGGATCTATTTCATATTGAGAAAAGCCAGAACATAGAGAAATGTCTCTGATAGCATCCTATGTATCCTTGTGTGCTTGCCCTTGGGTGAAAAAGTAAAGTTTAAATAATCAGGTTTGTTGCCTTTTTACTTGCATTCTAATTTTTGAGGCAAAATTGCCCATAGTTTGTTTTTTTCTTTTATCCCACAGCTACTTTTCATACTGTGTTCTAAAAATTTTGTCTGAGATACTTTTGGTTATTATTGGCAGGGAGCAGATGACTTGGAGTGGTCCATTCATAGTGCAATGAACTTGAAGAGTAGTAATAAATAAATGTTCTCTGACATGAAAAGTGTAGATTTATAGGATAACTGAGGTGTGAAGGGACCTCAGGAAGTCTCTACTGCAACCTCCTGCTCAAAGCAAGGTAACCTTTGGGATCAGACCCAGTTGTTTTGTTCAGTTAGGTCTTGAAAACCTTTAAGGATGCAGAGACTCAACAGCCTCTGTGAAAATCCGTTTCACTGCTTGGCTGTCCTCAAAGAGAAAACAGTATTCCTCTCTGAACTACTCTTGTTCAATTTTGCGCTCATTCCCTTTCATCTTCCCACCATACCCCACTGTAGAAGGCCTGGCTCTTTCTTCTTGATTCCTATTTACTGGGGCACTGCTTTTAAAGCCTCCCCAAACCCATCTCTTCTCCTGGCTGAGCAAGCCCCAGTTGCTCAGCCTCTCCTCCAGCACTGTAGCCCTGACTGCCTTGGGCACAATTTGGGGGTCTGGAACTGGGTGACAGAGCTAGGTATGGTTGGAGAGGCTGTGCTGAGGAGGTGGATCTGCTGTGCTCCTGTTCACAGAGCCCCAGATGCTGCTCCCCCTCCAGACCCCTAGTAATCAGTGTGTACCAGCAAGGCTATTTTGGCAGTAATGTGCTCAGCACACTCTCCACTTGGGGAGCTGACAGCCCCACTGACCCTGCTGCCTGCCCAAACACCAGCAGCTACATGTCAAAAAAAGTGTGCCAGCTGGTGCTAATGAAGGGAAGGGGTTAATTTGTCCTGGCTTCTACCTCACCCTGCACTTCCAGCTCAGTAGATGGAAGGAATGTGATTAAGTCGGTGTTGATACCAGGTCTGAGAACAGATGTGAGAATGAATTGGCAGAGCTGGAATTCAGATGGGACAAAAATAGCAAAAGGGAGTGGGTGGGAACAGTCACACATTTGCGTTACAGGTGCTTGGTCTAGACCCCAACATTTAGAGAGACTCCTGAATTTTTCTTCTTACTAACTCTTATTAGTCCATTTTCTCATGTCAGCAGGGCCTTTTTCCCTTAACAGTAATGTCCAGCAGTTCAAGCCTGCCATTTGTTACCCCAAAGGACAATTTGGGCAAAAAGTTCCTTTCAGCTCCAAGCAGAAAAGTTGCAAATATTGCCAGTTCCCCCGCCTCTCACACAGGGCAACACTTGAACCAAATTGCTCCCATTTACAGGTACAGAAACTAAGGCTCACAGTGCAAATATTTTTTAAAGCAAACACGTAGTAAACCCCAACCACTAAGGTTGTTCTTATTCCCTTCACAGAAGCAACTGAAAGACTCTGCAGGGAGCAAAGCCCATGTTTGTCCTGGACTTGTGAAAACTGCTCTCCCCCCTAGGATGTCTCTTCTCTCAGTTGTTGCCTCTTGCCTTCAATCTGTCCATGGGGTTGGTTTGTGGCTTTGTTAAGGTTTTTTTTTTTTTGTCTTGTAACAGAGAAAACAGAGTCAGCTCAGGCTATCCATTGGCAGTGTAACAGATGCACTTGAAACTCAGATACAAGGACAATAGCATGCTTTTCCATCAAAGGGTTTGAAGACTCATCAAAGGGTGGAACATAAGATGAAGTCTTCAAAGGACACACCACTCCTTGCAGCAATCTGTTGGTCTTGCCACCGCCCATTCCCTCGGTGGATTTTTCAGGATTTACGTCACTGCTCCAGAGAGTTAACAGCACTCCTCGCAGCTTGATGCAGAAGTAATATCAGCTGTGGCCAGCAAAAAGCAGAGTACTGCAAACACAGGACTTGGCAGCAAAGTGAAGAGAAAACAGACTATCAACCAAAAACTTTCATATTGCTTTTATTTGTAACTTTTTAATCCCCCCAGCAATTTGTTCCACAAAAGTCTACAAACCAGAGTTTCACTAACATTTACTTAAAGAAGAGCTGTGGGGAAAGCACTTACAATTTATCTCTCTGTCTAGCTGTAACATAGTGTAGAAGCATTGTCTTCACATGGAGAAATGAAGAAAATCAATTGCAATTCCCAAAAGACAGATGTATCGGTTGAGAAGGTCACAAAATACTTGCAGTTGTTCAGTAGACTTGGAGCCAGATCCCCTCTGCACTGCATCACTGCTCAGCTCTACACTGAATGAGGGAAGAAAGGGGACTCATTCTCTAGGGAAAAGCTCTTTATGCTCCTCAAATGAGTCTTATCAAGGGCAGTAGAAAGAAGGGAGGGAGGCATTTGTCATGCCCGAAGAGTCACATTCTGTTTATATCATTGACAGGCACATACCGAGGATTACTTCAGTCCACGTTGCTGCACACGAGTGTGCTTGTAGCTCCCACTCAGGAGAAACAGGCTGAAAGCTGTCCAGCCTTTAGAGAAAATATTACTGTTGAAGTGCTGTCAAGGTCACTGTCAGTCTAGGTTATCTGCTGTGTAAGTACTGGCCTCACAAATCAGGCTTAGCTAAGGGCTATAATTCATACACTCAGCATTTTGTGGATTATGTCCTTTAGCTTTCCCTCATTGCCATTTTGGATATTCATTTAGCTCCAGTATGTGATTCCTGTGATTTCTCTTTGGGGTAATTTCCCCATGTGATGCAGTGTTTCCCTGTCTATTTCTTAATCACAAGTGTACAAACCCACCCTGTAAGAGTAACTTTACACACAATGCTTATTGTTATCTTTGAACACAGATAGTTCACTGTTGCATAAAACAGTAGAAAAATGCAAGCCACAGGGGGGAAAAAATCAATGGAAAAGGTACAAACCCCACAAGAAATAATAACAAGAAAGTTTCTGTAATTAAGGCACCCACAGGAGAGTCAGGAAAACTCATCTCTCTCATTTTGATCTAGAATTTTGCAGGAGATTTCTGTTTTCCAGATGTCCAAATTTATTTATAAAACAAAGATTATGGGGTTTCCTACCTCATGGATGTATCGACATAAACCAAATTGTTCAGTCTAAAAAGTATTGTAAGAAAGTACTATCAAGAGCAGTTCAGGCACATACTTATGCTATTACATTATTTTACAAAACTAGGGACACAGAAAATAAGAAGAGTGGTAGAAAATAAAACAAATCTTTTTGTCCAACAGAGCAATTATCCTGTGTGTAATCAAAACAGCCTTTAGATTGTGCAACACAGAAGCGTGTTCCCTTCAATAATGGAGTGTTAAAGTCTAAGGAATGTGTGCATGTGCTCATCTCCTCTATGCTGGGCTAGCTGGGGCAGTAATTTTGAATCAGGTTACATAGATCCACAGATTTATATTGCAAGGAAAGCATTCTCTTTGGAGATACTGTGCTAAGAAACATGTGTGTCTCATTCTGCAAGATTTTCAGGCAATACATTGGTTTTTAAAAAATTTTGTTCCAGTTAGTGCTAGAGTCATTGTAGTATATAAACTTATATTCTTCTTTCTGATTCATAATAATTCCAGTTAATCTAAGCTTTTGTGCAACACGACAAAAGTTTCTTTATATCCTTTACACCCCAGACGTGCAGGCACCTTCATTGCTTTAGGAAGTTGCCTGTTTCTCTCCAGTTTGTGATTCAGTGAAGCATCTTGGCATAAGACTTTCTCTCTAAACAATTTAACACATTTAAGTGGCCTTGAACATGATCGCTTCTACTGCACAGCTGGGCCTACAGCAAATCCCCAGAATCAACCAGCCTGAAACTTCTAAGCCTGAAATTTGACTCAGAGTGTTGATGCCTCAGGCCCAATCTTCTGTATTGCAGACAGTTTGGCTCAGGAAAAAGAATAATGGGACATAGTTGTTTGCACAAAGTCCCAATTTTTTTTCATTCTGTTCTATCTGATCTGATCCTATTTATCCTTCGGAAGAAATAATTTTAAAAGTGTTTCAGCCTTTGCTGCTGACTAATTACCCAGCTTCTTT
Source organism: Certhia americana (assembly GCA_018697195.1). Classification (NCBI taxonomy): domain Eukaryota; kingdom Metazoa; phylum Chordata; class Aves; order Passeriformes; family Certhiidae; genus Certhia; species Certhia americana. The sequence goes on along the minus strand of CM031858.1, from coordinate 63,211,122 downwards.
CAAATGAATTTACCCATCTTTCCTCTTGACTGTGCTCCTAAAAAATTATTTAAAGAAATTTTAAAAATATAAAAAATAATGCAGAGATAATGCAAGATAAAGCAAGCTGGCTTTATCCAGAGCCTAGTTCAAATGCCTCTACACAAACACATGGAGTATGGGGAACAAAGAAGAACTAGAGATGTACACGCACCTGCTTGAGGATGATAACATCGGCATCACAGAGATATGGTGGAATTCCTACTGTGACTAGAGCTTTGGAATGGAGGGTTTTAGGCTTTTTAGGAAGGACAGGCTAGGGAGACGAGAAGGGAATGTAGCTCTTATGTCAATCACCATCTGAAGAGTCTGGAACTCTGCCTGGGAAAGGATGAGAAGCCTGCTGAAAGCTGGTTGTCAAAGATTAAGGGGAAGGGCAGGGAGAGGGAATGATGTAGTGGGAGTCTGCTACAGGCCACCCAATCAGGAGAATGGTGTGGATGAAGCCCTTTGTAGGCGGATGGGTGCCTGCACACTCTTAATCCCTGGTCCTTGTGGGGGATTTCTACCTCCATGATGTCTGTCAGAGGGACAATGTGGCAGGGCAAAAGAAATCCCAGGGGATCCTCAAATGTGTCAAAGACAACTTCCTTACACAATTGATTGAGGAGCCAACAAGTAGAGGTGACACGCTGGACCTTGTGCTCACCAACAAGGAGGAGTTGGTAGGGAATGCAGCGCTCCAAGGCACTCTAAGTGACGACAAGATGTTGAAGATAAAGATCCTTAGGGTAGTGAGAAGGGCACACAGCAAAACTGCCCTGGACATCAGGAGAGCAGACCTTTGGCCTCCTCAATGACCTATTCCATAGAGTCCTGGAAAACAGAGGGGCCTAAGAATGCTGGCTGAATTTCAAGGATCACTTCCTCCAAGTGATCCTTAGGATCAATGGATTCCAACAAGAGGGAAATCAGGAAAAAATGCCAAGAGGCCTTCATGGATGGATAAGGAGCTGCTGAGTAAGCTCAGAGAGAAAAGCAAAGGTTTTGGGAAGGGAAACAAGCACGGGCAATGTGGAAGGAATACAGGGAAATCGTACAGCAAGCTAGGGACAAGGCTAGGGAAGCCAAAGCCCAGTTAGAATTTAATTTGGCCAGGGATATCAAGGATAATAGAAAGGGCTTCTATAGATGTGTTGCAAACCAAAGAAAACCAGAGATAAAGTGAGTCCTCTCCAGAAAGAAACAGGAGACCTGGCTACCCTGGACAAAGAGAAGACTGAGGTTCTCAATGACTTTGTGCCTCATTCTTCAACAGCAAGTGTTCGAGCCACACCACCCAAGTCAAGAAAGACAGACACAGGGACTGGGAAAATGAAGACCCTGAGCTCTCTCAGATTTGAAGCTATCTAAAGAACTTGAATATGCACAAGTCCATAGGAGTAAACAAGAATCATCTGCAGGTCTTGAGGGAGCTGGCAAAGTTTCTAAGCCACCATTTTTGAGAAATTGTGGCAGTTAGGTAAAGCCCTCAATGACTGGAAAAAGAGAAATATAACCCTCATTTTTAAAAAAGGTGTTTGAGTTTGATGCTGGCCCAATACCAGGCATCCACGAGAGTCACTCACTCACCCTCCCCTGCTAAAGCTGGGCAGCGGAGAGGGAAAAAAAGTTAATGAAGGCTTCATGAGTTAGATAATGATCAGGAAAAAAACACTTCAAAGGCAAAACAGGCTCAACTTAAATTGCAAAGTGAAATTTTTTACTAGTAGAATCAGAGGATCATAATGAGAAGTAAAATAAGCCCTTAAAACACCGTTTCCCCCCAGCCCATCTCTCCTTCCCACCAACAGCACAGGGAGACAGGGCATGGGGTTTTGGTCAGTTCATAATCAAGATTTTCTTCTGCTGCTCAGGGAGAGGAATCCTTTCCCTGGGAGACTGTGGGGTCCCTCCCACGGGAGACAGTTCTCTGTGAACTTCCCCAGCATGGGTCTACTCTCATGAGCAGCAGCCAAACTGGACCTGCTGCAATTGGAGTCCCTCCCACAGGCAGACAGTCCTCTCAAAAGTGCTGTAATGTGGCTTTCTCTCTTTCCATGGGGTGCAGTCCTCCAAGGACAGGCTGCTCCAGCCTGGAAGCAAGGCCCACTCTTTCCACTGGGTCTCCT
>CM031858.1:63179613-63208962 GCA_018697195.1 Certhia americana | reverse complement strand
CTGTGGATCCCCATGGGCTGTGGGTGGATCCCTGCATGCCCTGTGGATCCCTGTGGGCTGCTCCACCATGGTCATCACCAGGGCCTGCAGAGGAATCTCGGCTCAGGTGCCTGGAGCACCTCCTACCTCTCCTTCTCCACCTTGACTGATCTCCACCTTCTCCCTCTCTGACCTTGGCCATGTTGTTTCCCTCGCATGTTCTCACCTCCTCCTCTTCTCCGACTAGAAGCAAAACCCACACTTTGTTCTGATTTTCTTCTTAAATATGTCCTCACAAAGGCATTACCAGCCTCTCCCATTGGCCTGCTTTTGGCCAGCAGCATGTTCATCTTCAGAGCCATCAAGGATTATCTCTGCTGGACGTAGTGGAAGCTTCCAGTAGCTTCCCATAGAAGCCATCTTTATGGCTCCCATGCTACCAAAAACCAGGACGTGCAAAACCAATACAAAAGGGAAAGCAGAAGACCCAGGGAACTACAGACCAGTCAGTCTTACCTCTCTGCCAGACAAGATCATGGAGCAGATATTCTGGAAAATATGCTAAGGCACATGAAAAACAAAGGGGTGATTGATAACAGCCAGCATGGCATTACAAAGGGGAAATTGTGCCTGACAAATTTGGTGACCTTCTGTGATGGAGCTACAGTGCTGGTGGACGGGGCAGACAAATTGACCTTGTCTACCTGGACTTATGCAAAGTGTTTGACACTGTCCCACACAACATCTTCATCTCCAAATTGGAGAGATGTGGATTTGATGGATGGACTGCTCAGTGGATAAAAATCTGTCTGGATGGCCACACATGAAGGGTTGTGGTCAACTGTTCATTGTCCAGTGATGAGTGGTGTCCCACAGGGGTCACTGCTGGGGCCAGTGCTGTTCAACATCTTTGTTGGTCACATGGACAGTGGAATAGAGTGTGAACCCTGAGAAAGTTTGCTGACAACACCAAGCAGTGTGATGTGTTAGACATGCTGGAGGGAAGGGATGCCATCCAGAGGGACATGGACAGGCTTGAGTGGTGGGCCCATGCCTCATGAACCTCATGAAGTTCAGCAAAGCAAAGTGCAAGGTCCTGCACCTGGATCATGGCAATCTCAGTCACACCCACAGGGTAAGCAGAGAAGGGACTGAAAGCAGCCCTGCAGAGAAATACTTGGGGGTGATACTTAACGAAAAACTCACATGAGCTCAGAGCCCAGAAATCAAATGGAATCCTGGGCTGCATCCAAAGGAGCATTGCCAGCAAGGCACGGGAGGGGATTCTGACCCTCTGCTCTGCTCTGGTGAGATCCCACCTGCAGTGCTGCATCCAGCTATGGGGTCCCAAGAAGGACATGGAGCAAGTTCAGAGGAGGGCCGTAAAGTTTACAAGAGGACTGGAGCTCCTCTCCAACAAAGACAGGCTAAGAAAATTAGGGGTGTTTAGCCTGGAGAAGAGAAGTTTTTTCTGCATACCTCATAGCTATGGGGCTGACAATTCTGTGTCTCTGAAACTTTATGGCCTGTCAAGATCTTCTCTTTCCAAGGGAAAGCTTCTCACTTTCCCAAGAGAAATTTTAGAAACATACTCTCCAAACAACATTCTTTCTCAAAACAAGTGGTGTTTTTCATCCTTGTTTTCATAACATAGAATATATTGTTTCTCTTACTTAGCCAATAGTAATAGGGAAGGTGGTGTTCCTATTCTACCAGTCACTTTTTACTTAGTAAAGTACCTTATATAAAGTGTTCTATTTGTTAATAAAGATTCCTCTTTTCAACCTTCTGATGAACTTATTTAGAGTCTGTAAGTTTCCATTCATAAGTAACAGCGACAATAGCAACCCTCCAATATCTGATGCCAAAGAGGGACTCTTTATTAGGAACTGTAGTGATAGGACAGGACTAATGGGTACTAATTGAAAGAGAGGAAATTCAGGTTAGAGATTAGGAAGAAATATTTTACTGTGAAATTCAGGTTAGAGATTAGGAAGAAATATTTTACTGTGAGGTGGTGAGACTCTGGAACAGGTTGCCCAGGGAGGTTGTGGATGCCCCAACCATGACAGTGTTCAACGCCAGGCTGCATTAGGCCTTGGGCAACCTGGTGAAGTGGGAGGTGGCCCTGCCCATGGCAGGGGGGTTGGGACTCTTAAAGATGTCCTTTAAGACCCATTCCAACCTCTCAGCATTGTATGATAATAAACCCCAACAAACTATGATTGTTGGGTATTAAGTCTTTCTGACCAAATGGAGAAACACATACGCCTTCAGTTCGTATTTTTTGCCTCCTAAACACACAGGTCACCCAGAATGGTGGGCCATGTTTAAAAGTGACTGTGGGCAGACTGAAAACCCTTGTATTTTCCCTAATGACTTGCCTTTTGGAAGGGAACAGGTGTTTTATAATGTACTTTGGACAGAAAGTGAAATTTTGATGAAAATTTAAATGGTATTACATCCTTAGAAGTGCATAAAATTATCCATTGCTTAATCAGTTATACACACATACATGCTTTTTCCTGCAGAAGAGGCTGAATCACATCTTTACCTTATTTGATGTTATTATGCTAGTTGTAAAATAAAATGCAATTGATACGGAGTTTTTCTGGGTTTATTTGCCCTATGTGGCACACAAAACCAAATGGTAGATTATCTCTGTATGTTTATTTCAAGTATCCTTCACACATTTAAATGGAAAAATTACAGGGGGAAAAAAAAAAAGCAACATGGCACTACTTTACTATGTTCTAATTAATTTGCATATCCCTTGTAACTAGAAGTCATTCTGGTCAGAAGCCTCTTGGAATCCAGCAATGCAGACATCTACCCTGCTTACAGAGCCAGCACTAAGCAATATACAGCTTTCTTCCCATCAACACTTCAAAATTAGTCAAAGGATTACAGAAAGACCTTTTTGTCAACAGCCTGGAATTCCAAACTGCATTAAAAATTCTAGTGCTGCTGCTCAGTTCTTGAAGTATTTTTTTAAGACTGTTTTCTTCACGGTATTCATTCTGATATTTGAGCTCAAATTCTGACATTATGGCATAAGCAACCACAGTCAATTTGGACTCCTCTTCCTTCACCTTCTGCACTAGCAATCCAATAGAGGGAGGTTCCTTGGATTCAGAGCCTAAGATCACTTGCACTTTGGTCCAAAAGGACAGATCTTCTCTCCCTTTTATTATGTATGCTTGCTTGAGTTCAGCTTTCCTGACGTCCTTTTTTCACATACATACACTGCCAGCACCAAAAGCTTATATGTCCTATCTTCCATTCCTGTATCTCACAGCTAACTTAGTACATCCCAAAGATGTTGTTGATTGATTTCTTCCAAGCCCTGGTTTTGGTCCTCTCTTGTGTAGCTTGACTGACATAAGTGTTGCATACGTTTGGCTCCATGTTCTCCATGTGTAAACCACACAAAATCATCTTTACGTGTCCTTAATATCACAGTCTTCTTCATTCTTATTTAAGATTATTAGTGTCATTGAAGCTTCCTACAGATTAATCTGGAAAATATGTCCCTCTTTCTCCTTCTGAGATAAAAAGTTCATTCAGTCCAGAAAGATTTTGAGAAAATCTTCCTTCTCAGCCTATCTTACTCTAAGATTTAAGAGTGGATGTTGCTTTGGTCCATAGGGTGCAAGAGCATGAAGTTACCTCTTCAGCCTACTTGAGCATCACATGATGAGTTTGCAGTAAAGGAACTCATTCAGGATCAGGCTCAGAGCAGAGACAGCCCTGCACACTTATCTTTTCATACCACAGTACCTGCTGTATTTGCTTTGGAAAGGTAGGAGATATCAGTCCAGTGAAGAACTTTATCTGCTGGCTTTGCACAGCCATGGCCTCCCTATAATTCAGTCTTCATGTTAGAAGCATATTCTTTCTCAGAAAAAGAGGGCTTCACAGCAGAGTGAAATAAAGTTGATACCAACCTCATAACAGCATTGCAACATGCTGTGTAGCTGTAGAGGTATTTCTTGGCTGACTAACTCTCAAAAGTTACCATAGTGCATAACAGTGCTCGTTGAAGTCTTGTCCAGCACAAGCAGATCACTGACAAGGTACCTGTACTTTCAGGCTGAAGAGGCCTGGTATTGAATTAGACATACATCAGTTCTGAAGAGACCATATATTAACATTTATTTCCTCTCCATACTACTCAGCCATCCAGCTTGTGTTTACTGATGAGTCCACAGCGCCATCAACGTCAATTTAGACAGAACTTGAAGTAAGCTCATTTTTGCAAGTGCTGTCACTGTTTAAATGCTGGAAAGTTGTTATTTCACGTATGTTGATGAGGGTGAGCATGTGCTTCATATCTGGTCTGGTTTTTTGGTAATTGGGGGACATACTCTCTTTCCTTAGACACGTCTAAAACAGAAAACACAAAAGAAAGATTTAAAGCAAGAATTCCTATGAAAGACAACTTAAAAAAAGAAACCTTTTGAAGGTTTTCCTTTTTCTATTTGCTAACCATAGCTCATTACACTTTTCCTATTCACTTGTCACTGGAAGTACCCAATACCAATAAAAGCTACTGTTTCTTGCTAAATCAATGAAATTTATAGGACAAAAGCCTCAGTCAAAAAAGGAAATTTATATTTGATTCACATTTTCATCTCAACAGGCCTTGCATCAAGCTATTGCAAGTGTGCTTCCACCTGCCTTCAATGAAAGCCAGTGCCTGAAATATTTTCATCAAGTTGTCGAAGTAAAGCCCCAGTCCTGCCAACCAGTTCCAAAGTGAATGTCACTGTTGAGTTTAGTGGAGATAAGGCACAATCTTCACTAAAGAAGAGGACAAGGCAACTTGTAAGAACTTAACAGGCATTTAAAATAATGAACCTCACTTGTGAGATCAGGTCAATATTAAATTTTGATGAAAGCTAAGTTGATACCTGAGACAGGGCCTCATCCAAAAGTAAGATACACATAATTCCACCAGAACGTTTCTCTTCACTACACAGCTCTGCCTTTTATAACTGCACCACTAAAACTGGGACTTTTTTATGCAAGGGGAAGAGAGATTTCTGTAGAGATCTGAAATGCTTTCAGGACACTGAGAAGAACGTGGGGCATCTGTCTCTTCTGAGTGATACCCTTGCTTTCATACTTCCAACCTAACAAATTCCTACAAGATTTATCTCATCAAACTTTAGTCTGAATGGCACAAATTACTGGCAGAATTGTCAATCTAAAAAAGAGACAGGCATAAATTTAATTGCTCCCTGAAGATACATGGAAAGCTACATTTAGCACAGCTAATTAGATACACTCTGATCAACAGTTATGATTCATCTGCTGAGGAGCAAAACAAGAAGGAGAATATGAAACAGGCAGCAAAAGTTAAATCTGAACTCCCAAAATGCTGGTGCTGGTTTTGGTTTGGTTTTTATTTATAAATCTAGCCAGTGATGCGCTGTACTGGCACCCAAGATTCCTGCTGCCTCCAAGTCAGGAGTTGCCAAACCCTTCTGCCTGAAGGGGTGACTTCACTGCCACTGCACCCAAAGCATAGCTTTTCTTCTGTGGAGTGAGCTTCCCAAGTACCTCCTCTCCCTTTCTTTCCCAGAACTACCAGCCAGCAGTAAAGGTATGGATAAACAAGGTTTATCTGTATGAGGATAAACCAATGAGGTTTTTCTCCATGTATTTTAAAATGACTGTTTAACAAGAAAGACATGACTTCACAAAGATGCTCATCTGAAATGGGGTTGTCACCAATTTACCAGTGTGGAAAGTAAGGCAAAAAGCAGGTGGACCTGGACATGTCCATCATGACACCACAAAGCAACTCCATAGGTGGGAACCTCCATCTTGGACAAATGCTGTTCCTAAGTACTAAACCAGAAGGCCTGTTGCTGTGCCCTTATACTGGTAAGTAGTTTACACAGAACAATTGGAAGCAGAAATGAGCGGTGAGAGTACTGGAAAATAACTGATAGTTTGAGTTAGATTAGAGTTAGATCAGGGCGTAGTTCTCTCTTTGGAACTCCATCCTCCCGTATCTGAGTTTAATCATAAATTAAGTATGGACACCAGTTTCAGACCAGCTGTGTTAAAGCAGTGCTAGCAGAGAAAATAAGTAGGGGTATTTTGGTTGATATTGTTGTTTTGCTTATGAGAAAGGGAATTACTTACACAAGTAAAGAAGATGAGCAGCAAGTAAAAAATCCCAAGGCAAGTCAGCATGAAGAGCTCGCCTTTGTATTTTTTTAGTTTGTCCTCTTCTATCCCAGGGCAACCTAAAATGTAAAGCAAGGTGTTTACATTGCTCTGGTGTTTGTAAAATATTTTAAAACTGCTACCTTCGTGGCATGCCACGCAGGGCATGGGACAGTCAAAGCTCTCAACTGTACCTGTTACTTTCAATGTGACTGTGCTGCTCAGATTGTGCTCTCCATGCTGCCCCCCCAAAGCGCACTTGTATGTCCCGCTGCTTCGGCTGGTCGCATTTTTGATCCTCAGTGAAAAGAAAGTGTCATTGGAGAGCCCTAAGGACTCCCCAGCTTCCTGTGGATAATGAGATTTCACATCGAGGACTTCCCATGCTATTCCTTCGCTGTCTCCAGCCATCTGGAAAATACAAATATATTTCTCTTCTTGGGCAACAGTGTCTCATCCTCAGTTTTAGGGTGAAGAAAATGTTAAAGCCTGCTTATTACTGAAAATGCAGAGGCTGAAGAGAGGCAGGGGGGAGCACAACCTCAAATCCATTTAATATGTTCATGCTTGCAATCCAAAAGTATATGGGGTTTTGCTTAAATGGACTCCATATATAAATAGGAATTATAGAACTATTTTGTAATAACTTCTTAAGCTGCCTCACCTGGACAGCAACAATCAGAAGGCAGGGGCACTGCTCTCAGTGGGCCTATGCAAGGGCCCCAGAAGAGTTCAGAACAAGAGAGACAGTCTGTGGGGATGGAGCAGAGGCAGCAAGAGACAGCCCTACCCAGGTGCTTAGCGGTGGCTCTGGGTACCAGAGGTGCCCAGGAGAGCATGGCAGCAGACAGGGAGGCTCCACTGCTGCCTGTGCTTGCCCTGCCAGCACACCTTCTGCCATGCAGTGGTGACAACTAAACATGCTGACCCAGCAAGTGTGCCACTGCACGAGGGTTCTGCCAAGCCCAGGCTGGCATCCTCCCAGCAGCTCTGCAGCCCAGAGTCCCCTGTGGGAATGCAGCCCTGGAAACTGCACTTTCCTGTGCCAGTTTCTATGTAGCTGACCTCTGAAACCATGCTGCCTCTCTGGAGGAATGGAGATTTCCCCCCCACCCTGCTTCCCTCCCTTCCACTCATGATTGGAACCAAAGAACAAAAAATGGCTTTGACTCCTTTAGATTCAGTTGCGTGAAGGTCACAAGCAGGTTCTGGTGCACTTGGGGAGCATTTGTATGTTGAATTTCTTAATTGTAACCAGAAGAACTACATTCCTTGGCATTGCTGAGAGGCTGCTGGAGGAATGAAGTGTATTCCCAGAACGGTTCGTACTGCGGGGCAATAGGATGCACTGAAAATGACAATTGGCTGGGAACCACAAAGAAGAGAGAAATCACTAAGTTGATTTGAAAGATGGAAGAAGGGTTTGAATTAGCCTGTGTCCATTCTTATTCATCAAAGTTGCTCCCTGGGATTCAAGGCAGCATGCCCTCCATAAAGGTTTCCCAAGTTATGCATTCAATCTTTCTGGGGACTAGCAGAGCCAGAGCCAGCTCATAAGTCCAAGTTCAGCATTTCAGCCAAACATATAACTAATCTAAGCCAAGGCTTTTTTATTATTATTATTTTATTTTAATAGACACATTTTTGGGTCACATGTTGGTGCTTACTTTCTATCAGCATAGCTACTGCATCAGGGTATAACAGTTACACTGTAAGTTATTAAAATTAACACAACTTTCCCATACTGAGGCTAGGAGTATCTGGTTTCCCTTTCATGTGTTTGCAGGAGGAAAGCACTGGAGAGAAATATGGGTCTAATGCTCCCTTATACATTGCTATTTTTGCAGCCTAAAATGGCATAAAACAAGCTGCAATTTGGGGAACTTTTCAGGAACTGAGGAATGAGACTAAAGCACAAAATTTCCGTAATTGTAAAGATTCTTTCTCAGAAAGATTTTGGGTTTTTCAGTGCATCATCTGAAACACAGAGCAGTAATTTCCTGGGGCTTTCTACACTTTACCCAGAAAGAGGGAAGAATCTTCCCCTTAATCCCCCAGTAAATTTACCCCAGTTTCTCTTTCTTATTACAAACAGCTACAAGACAAGCAGTTTGTATGGCTGTTTTCAGAATGTAGGGACTTCGTTGTGCTACAGGGATTTAGGTATTTTCAGGCCTTGTACTGAAAATTGCACCATTGTCAGAGATGTGGTCAGAGGAATTCCAGTACCCAGGCTGGGCTCAGCTCTGGTTACAACTAGGTCAATAGCAGCTAAGTGGATATAGCTGACCTCCCTCAGATCTAATTTTTGCCACTCTCCCTTCCTTTACCACCCCCTTCCTCAGTGAAATTTAAAACTGCCCACAGGGCAATAAAAAGAACCAGCCTGGCTGCCCTTTGCATTGCCCTAGATTGCAGACAGGAGGTCTAAACTACACACAAAAAAAATTAGATTTGTTTAGGGATTTTTGGTTTAGTCTTTTCCTTTCATTTACTGGCAGCATTAATAATTGCTGTCTTGGGTGGTAAATGGTGGTGTGATTCTTGTGGCTGAGATCTGGGAATGAGAAAACACTTTGATTCCTGTATGCAATTGCAATCAGCTCTGCTCCTATAAGGGAGAACTCAATTAAGTCCATGTATCCCATGCCTGACCATGCATTTATTCCAAGTGAGGTTTTGGGTAAATGATTCAACATCCCTATTTCATGGGAACAGTGAGGAATAGGATTCATTACTGCCTCCAAAGCTTTTTAAGGTGCTTGGTTGCTGTTGCAAGCACAATGATGGTGACCCTACAGACAAGACTGTCAGAATTTTGCTTTAGATATTCTCTGTGTAAGACAAACATGGTCATGAAACCGCACTAACATGTTTTTCCCCAGAACAAGAAGAAAAAGTTACCTTGTGGCCTAATCTGGCTCCCTCACTTGCAGAGAAACCACTGGTGACCTGGATGGAGGTTGTGAACCTTGTGTTTGGGGAGGAGGAGGAAGAAGGGGTCATATGTATGGGTTTAATTCAGGGTTTGCACGACTTTCTTCCTCATTAGATCTCCCCTTTACTGAAGGGCAAAGGCAGGCAAGGCAGGCTGCAGGGGTGCTGTATGCCCAGCAGCATCCCAACATTTTTTAGGCTGCAGAGACATCTGGTGGCATTTTTCCAGCCTCTGCAGGCAGTGCATCCACCCCTACTCAGAGGTTACGGCAACCTTTTCTCTGATGCCTGAATCAAGTCTTTTCCCACAGCAATCTTATCTCCTGTTATCTTACTAAAGAAACCCCACAAACCCCAAAAAAAAAAAAAAAAAAAAAAAAAAAAAAAAAAAACACACACTCCCCTTCTTTTTTAAATTCTCTACGCAGCGAGAAAACATCTGAGAAAATTTGCAGAGTGCATCCTCATATCCTAGCTGTATAAAAGGAAGTCCATGAGATGTTCAGTAAGGTCATCATTCTGCCTCCTGCTCTATTCAAGATAACCTCTTTCCAACCCCAAACCTAATTAAAATTACGAAAGTGCCACTTTGCTTGCCACCTCCTGTGAATTACTTGGCAGACTCTCTCACTGGACAGATCATTTTGTGGCTCAAGCTTCTATGATAAACCAGCTATAATTCATGCCAAGTGTCCTCCAGGTGATACCACAGTCCAAGGAAAATACTGGAGGTTTTACCTAATTAATTCCACACAAGCTTGGAGGGATTAAAGTAAGCCCTGCCAGAGACAGCAATCCACTTGTGTAGGGACCATCCTCTTCTTTAATCAGTAAAAAAAAAAAAAAAATTTTCTTCGCACATTTCACTTGTGTTTCATTTCCCTTACACCTCACTGATGAGCAAACTCTGCAGCGTGATAGCTTTCCCTGCTCCCCACCTTCAAATGGAGGAGAAAAGAAAGGTGGTCTGTTCCTATTCCCATGTTTTCTGCTAATGGCTTTACCAAAATTCAAAAGGCAAATGATGACTGGTGTGTGGACAGGTAGAAAATTCTACTAAATCTATTTTCATAAAAAAGGCCTTGTTACCCTGCAGTCTGTTGGGGGTTAATTCCCCCAGAATTTTGCTGGGGAACAGGGACTTACTGGCAATATAATTATTGTCTATCTGCATAAAACTACCCATTAAGAAAAATTAAAAAAACAGAAGAAATGTGAGTTTGTGTTTTAATGTCACATATACACTGTCCTTCAGCAACATCTGTGGCAGACTTTCAGAAATCACCTGGCAGAATATCTTCAGCAGATGCTGAAGTGAGGTGATCCTTCCCCTCTGTTCAGTCCCTGCTGAGACACACCCTGGAGTGCTGGGTTCAGTGCTGGGCTCCCAGGACAAGACAGACACGGTCATATGTGAGGGAGTCCAGTGAAGGGGCACAAAAATGAATTGTATCTTGGAGCACCTGACATGAACAGCAAGTGGAAGAGATAGCTCAGCCTGGAGGAGACCAGGCTCAGGATCATCTTATCAGTACTGATTCAACCTGATTAACAAGGGGATAGAGAAACTGAAGCTGGACTCTTCCCAGTGGCCTTCAGAGGCAAGAAAAGAGGCAATGAAATTTAGGAGATTCCAGTTAAGCAAAAGAAAAACCCTTTTTACTGTAGGGATGATTGAACACTAGAATGGGCTACCCAGAGAGGGTGTGGAATCTCCATCCTTTGAGATATTCAGGACTCAAATGGACACAGCCTCAAGGAACCAGCTCTAGTTTTTGGGTTTTAGTGAGTTTAATTGAAAGTTATTCTAGTTCCCAAGATCTTGGAAACACATGATCTAAAGAGGTTGTGATTTTCCCACATATATTCTCTAGTCAATTGATTCATTCCTATGAAGTTTCTCCTAGCCTGGAGCTTCTTGATAAGAACAGTGGTGGTATACAGTGGATATTAAAATGGGATATGTTTGATTGAAAATACCACTGAGCTGATATATTTCTGTTCTCTGACTGGATGAGTGAGAAATAGGTAGAATAATTAGACCCCCAAAATTTAAGTGCTCTTCAGCAAGTATTTCTTTTTCAGAGAACTAAAAACAAGGTGGAAGAAGGAGAAGAAACACCGATCATTTCTAGCTGGCTAGGTCTTAGCTATTGTTTTGAAAACTGCTACAACATTACATGGTAGTACCCTAAAAAAAGGCAATTCACCCATGCTGTAGTGCTTACACCCAACTAATCAATTAATATTTAATTTTATCATGAACATGTGAAAATGAGCAGTTCTCACATTAACTCATGTTCTCTGCTCTCATTAAATACCTTTTCTCATCAAACTTTTCCCACACTAAGGTGATACACTGTCTTCCAGGTAAATCAAAGTGCCAATATAAACCACTTTTCCCATAAAAGAAAAATTTTATTTCAGCAAAAATGGCTGAGATCCAAAACTGATGTCAGTTTAAAGGTGGAACATATTAACATCAGATTAGTTTCTAGTAAGGGTGAGACAACTGTAAAAATGGTTTTGTTTAAAATTCTACCAGGCATAATGGCCAAGCTGAAATTTCTGACTGTTATAGAGAGGTAAAAGTCTACATACAGCCAGAAGGAATTTATTTTCTGAAGCAAAATATATAGAATTCTGGCAATGCCCAATAGCCAACATATAATGAAACACAACTGAGCTGGAACTGCTTAATAGGTGTATTTTTCAGCAAAAAACTCTTCCACATTCAATTAGGGCTAAAGGTACATCCATATGGTTCCTATACAGTGTCATGTAGAGATACCAAAGTTAAATTTGAAAATAACAGACATAAGTTGTGGGCGCATGTGAGTGAACTCGAAAAAGGGGTGCAGGGAGGGTGTGCGTGTGGAGTAGATGAGGAAAGAAAATCCAAAACCCAACCCCAAAACAACAGTGAAGGAACTATGTGTGACACGTGGGCCAGCTGGAAAAGCCCTTTGGCTCACTCACACAGACTCTTTATTGTGTAGTTGTTTTGGCTTGGTTTGATTTTTTTTTTTTTACTAAGGGCATCCAGACTTAGCTCATGTCAGACAAAAGAATTGTTTTGGTCATGAAATCATTTGCACTGCTCCCTTCCTGTCTAAACCATCAATGTGATGAAGCTACTTGGGGATGAATTGATGTCTGAGGAGCATTGGACTGCATTTCTTTGTGCAGGTTAGAAATTTGGCAGAAGTAATTCAGCAAATATTTACCTATGCTAACATATCACAGCTTTTAGCTGCACTTTTAGCAAAAGTAGTTTCCTTTGAAGGAAGGTGCTATATATAGACTATATGTCTAAAATGTTTATTCTTACTTTGTAATATGACTTCCCCCTTTTATTCTGCCACAATTTTATATTTTTCAAGGAAGTGCTATAAAGTTAACAGATTTCTCTCCACTGATGCATAGCCTTCTTTCCTCCTCATCACGATTTGTTTCCAATTAAGACTCTTCTGGCTATCACATGAAAAAATAATGAAAAAAAGAGTGTAATATCCACTGGGACTTCATTTGTGTGTGTTTAAACTTGATTTTCAAACTGGATATAAAGTGAGAATTATGAGGGTTTATGAAGTGGTTCTCATTTTCAATGTACTGTACAAAAAGAATCTGTTCAGTTTTCAATAGCCCTATGAGGCAGAAAGGTAAGTAAAGTTTCATTATCCAGATTCCTGTCCTGCAAGTGGGCTGTAAAGACTCAAACCAGCATTTCCATAGACAATTCCCAGTGCCTGGGTGCTTAGGCAAAAAACCCTAGTTTTCAGTTCTCAGCTGGCAAACTTCCATGCTGCTCATATATGGGTTTATAGCACACAGGCTGCCCCGCACTCCTAAAAACATACTGCACTTTAAGACTATCATCATTATTAATTCTTTTCCATGGCCTCATAGTGAATGGAATGAGAGCTGCACCAGGCTGGAAGAGGACTTGGTGCCCTACCTTCTCCCCAGTGTGTTCAGCCAGCCTACTTCACATATTTTTAAGTAAAAACCATTTTTTCTGAGCCGACTGACTGTGGTCCTGATTCTGCACAGAGCTACTTACACAGGTGATTTTCTGCATGAGAATAATTAGCTCCAATGATCCTGGATGCACAGCAGGTCAAACACATCCATGCCTCTTTTTTTTGCAGTATGAGACCTCAGCAAAAGCAAAGGAATTGATTGCAAACCTTTTTAACACCCAGCTGGATTTTGACACCAGAATATTAACTCAATTAGACAATTACCTCTCTATACAGCAAATACTTTTAAATTTCAACCAGTTTTCTTAGCAGATTGTAACAAACTGGCCCTTAATTGGTCTGAGCACACAGAGGTGCCAGTGGGAAGGAGGGGTTTTGCTCACAGAACATTCACCCTGTGCAAACAGCTGCACAAGCAGCACCGTGACATTGCCACCATCATTTTTTTTAAAGCAACAGAAGCAAAGGTTAATTGCTTGCATTTACTTCACAGTTCAAAGTGACCTCATACAAAAGATTTTGCCTAACAGCTGCTTGAACTTTATAGCCTGAAATTTCATACAATTTGTTGGAATTACCTTTTAATTAGTCCTTTGGGGTTATATGTGGTGTTTATTGATTAATCCTTCAGTAGTTGTTTTTAAATAACAGAGTAATTACCTGAGTTGGGTAACCTAATCACACTCCACCATTCCCTCACCCTCCTTTGCAGTGTTGAGCGGGGACAGCAGCACAGTGCCAAATTGTAGAGAGGGGAGGAGAAAGATCTTCAAGCTGCTACTTATTTAGCTAGCCCCACAAGTAGAAGTATTGCTTGTTCAGCACAAAACACTGATCTTAGATTGCTTTTCCCCATGGAGAGTTGGGCTTTTTAGATTTGGTGCTCTGCTTTTCCTAATATGGCTACAACTGTGGCTTGAGTTGGCATCGCCGCCTGCCTGTTTCCACTTCCCACCTCTCTCATGGGACAAGCAAACAGAAGACTGCAGTACCATGGTTGGTGCCATCAGCCCCTGAGGACTGTGGCAAGAGCTGGCAGTAGCTAGACTTTTGTTACTTTTTGTGTCAGCAGAGAAAAAAGTGTGAGATTCTGTCATGCACATGGACACTGACAAACAGTCTTTTCCTGAGCAAAGCAGCTGAAGCAGGAAGAGCAAGGAGACCATGGAGGGAGTGGGGATTGTAGGCACAGGGGATTGTAGACAGGCAGTGGCAGTCTAGACTATGACAGCATGACTGCTGCAAGGGGAAGCAGCACCAGAGAGGGCCCCCACAAAAGGCATCATCAAATATCACCCTCCTGCCCGTGTGCAGTCATTTTGTGCCCAGGTGGAACTGCAAAGAGCAATGAGGCAACACAGAATAGGGTTTGTAGGCTTTCCTTATACTTCGTCATCAGAGAATGGCTTTTGGCTGCTGTTTGCTGCTTGGCCCTCCCAGATCCCACTGAACCTGGGGAAGCACATGCTTCTGGCTGATCCCCACACTTCAGCCTGTTTTTGTTTTGCTGACTTCCAACACTGCCATGGGGGAAACTTTCCTAGGATCCAGTCAGCCTCTCTTGTTTATTCCTCCTCCACCCCCTACCACTTCTGCTCAACTCCTCCAGGTCCATCAGACAGCATGGTTTGCCTTCCATGAGCTCCCTGCCCTTCCTGAACTTTGTGGGAGAAAGGGAGCCTTCAATAATTACCATGTATCTGCACGGAAAAATATAGATCCTTATCCAGCTTTCGAGGCAGAAAACAAAAAAGAATAAGTAGACTCATATTCTATATCCCATAGTAAAGTTCAACCAAAAGCATTATTCTCTCCTCTCTACTACCTGTGCTTAGTTCAACAGTTTGGAAAAAGGTGCTACACTTGGTGGGTTGGCAATCAAGATGGTCAAAACAGCTCTTTTGAGGTGCAGTTGTCATCTAGTCTGTAGGCAGATGCTCATTGCTGTACCAGCAATGAAATTCAGATGCATTGCAAGTTTCAACCTCAGAAGCTGTATCTAATAACAAACACTGTTTGTTGGTTTACTGTAGGAAATGAGTTTAAAACTGTATCTCACTGAAATGCTGAGAAACCCAAGGCTGTGGCTTTAGATTCTGGCAGAGATAAATTAACAGTTTTCAACACCCAAAAATCAGGATTTTTCCTCTTCCCTTCCATTGCTCTACCACCACATGGGAAAGTAATTCAACTCTGTAACCCACAAAATCTTTATTCATGGATTGATTTTCCACTATTATAACAAGCAACAGAGAGTTGACTTAACAGAGTACCACCAGGACTGGCCCATGATAAGCAGCAGGAGAGCATGGCTGGGAGTGGAGAATGGAGGAGAACAAAAACCTTCATTGTTTTCCCATTAATTTGACTCTCATCACAGGCTGAAACTCTGCACTGAGATGCAAACGCACAGTGCCTACAGCCAACACCCGCCTCTTCCGCCACTGGGCAATTCTACCTCTCTAAGAAATTTCATCTCAATAACTTGAGTGGGACTTTTCTGCTCATTAGCTGATTGATTCCTGTAACCCCTCCTGTACACAGGTGGTCATCAGGGCTCTCCTGCTCTGGAGACAGAAACTTTGAATAAGAGCAGTCAAAATGCGATCTTTACTTCATGACTGCAAAGAGATAACTCAGAATTTCTAGCTCTCCCTCTGCCTTCTGCTCACACCCTGCCCTTATGCCCACCCCACTAGTCAAATCTTCCTAAAGAACAGTGAGTACTTTTTTAATTCTTGTATTTCAAAGAAAAAAATAATCTCCTATTTGGAGGGGATTAAACAAGAGCAATATCATTGATGTTGCAAGGCTTAAATACAATTTTTGCTCTGAAGAAAATCCTGGAATACTCCTCCTTGGAGTAGTATTTGGCAGGTTGTAAATGGGGCATCACCTGAATTTTGATCCACAGAAGCCAGCAATAATAAATAGAAAAGCAGGCCAAGAGCAATTCAGGGAATCACACTTAAATAGCCTATCTCAAATGATATGGAAAAGGCCTGTTTCCCATAGTTAGCTCAGAGGTTTTCAGTGCTGCCTTCTCTCTGCTGCACAAATGGGAGGATTCCTCTGCAGGAAACAACACATTTCATACAAGACAAGCCAGTATCAGGTAGGAAGCAAAGCAGGCTACTCAAGTAATTTAGGCTTTTTTCTTACTTTATACCAAAATGCTGTCTGGTAGGAGATTGAGGAGTCCTGAAGAGCTCTACAGGGCAGCACCGCTTCCTCAGCACACCTCACAGCAACATCTGGGATCATCACAGAAGTCCCATGGATCAAGCACAACACTGCAACGCACAGGCACACATCACCTTTAAAACACATTGCTTACACAATCCTTCCTGCCTTCCCAAAACGTATCTCCACAAAACAAACGTGAAAGACCAGAAGGAAAATTGCAGGGCTGCCCACTTACCATTGCACAGGATGATGAGCAGAGGGTAGACTCCCAAAGACATGGCTTTGACTGCTTCAGATCACAGAGCAGCAACAGTGTGCCTCTCTGCAGGATTGACTGTGAGAACAGAGTGAAGCTGTGACTGCTTCTAGAGTGATATTTCTGAAGGCAGACTGGGGAATCCCCCAGATTTATCTCAAGGTTTTCGTCATAGGGAAAATCCCTACATGTAGGAACCAAGGCTCCTCCCCTTAAATCTGTGAGGTCACTTCCATTTCTGTGAGCACTGGCACTGGTAGCAGGTCACCTCCTTTTTTTCTTTCTTTCTCTACTTCTGTGTTGGTCTGAGCAGAGTTAAGGTTGACCAAGGGGCACTGTGGGTTGTTGTGAAGGTCATCAATATCAGCACTGAGCGAATCTGTCTTGAGTGACAAAATGTCAGGGGAAAGGGCTTGTCAGCTCAAAATCCCCTCTCAACCTTCTCTCTGCAGCTCTATCAGCACAGTGCCTGTGCAAAGACTGGCCTCATGACATGGCATTTCTGAAACCACATTTAACACATCAGGTCACAGCACCACAGAAACATTTCGACTTGGGGTTAAGGGCTAGACAGGAATTATCAGCATGGCTGAGCAAAACAAACTGTATTTCAGTAGAGTTACACATTTAACTGTGCAGGTAGAACACTGTCTCTTCTTAGTTTTAATATTTGGTTATTTTCAAGGCAAACAAAGTCATCTGGAGTGACATAACTTTACAAATTATATGCTGGAAAATTTCATCTTGGAAAGAAGTTAAGGCAGCTCCCAGAAGAGGAACTATTTGGACATCCCCTCTAGGTATCTGGAGGGGGGAGGAAGTCGTTTCCCTGTGATCTGTGAGAGCTGTTTTACCCCTGGAGAATTTTTGAGGAAGTCTGAGGTCAATATCAGAAGCATTTACAAATCCTGAAACTGAAAGTTGCCAATGTTATTTTTGGAAAACCCTTGTGGCTGTTGTCTTTAGGCTACTGAGATCATGATGGAGAGAGGCTATTTAGAAGAGGGGGGGGGGGGGTAAGATTTGATGGGAGGACAATTTATTTATATATTTTGAAAACCAGTGTTCTGGAAGCCACTCCAGTGTGGGCACCCTAAATCCAAATCACCTCTAGAAGAACTTTGTGAGGAGAAGTCAGTTTGAGAAGTACTCACCATGCAGAAGTCCTACTCAAATGGGTAAATGCTGTGGGTGGGTAACACTTTTGGAAACTCAAGTCTGTTCTGTGAAAAAAGTCAGACAGCAATTTCACTGGGGGCCTCACTGTTGAAATATCCCACTTATTTTTAAAGCTTTTTGCTTCTATCTTCATTGACCATAATGGTAAATATAACAGGGTCTGAGCTTTATTTTTTCCCTTTATGTTTTCTGGTTTCAAGGACTAGGACCTCAATCTATTACTTAGAAAGTACAAGTGAAATATAAAACCCAGTGAATCTCTTGAGAGTGAGAGAAAATCACTTCTTTCTCAATAGAGTCCTTGAGAAGATAGAAGGGGTGTGGGGGGTGGGTGCGGGTGTTGTGCTGCTGAAGGAAATCTTAGCAAGAAGAGGGCTCCAGTTAATATATTTCACATCTGTTCTTCACTAAAAGGATGACTTTTCTGCCCCCATGAGTCAGTCACACATCAAGCCCATCTCCAAGGGCACTCAGCTTTCACCCAAGGGCCTCTTTCTGTGAGTCCTGCAGAGCGACGTGTTTACCCTTCATAGACTCATCAAGAGGCACAACCTTTCTCTACCTCCCTTTTCATCATGAGGAAACCCCCACGAGCAAACCACAGCACTCTCCTGCCCCCACTGTGGCTCAGCCCACAGCAGTCCTTCCCCTGGTGGCCTGGCCAGCAGCAGCCAGGGGGGCTGTGGCAAGCCTGAGGCTGGGGTCACAAGGTTGCCCACACAGAAGTGCGCTGAAGGTAAGCATAAAGGGCCAGGCTTCAGCACTGGGAAATGTACATGCCACATACACTTGCCAAGGTGATGTCAAACAACATTCTTCTTCAGTTAGTTAAAATACAGGACTCTTAAAAACACACGGGTTTTCCCTCCAGGAGAGGAAGAACTTCAAGCAAAAAAGCCCTTTTCCTCCAGAAGTATTTGCAAGCTCAGCTGCTGTGCCACAGCACACTGTGTGAAGCAGGAGAGCAAGATACAAAAAAACAAAAGCTGAAACTCCCTTTGCTAGGGAAGGAGAAATAATTTGGTTTCTAAATTTTTCCTGGTAGGGATTTTTTCTTTAGGGAAACTTTGAACTGGACTGTACTTTCCATCCTAACTTTTAATATCCTTTCTATGGTTTCAAAGATCAAGTCTATTGTCTCCAGAGCCCTGGAACCTGCTTTGAGTTTCACAGAGCAGTGGAAGCAATGGGAGCTCTGCGGCTCATGGGTCCGGGTGTGGGAGCGAAGAGGCAGTGATTGCCTGTCAGCCTTCTCCATGAGAAACAGATCCACATCTTTGAGGCCCTCAGCAGCTGCAGGAGCTGCACAGTTACGTGAATAAGCGAAAGTTTATCATTAAATGCATTGTTCTGTGGACCTAATGAGACCTGCTTTTGTACTGTGTGTCCTGTTGCCTTTTGCTCTCCTTCCCTCACCTGCACCACACTCTTCAGCAACCGTGAGCCCTTGATCTCACCAAGGAAGAAGCAGCATCTGCTCTGGTGAGTCCAGAACTGCACACGTGATGACTGACATTAGCAAGCAGTGTGTAAAACTGCTGCGTTCTGCCTACCTTTCCCTTAGCAAGGGCACTCATTTGGATCTTCATCTTTGACCCAGGTGCTGATTTTCATGAATTTCATAGGCACTTAATTCTCTTTGAGCCTCGATCCCTCTGTCAGTTTGATAGAAAGCAGGTTCAGAACATACTGGCTGATAGACAGCCAGATGGCATGATCACAGAAATTTCATTCTCTGTGGGAAATGAGGCTAGAAGCACAAGGATGTGGGATGGATTCATAGGATAAGGTTAAAAAGTCAAGACTCTAAATTTTTTTCAGTGTTGATACAGCCTTGGAAATATTGTTCATGGAATCGTATCCTGTTTCCTTGAACCAGGTAGGTACTACATCCCTCAGATACTTGTGTAGCAGAGTTTTCCTGATTGCTCACTCCAGTGGGTGGCTGCAAAATATTTAAGAATGCTTATTTCATGTGTTTTCCCCCACGTGCGAACATTCATCAGGAAGCACAACATTTAAGAAAAAACAAAACCTTGGGTCTCTACAAAGAATACAGAGCTCTCCACAATGAAGGTTTAAAGACTAAGACAAAGGTGTCAAAACAGCATTCAACATTTTTGTCAAGGCACAGATTTTTCTGTATTTGGGATATGATTATCAAATATAATTTGTTCCACTGCATTTAAGCTCCTGCTGTGAATAAGGTCCATCCATGTGCTTCATGTCTGTTGGGAAGCCTCTGGTGAAGGGGGTTGTTTATTTATTTTTATTAATCTCGTGTGCAGCAATAAAAATTGTCTGCTTCAGTTCAGCTAGCAAAACTGGAAGCCTTTTGCTACATGTTTTAGCAGACAACTGTTTTTAAAATAATATACTGTGTGTAACATTGCAATGTCAGCTGAAGGAACAGTGACAGAAGAATCCACAGCCACAAGAGCAGAGCAGTCATGTATTTTTAGAGGCCCAGCAGAGCTGCAGCCATAGTGTTTATTTTCCTGTCATGCCTTGATCTTGACACAACCCTCACCAGCAAGTAAAAGCAATTGAGACTTCCCAGGCTGCAGCTAATGAGAGGTATGTAGATTACTCACAAACTGGAGTGAGAAAAGCTTAAGGACAAATTCTCTTCTCTGTCCCTCTATGGCAGATGTTGGGTCAGGGACTGCCTTTGCTATTTAAACCATAATGATCCAGCAAAACTGAGAAACCATAATACTGGAACTGTGACCTGGTGGGGAGCACAAAACTTTGTACTACAGAGTGTGTGCTGCTGCCAGCTCAATAAATAACACTCAATTAATTATACACAAACAGCCAGTCCTCTAAAATGCCTTTAGAGTGAGCCATTTGAGATGTGCCAGCCCTGTTTGTTAAAGTAGGAATTAAGCATATTCATGTAGAAAATTGAAGTATGACCCAAAGAACAGATCAAAAATCCAAAATCAGAAATCTCTTTAGATACTGTTGGCCTGGGAGTTTAGGAATTGCCTATAAACTAGAAGGGAGCAAGAGATTATCTCAAGTTTATATGCACAACTGTAAGGATTAGGATAAGGCTGTACTGAAGCTGCACCTATTCCAGCATCTTATCTGCAGCAGCAGGCAGGGAGCTGTTAGGTAGCCAAGCAGCCCAAGGTGCTATATTCAAACTGCAGTATCCACTGGAGATACACATTGAAATCTCATTTTTAACAGTGCCCTGAATCCTCTTTTTTCATCAGTTTGGTAGATGGTGCTTGTCTCATCAGACCTGGGGACATCTTGGGCAG
This sequence comes from Certhia americana, assembly GCA_018697195.1. NCBI lineage: Eukaryota > Metazoa > Chordata > Aves > Passeriformes > Certhiidae > Certhia > Certhia americana. Next base: position 63,187,990 of record CM031858.1, on the reverse strand, counting down.
AAATCTTTGCAGATTTCAGTATACTGTACATTTCTTGCCCTACATGTGGGGCCATCCATGCTGCTTTCTCCAGAAGGTAAAGAGCAGATTATTGCTCCTGACATTTCTACTCATTTCTGCAACAGTAGTCCCATATAGCAGAAATCCTTCTTGGGTCTTGTATCTCCTTGCTACACCCAGCCAGGCTTACTAGAGATCTAAAGTTTACCATGTCTGCCCCCATGCTGTGGAAATCTTTAGTCCTCCCAGTGCTCCTCTCTTTTCTTTTGCCTGTACAACTTCCCTAGACACATTCTATGAGACCTCTTACACTGGAAGAAGTTAGGGAACCCAGCAGGTCACCTTGTACTCCTAGCTGATTCCATGGCCCATGGGGAATGCAAGTCAGGCCCTCCTCCCCGGAGCAGCACGTGCTGACAGCAAGCCTTATAGTATGCCCTGACCTTTGCGTGCTGTCCAGGGACTCAGCCATGTATGCACACCAACTGTGCCAAGCTGTGGCCCCTCTCCTGGCGCCTTCCAGACCTCTGGTTTGGGGTTTTTTTTGTAATACCTTCCCTGTCTGTGGTCCCACTGAGTCATGGGATTTCCTGATCAACTTCCCCCACCATCCCCAGCAGAAGAAAGAGGAAGCCTGGTGAAGAGTCCTGGTGACCACAGTGCCTATATCCATTCCCTTTTCTTCTGAAGTCTCCCAGCACAGCTTCAGTGACTGTCCACTGACTCCTCAGATGCCTTCAGAGTGGGGTGCATCCTCCTCTGATTCCCTCTCTGTATATTCCTGACCTTTTGACATTGATCTTTCTTTCTTATGTCCTTTACTGTCTCTCATAATCATTTGGCTTTCTCCAGACCTTTCAAAGAGCATGAGATCAGTGCAGGCAGGCACTGACACCTCAACAGAATGCTCGTCTAGCCTGAAAAGAGTTAAGGCAACTCACTCCTACTATGTGTAATAACTTTGTGTCTTCACTAAATTGTTTTCTCACCATATGCCCTCTTTTCCAGTTCATTTACAAATAGGTTAAACAGCAGGAGCCCAAGAATAAAACCCCCTCAAGCATCACTAGAGACCTCCCTCAAATGTGGACAATGTCCCTTTACCCTTCTTTTTTAATAGGCTATTCACGTGAAGGTTTTTTCTGTTGTCCCATGGTGCCTTAATTTCTTTCAGACTCCTTACTGATGGACCTTTATATCTTCAAAATTGTTGCTGGATTTCTATATGGATGACCTTGTGGTTTTCATTTAACTTGCGAGAGTTTATGATCCTTTCTATTTTCCATTCTTGGACACAACTTCTGTTTTGTGAAGAAAGTCTTCTGCTTCTAATAAATTCCTTTATCCTGCTATTAACCATGTCAGCTTTTCTTTTCCAAAGTCTTTGTCCATACACAGAGGACAGAGAAAATGTGCTCCTACATGCTATGCTTAAATAGCCATGAGGCAAACTTTTTAGCCTTCAGTTCAGCTTATTTTTAACAAAGTTCCTTGTTCTTATGTAATTCTATTAGAGTTTTGGGGTACGTTTTTTTCTTTGGTTTTGTTCCCTAAGTATGCTGAACAGGGGCATTTTCAACCAGATTCTACATGTTGCTCTGGGCTAATATAAAAGATCCTTCTTTTGTACAGTCTTTCATGCAGAAACAATATTTTCATTTTATGAAGCATCAATCCCCTGTGTGACATTTGCCCAATATACAAGTAGGAAATTGATACCTGCTGCTATTGTTGCATTTCTTGCTCTGTCAGCAACTCCGATCTCCCTCAGCATGTAATAGATACAGATGTTTGATTTAATACTGATATGATATGGCATATTTCTGACTGAGTCCAGGAATGTCAGGCTATATAGCTTTTGAGCTGCTTGTAAACAAAATTAGCATGTTACTTTGATTTGGCACAAAGGTTTCTTTAATATATGTTACCACTTCTCTACTGCTTCTGCCTCCTCTGTTTCTTTTTTTGTGCTTTGTACCCCAATTCTAAAGCATCTGATCAATTGCCTTCTTCCCATAAAGTCTCTGTTTAAAGTCATCTTGTCTTTTAGACCTCTAGCTTTCATTAAAAATGCATCTTATCTTTTTCTCTTGCTACACTGTGAGATTCTTCTTGTTTGGTTATTCTTCATTCTCCCTTTTAAAGTTTCACCAAATTATTGTTATTCAGCAGAAGATAAAGTTTTCCTGGCTTCCTGCTCTGAATATGTGCCATCCTGAATCATGTTTTAGCACTTGTCAGCTTCTCTGATTGTTCAGCTTCAATTAAAAAAAAAAATCTCCTAATATCTTTTTGGGTGCCACCACTGGCTTTAGTTTAGTTTACCTGAATCTGACTCATACATAATGAAAGTTTTCCCTTTTTCTAACAAGTTCAAATCCTTTGTCTTCAGCTAGTTCCTAGCCAGTGATTGACTGCTTGTCTCTGCATCTCCCAGTTCAACTCTGCTCACAGTATTGGAGGCATTTCAGATCAAGCTGCTATGGAACTCTTGGCCTCCAAATTACCATCTGACTGCACCCATTATGCCCCCCAAATTGTTTCCTCCCTTCTCGAGGCCTTTGCTCCATATGCCATATCTGGAGACTCTCTCAAGCCTCCTCCAAAAGCCTGCCCAGATTTTCCACATCATCCAGCAAGCAGGCATTGCATCCAGCAGTCTAATCACCATGCAGTTCTTTTTGGTATCACAAAACTACATGGATGTCTGCCTGATAGAGCATCACGGGTCCTCAACTACTGTTATCTTCCTGAAAATTCACTGCAAAGCAAGTGAATGTAGCCTCAAGATATGAGATCATTTCTGTCCCTCTCCCGGATAAGACAGCCATTCACATAGTCTTCTCCCACCTCAGCAGCTGTTAAGTGATGATCCTAAAGAGATTGTCAGTGCATCTGTGTGTTACCCTGAAATCTTCTAGTTCAGGTGTCATGGCCTAAAGGACCGGGATGTTGGGCTGATGCAGTGGCTGCACACTGCCGCAAATGATTCACAGTGGTCAGTGGAGCAAACTGAGAACTCTTTGCCTGCTCATTCTGTAAACAGCCACTGCTGATTTACATTAGAAGGGGTTTGATGGGCTCCGTACCCGGCTCCAGGCACAAATCCCTGAGGGAGGAGCCATTCAAATGCGTCAACAAAGGAGGCAGGCAAAACTCCTCCTCTGGTAGATCTCCTATGTCACCCAGCACCACGGGGTGATCCCATGCTGTGATCCCATGGTGAGTCTTTGGTTTCTCTCTTATTCCTTGTCACTGACATCCAGAGAGGGAAAAGTGCAAGGGATGCTGAAATATACTGCTATATTGTTTTGCCCTCTGATACATTTTGTATCTTCATTTTTTTTAGCTTAGAAGGACATCCTTACAAACACTTTCATTCAACTGCCCTGATCAGAAGCATTCCACAGGAATCAAAAATGGTGACTTGGAAACAAGGGATCTTATACTATAAACACTGCTGGGTTTGAAGAATGTTCATTCCTTTTGGTTACATTTCTTCTATATACTAACCGTTGCCCCTTCCTTCTGTTTTAGCTTTCAAATAAATTATCTACTGCCTGGGAGCTCTGCACTCATGGAAGAAAACAAGACCCAGCAAAATGGAGAGCAGCAACACCCAACAAAGGCTGTGAATCACCAAGTGTGTAGTTGCCACTGGAACAGCAGCTTTGTGGGACGTAGCCTAGAATGGAGCCTAGCTTGCCTGGAGGTGAGGGACAAGGACATCTAGACAAGGGGGCACACTGATGAGAGTTCCCATAAAGTCTCTGGGAGCCACTTTTTTCAAAATAGTTGGACACTCTCCCAGATACTCAGCTCCTACAGACTCCCTCATTCCTTTAGCCTAGGGCTCTGCTCACAAGCTGTCATCAGCAAAACAATTGCAACCCTGCTGATGTAAGGGATGGAAAGGGGAACCACTGCTTCTTGAGGGGGAGGCTGAGGAAACAGGTGACGACATGCCGTGGGAGGATGAGCAGTAAGAAATGGAGAAATGAAAAATGGAAAGTTTTCACCAGAGCTGTGACAAGTTCAACTCCTCTAATAGAACTAGATGGCAGAGTGGGCAGAGACAACTTGATGGCCTTTTAGAAGAGGAAGAAGTGACAGTTATGTGAAGATACTAAAGTGGCCTGTGTCCTGAGAGCACTGGCTTTCAGGCTCTGAGGGTTTATGCTGAGGTGATTTAAGAAGCTCCTGGTCCAAGCTGCTCACCCATTACCACAGATTGTTGCCCTGCCACTGACTTGCCAAAAGTAGTGATGTGCCCACACCATTGGCACCAGACTGATATATTAATATAACTGAGGTGTCTGTGGCTAGTTCAGTTTACTAGGAGGTGGACTGTGGTGGCAAAGGAATCTTCTTGATCCCTGTCAGGTTTAGTTGAATAGGTGACCAGCTGAAGTCAGAAAACTCCTGAGACACCACAGCCTAACCAGACAAGCACCAAAAGTGGCCAAGAGATCACCAGGAGAGCCTTGATACCTATTTATCCAATTTTCTTGTCTTTAGACCTCCCTCTCTCTGCTTTTCACTAACTCCTTTGTTGTCCCTTAGGTTGCAAAAGGCATGGGAGAAGGTTTTTCAGAAGCCCTGTAAGCTTGTTCTTCTGGTGTTTCCTTTCCTCTAGGGAGGTGAATGCCAGGCTGAGTGGTACAGGTAGGAAGTGATCCCATGGCATGGTTCAGGGAAGAGCACTGGTAGTTTCATAGAGTGACCGTCAGGGTGCAACAAGGAGTGGGTAGGGAGAAATCCCAGGGTGGCAGCAGCAGGGGTGCCTGAGGACAGGAAGCCCCCAGCCCCAGGCAGCCCCATCTCTGCCCCAGGCAATCCTAGCTCTGGCCCCAGGCATCCAGCATCTCTGTAGGGATGGAAGTGGGCCTGTGGCCAGGCAGGGCAGAGGTATGGGGAACAGGAGATTGGTCCTGCTGTGACATTTCTGGGGCAGAGATTCACAGTTCAGGGTCCTGGTCCCTGATCATGGTGACATAGAGTCCTGGAGGAGTTGAAATGGGGTCCTGACTCCTGGTCAGAGTTGGGGGAGCCCCAGGGCAGTTGGCACACAAACAGTGCTGGTGGTGCCCTTGGGATCCTGACAACGTCATTGTCTGACATCAAAAGTCTGACACTTCTGATCATCTCTGCTCCTATTAAGGAACTGGAAAAAAGCTACTCCAGCAAATGAGTTGCAGAACTAAGTTAATTCCCTGTAATCAAATTCCTCGTTGTTACCATGGTCATGTTCTCTGAATATCCACAGAGCAAAATGACCACTGCAGAGCATAAAAAGACACAAGCCATATGCCCAGTGTCAGCTTTGGACTGCTTCTGGAAATTTGCTTTTTATCTGACTACAGCAATCCCTGCATGTGCTAGGAGGAGCAGCTAATAAATGGCAAATAGTCCCATGAGAATCACAAGTAATGACTGCTGCTCTGTGAGATAATCATCCATTTAATAAGGGTGAGCTTCTACCTCTGCACTTTCATGGGGAGCATTAATGCATTCTTTTCCTCTCCTTAGCCACTTATTTCTACAAAAATGGTAGGAACTCAACGTTTTTGAAACAACTCTTCCTCTGTTAATCTTAGCAGAAATTGCCCAATGGATTCAGAAGTTATTAGGAATAGCTAGTTGGTTGTACAAATGTTGACAGAGACAGAAACAAAGCATAATATTATCCTATTAAGAAAGCACTTGAGTCTATAAAAACACATTTTTAAATCATGTTAAAATCAGGGAAATGGGTATTATTATTTCTGCTCAGGTCTGCCTCACTGACAGCCTGAGAAGGAAAGGAGCTCAGAAAGAAATGGCCATTGCTTAGACTTCATGCCTTGATGCTCTTCTCTGGGAAGGAGTGATGGAAGGGTCAGGATTTGGCCAGGATTACATAAATGTTCTTTAGAGACCAAAAGTTTTGCTTTCCACATCAAATTCTAGATCTTTCAAAGCTGCAATTATTATCTTTCTTTTCTCCAACATTTTAGAAAATGAATCTCCTCTCACTTTGTCCTTTTTTCCCTTCTTTTACTTTGAGACTTGAATGTGCAGAGGTTGCTACTTTTATTCATGTTGAGCTTCTCAATAGCAAAAGAGCCTTATTGTTTGATGAAAGTATTTAGATATAAACATTTGTGAGTAATTTCTCCTTAGGACTATTTAAAATGTAATGAGATCTACATTTTATATTGATTTGAGTTTTGGTTTACTTGTTCATGCATTTCTGAGAAAGAACAGATGCTGCTTGAATGTTTCCTATAAGGCAGATTAAGCACACTCTAGAGAGCACACCTGAGCCAAAGGTCAATCTTCCTCAGCAAACCAGCCAAACAAACTGCTCCATGAGTTCTCAATTTTGGTAATGAAGGCTTATAAAATGAACTGTAAAATAATTATATTTATTTTTATTTCAATTTTACGAACTAGTGAAATAAAAAGTTCTGAAAAATTTTGCTTTGGTGGCTCCCAGAGGATAGCAGCTGGTTTTCTACATACAGTACTGATAATTTGGAAAATTCCAAGTCTTCCAGTAAATTGGTCTGGCAGCTTTCAATGCAGAATTACAAGCTGAGTGGTTTTCACTAGCAGCTATGCCTACAGTTCTGCCCTTTTGAGAAGTACATTTCTCACAAGACTTAAGATTCTTTCCAATTTAAGTCTGAAATGGCTTTGTCATATCTGTGGGTCAATGTACTCTTATTGTAAAGCACCTCATTTAACTAATCTCATTGCCATTGGCTTTAAAATTATGAACAAGGACAAGAACTCTCTTTCTTCCTTGGGAGGCTTGGTTACCTCAGGGAGTTGTGCCAATTATGTCAGTAAAAAGTCCTCCCTTCGTAATGCTCCATGCTGGCCTTGAGCAGAGTAGTAAAAACAGATCGGTGAAATAAAAACTGCGATCTGTCATTGTGTATGGCTAGGAGGAATTACTGAAAAGCTCCTTGTGTTCCCTCCTCACCCTCTGAATTGGTCTGGGTGTTACAGTTTACTCTGTGTATTTCAAAAGCAGAAGAGAAACCAATGTCTCACAAGCGTTTGAAATGACAAAGCCACCCTAACAAGCAGTGGATGTGTTATTTGTTTGTAATGATCCCTCCTTACAGGTTATTCTGTAAACTGTATACCAAACTAAAAATTCTAGTTTGTTTATTTTCAGAAAGGGAATGGGCAGTTTGAGGGGGGAAGTGAGAAAGAAAATGAAATACTTTTTTTTTCAGGAAGAGTTTTATTGTTATTCATTTAAAGATTGAGCAACAGTTAGCTAGTCAGTGTGAGTGTTTTTCTTAAATGAACATGGGGAATTACAAGTCATAGGAAGCCTGGCTGTATTTCAAGGAGAAAAGAGAGTGTTTTTCTACAGTGGTCGATGAAAATGTCAACTTCACTCAGCAAAAATGCAGAATTACATGAATTTTAAAATATCGCAAATATTTCAGTACGTAGCTACATATGCCATGATAGAGATATTTCTTACTGGTGGTGGAAGCAGAATATTTATATTATAAATTATTCTTGATGGTTTTGAGTGATGAATGTCAACAAAAAGAGATCCCAGCTGGCAGAATTCTAAATCTGAAAAGCATATTCAGCCTGAAGAAATTGATGGAACTAATGTTTTTCATAAGCCCGTGTTTTTCTCCTTTTATCTACAGTTTCTCAATACAGATCTGTAATATTTTTCCCACACATTTGGAAAATGTGAATTTCTCCTGAGATTACTTCCTAACTTTTTCCACTACCACTTCACCCTCATTACTTATTTGTCCTGATATTTTACCTTTCTAAAGTTTTGAGTCAAGACAGTTCATCTTTGTGAAATGTCTGGTCAAGCACTTATGGATTACAAAAGCTCATGTTTGGAACTCTTTTTCTAGTAAAGATTATTAAAATGGACACAAGAGAAGGCAGTGAGAATAATCATAGGATCTTTGTGAAAATTCTATTCAGTTTCTGTTTTCCAGTAAGTCTGGGAATAAAATGGAATAAAATAAAGAAGTAAATAAACTGATTTTGTTTCAGAAGTAAGAGTTTTATTGTCCAGTGTAGAAATGGATACTCTACGTCCATAAGAGTTGTGAATATGCACCTCTTGATGAAACTTCACTGGGACTTTATTTTTCACCAGTTTTCATCTCCAAATTTCCTTCCTGACCCTCTGTATCTCTGTGTGACCAAAAGCAATGATATGTGAGTTGCTTGGTTTAAAGAAAAAAGGGGGAGAGGGATGGGATGGGATGGGATGGGATGGGATGGGATGGGATGGGATGGGATGGGATGCGATGGGATGGGATGCGATGGGATGCGATGGGATGGGATGCGATGGGATGGGATGGGATGGGATGGGATGGGATGGGATGGGATGGGA
>CM031858.1:63106726-63179603 GCA_018697195.1 Certhia americana | reverse complement strand
TGGGATGGGATGGGATGGGATGGGATGGGATGGGATGGGATGGGATGCGATGGGATGGGGGTCCTAGCTCCTGAATATCCACCAGCAAAGCAGCCCAGCAGCTCCACATTTAGCCTTGGCACAGTATCCCATGCACTTGTCATTCCTGAGTTAGTTAGTTAATTTTAGTCCTGGTTAATTGAAGAGGCCAGAGCTGTGCTTCCATCTTCAAAGGTCAAGATCACTGACAGGTGCAAGTGGCCGCTCTGCGGACCCTGATGGAAGTAAGGCTACAGGCTGCCTTGCATTCTCCACAAATCCACACAGAGGTAGGCAACTTGTTGTGATCACACCTCTATGGTTTTTAGATTTTGAACTGGGAGGGTTTCTGGGGGGTGAGTTTTTTGTACTGGAAAAAAAAAACAGGGCTAAGTGACAGGGTGATGGGAGGTATCTGGGAATGTTGGAGGATTCCTTCTGTTTTAAGCGGAGAGGAAAAAAAGACATGCAGAACTTCTGTTTTGATGAACTGACTCTAGGTGGCAACAACACCCTGCGTAGCCTTACTAGAGGCTAGTCAGGCAAAGACTACTGCTGCTTACAGAGGAAAAAAAAATATAGCATTTTCAATGCTGCTTCTAGAAAATTTTACAGCTGATCACACCAGCTGCTCATTGCTAGAAACATTTACAGATTCTGCCAGTTTTCATTGTAATAGAGGACTTGGTTTTCAACATGTATTTTGAATAAGATGCTGCATGTTTCATTTTGTAGCCATAATACTGCAGGTGTGCAGAGGAAAACCAGTAAATTATTCTCTTTCGGTTATCTTGCTTGGATTGGCAATCTCAGGAAGTGTGTGTATCATCCTGATTTGCAATGATGCCTGTAAAAAGTGCACAGATGCATATATACAACTGCAGTTCTGTAGCATTCACTAAGGATGTTCCTGAAATGCCACTTCACCACCTCATCAAGAAAACAGCCACACAGATACCCATGAAATGCTTGACACATATTCTGCATAAAACACTGTATTATCTGCCAAGAGATTTCTAATGCCCTATGTCATTCCACCTCTACTACATATCCAGCCTCCTGGGCTTAGGAGTAGCTAAGCAAACATTTGAACAGTATAAAAATTCTTACACGTATGATGGCCTGCAGCATTATCACATTTTTCTCCAAAGTCAGCTTAACTCCACTGACCTTGAAATATTTAAATCTGTTATTGATGTGTTCACAGGCAAAGGGAGAAAGCAGAGAAGAAGATATTAGCTTTGATTATCCCTTGCAGAAAAAGCCTGTCATTGTAACCACTCTATAGACTAATAATGATCATAGAAAATTTTTCAAGTGTGATTACAACATGCTTGTAGCAGGCCAAAGTGTCTGATGGCACCTACAGAATATGATAAACTTCTTTATTACTCTGTCAAAGTAACAAAGCTGTAAACCCCTGTGATTTAATCAAATTGTTTGTCTAATTGACCCATTCACCTGCATGTTGTCAATTAATCTCCTCTGGAGCTACCTTCAGTATTTCAATCCTCTAAGCTGCTTTTAAAGATAGGAACTGTCCTTTAGAGTGTTAAAATGCATCTCCTGAAAGCAATTCCTTTCTTTCTTACCAAAGTGTGGAATTTCCCTTTAAATTACACCAAATCAGATTTCCAGGTTCACAGTATCCTAAATCAATATCTTATAATACTCTATAACCTTATAGGCTGATTTTTTAAATATCTATTTATAAATTAATCAGGATCTATTCTTACTAGGTGTATATATATATACCCTTTCCTATCTAGGATAGGTGTGCCCTAAAAAGGAAAAATAGAATTCACTAACCCTTATAGGTACTTTATGTCAAGGTACTTTGTGTAAGGCCTGTTTTTATTAGTTTTTCTTCCTTTCAATTAAGCGGTAATTTTATTATACATTTTTTAAAAGTGGGGATATGATGGCAAAAGTAGTGGAAATGCAATTAGAAAAATTGGTTATGTCTACAATATATTGCCCCTCCTTCTGTTTTTTACTTTTTTCCCTTTCAAGATGTCAGCATTTTGAACACACCTGGCATATAAGGCCAAAATAAAAGAGTGGTGTATTGGGACTGGCACATTTTCCTGCCACTAGCTAGGCTCTTTGGAAACTTAGGAAGTGTATTGTCAATGCCAACTATCCCTACAACAAAAATGGGGGAATGTGTTGCTTGCTGAGAGCCCAGTGGGTTTCCAGCAGGAGCTGGATAGGGCATATGCCACAGTCTTACCCAGTCAACACTGGCAAAATCAATGTGACTACAGGCAGTGAGAATTCAAGTGTAAGAATAGATAGGTATTAAATCATGTGTTCTCTAACTCTTCAGTGTAAAATTGTGCAGGGGGCCTGTTTCATCATTCCTTTATCCTATGGGCATTCCTCCACCTTGATTGTCATCCACATCAGTAAAACTTTCCTGCTGATGAGTGAAATGTTCCCTGAAACTTGCAAACCAGTGCAGTAATCAAAGCTTATCATCCACCTAAGCTAAAAGTGCCATGCATGAAGTCATAAAAGATAGCCTTGTCTCTCCAACCAGCCAGTGAAACATCAAACCCATAAGTGACATATCGGATGCCAAATTATGTTTTAAGATGAGGCATTCTATAGTTTTCAGAACTTTCTGTTATTTGTTGTAGTTTGTTGGGGTTTTTTTCTCAAATAGGGTCAAACATTACTTTGTATAGATTAAAGCATTCTATTTTCTAAATGAAACTGTTTCACATTTACAATGCAACAATTTGGGTGCAATATGGAATGTCATTCTCTACCAGCAGTTCCAGAGAATCCACAGAGAAAAAAAAAAAACATTCAAAATAAAACCTAATGTCCATGTGTCAGCATAAGTGTAGATTCCTTTTTATTTGACCCACGTAAAGGAAGCCGCTCCAGTCTCTGTTTATTCTCAACAGCTGTATCCATTTCAAAATAAGTTTTGTTTGGCAAAAGAGTTATCACCTTTCCAAGAGTTTGCCTTCTACAAGGTTTACCCAAATTTTATTTGGTAGAGCACCACCAGCATGGAATGGAATAGCTGTCAGTGGCAAGGGCACAAGTTCTAAGAGATATTTGGCTGTTTGCAAGTGGTTCTATTTCAAACAGCTAATGTCTTCTTCCTTCCACGTTACAATTCTCCACTGTGATATACAATCCTGAATACAACCTTAGTTACTGAAGTTGAGTTGGAAAGTAAAACCTCTCTATGACTGATATATATTAAACTCTCATCACAAGCTGTAGAAGAGTGAAGACCTAAACCAGTCTTAAACTTTTACTGATTATACAAATAAAAACAGATTTTATGTTTTGTGCTTATCAGGTAAATTGGAGCAAAGCAAAAGTCCAAAATAACTTTTGATTGTACCAGTTGACTTCTAACAATGATAAATAATATTTGAAAACTTTTTTCCCCCAATGAAAGCCTATCTTTCTGAATTGCTTCCCTTTTACTCAAGTTCCCTTCAAATCCTGGAGTTACTTTCTCTTCAAAATATTTTACTCTGTGTTCATTATTCACTTTGGCTCTCCAATTGACTTTTACCATAAGAATTTAAGGTTTGGGTTTTAGGTTCTTTCTACAAGGCAAGCAACATTTCATGTAAGATTTATATTTATTATATGCAAAATTGGTTTTAGGACAGTAATCATTAATTTATGGTAAATCATTGATTCAGATATTGAAGTTACTGTTGAGGCTTACAGATTTTAGTGATGCAGGAACATTAATTCAACCTATTCTGCCTGTAGTGACCTTCTTACTATATGCATCATTAATTCCTTTGTGTGCAGTTAACCAACAAACAAGAAAATAGTATATTCAAAATAAAGAGGAAGTTGAAAGGAAAAGCTATAGTCTTCCTTTGGTTTCTCATTTTTTGGGGGCCTTAAAACTTTAAGCTACAGTGTTTCATTTTCTTGGTTTAATTTTTTCAAATTTTACAGAATCACAGAATGAACAAGGTGGGAAAAGGCCTTTGGGATCATTGAGTCCAACCTAACATAATGTGAATGCTATCACTGTCATGCCACTGACAGACACAGAATCACAACGCAGAGTCAGCTGAGCTACTATTAGATTGCTGTTTTCTTCCTTACTGTTGCTTGGGGCAGGGGTGTGGTATATAATGGTTCATCAACCTTTTTAATGAAAATTCATCCTGACTCTAAAAAACAAAAAGAACAAAACATTATATAGGTAGTGTTGATGGCAAAAGACTATTGAAATGCAATTGTCACAGTTTTCTGCAGTTGCTTTAGTTGTGCCATCACATTTTGTGATGTGGATGGAAAATGTAAAGGGGAACAGCCATTGCTGGTACCAAATTGCTGCACAGACTCCATCTGTGAATCAGCAACTGGGTTTTTTTTATGTCAGGCAAGAAAAGATGGGCACATTTTGAATCTGTGGAAATGTAGTGTAGTTTGGTGAATCTACTTGAACTATTCAGACTTGTCTAATACATTGGAAAAATAAGCATTGGAAAAACTGTTATTCCCCCGTACTAAATAGAGACCTTGAGCCTGAGGATTTGTTTGGACGATATAGTTTATAAAAGAGTGAAAAGGTATCATTGTTTAGGCATGTATTCTCCAATTTAGTATTCCCACTAAAACCATGCTGCCGCTCACTTCCCCTTCCCCTGCCTCTGAATGAAATCACAGAAGGCAAAGATCATGAATTGAGGTAAGAACAATTTACTGGAAACAGCAATGAAATAAGAAAACAAACAGCAACAGCAACAATATTAATAACAAAAGTTATAAAACAAAGAAACTATTTAGATGGAGGACCACAATAAATACTAGTCTGCTCTTCCCGACCATGTTTCTCACCCAATCGGAAAATGACGCCCTGCTCCTTGGAAGCAAAAAAGATTCCCTTTCCCCAGTCCCTGGCAATGCTGTGAGGTGGTACCAAATAATTTTAGCATCTGACCCATGCCCCCTTCCAAGCTACTGAAAAAAAATTAACCCTGTCCTGGCTGAAACTAGACAGAATGTCACAGGCATAGTAGAGCTCTGTACTGCATCATAATTCACTAACAAGTTTAAGCATACTTCAGGTTTATATATAAGTAAATCTCTATGAGGTAGAAGTAGTTTTCAGTTGGCTGAACATCTTGGGATATGAGTGTTCTTGTCACATTGTCATCTTTCCTGAGATATATGAAGTCCGTACTCTTTTTGCCAGGCACATTTAGCATGTTGTTTTACTGAATATGAAAAATACGTATCTAAAATGGGTGAATCTATATTATTATGGGGGGAAAAAACCTCTCTTGATGTCTCCAGTTGGGAGTTTTGTGTTACTAATGACTGCAAGTTTGAAGTGAAAATTTTGTTGACTGGGGATTGTAACATATTTTTTTAAATTGAAATATTCTGCCTCTGAAGAGCCTAGCTTCTGTTGTTTCTCACTTAGTAAGTTTGCATCTATTTGAAGAAACACTAATGGATCCCATATTCAATCTACCCCTGGGCTGGGTTGAGTATGAACCACACAGTAAGTTACTGGCACCAGTAATCGAGAGGTTTTCAAACTAGAATGAGAGGGTGCTTTGTATGATCATGGATCATACAAATACAGATCTACACTTGTCACATGATGAGTCTTTTAATATCTGAGTCCCTGAAGGGAATTAGTTTAATGCAAATGAGTTTTAAAAGAACATTTTGCGGTTTCCCAGCAATGCTGCCTTTGGCAAACTGTGGAAAAAGAAACACCCAAGTGTGCATTTGGAGAGGATGTTCACTTGGGCACAAATGAGTGACTGAGTTGTGGAGCATTAGTCCTTCCTGGATAAAAAAAAGAATCAGTATCCCAAATGACAACTAGTATCATTTGTCGTCATAGCTTCTCCCTTTAATCATCAGCAGTAAATATTTCAGAAGAAGCTTCAAGAAATTCAATAATTTGCCTAAAGATGAGTTTCTGTTAAGGATTCTTTCCCTGTCCCTCTGGCTTTATGACAGGCTTATGCATTGGAATATTAACGTTCTTATCCCTTTACACGTTTTACACAATCTAGTCCTTTCTCCAAATTTAATCTCATGTAACAGTGAATGCTTTCACTTTAATAGCTAGTATTTCCTTTCATCACTTTCAAATTTATATCTTTTTAATTCCACTGGATGAACTCTTGTTCTTAAATTATGGAAAAAAGGTGTCTAGAAATGCAGGATTTATCTTCTTTGTGCCATTCATTATTTTCTCTAAAGCTCTATCATGTCCTTTTTTCATGCCACCCAGATACAAAATTTTCTTTCTCAGCCTCTAATCATTTGCATTGCCTGTCTCCAGATGATTTCTGTGTCTTCTGTATCTATTTTGCAGCTGAGTTCCTATGACTGAACAAAGTACTCATGCCGTATCAAATAACCAACCTTTGGGAATTGCAATATTTCCAAACTGATTTTTAATTTCCCACTAGCATTTTATTTAAGAGTGATGTCCATTGAGCTTTCCACAGAATGCCAGGGGGTTTTTTTTGAGCAGCTGTAGTCAATTAAGACCCCAGTAGGTTTTGTGAGTAACCCAAAATATGCCATCCAGTGTTATGCTAACCCAACATTAATCACTTTGTCTGCTGTGGTGTTTATTCAGCTCCTTAGGTTAGGCTTCCTTTTACCATCTCTAAGGCTTTCCAACAGTAAGCAAAATTTAGTAACAGTGTGCATTCTATATGTTGCCACAACATTTTACCCCTTTCTGGATCGACAATGTTCTTAATGAGGTGTTTCCTCGAGATGGCATGTAGTCACAGGAGGCCACTAGGAGTTTAGATTTGGGATGCATCTTCACTGCCCCACACAGTGAATACAAGCACAGTCAGGCGTGTCTGTAATGGCCCAGCCCACGTCCTGCCTGTTTCTCAGCTGGCTCCTTCACTGCTCTGTGCTCGGTGGCTGTGGTATCTCATCACAGCAGTACATGGTGAAGGCTGGGAATGAGCCTGGCCACATTGGAAGTCAACCCCACTGTAGTCATATCTGCTTCCTGACAGTTTTGAATGCTCAATCGTACTTTCTCTCCCACCACAAACTTGGGTAGAAGCCTTCTATAAGCCTTTGATAATTATTTTGTAAATGGTGAGCTGCAGGTCTGGATAGGTGTATACATACTTGATTTTCCTTACACCAGCATCTTCGCAATGTGATTAAAATAAAAAAAAAAAAAAAAAAAAATAGAAAAAGGAAGGTTGTGAATCTGACTGTGCCCCAAGATACCATGGACCTGTTAACTACAGTGCTCCCTCTCAAGCCTTCTTCACCTCAAAAAACTTTTTGTGTCACTCATCCCTGAAAGTCACTTTGAGCCACTGCCTCAGCAGCTCTGCCCATCCAGAGCTGCCCCTAAGAAGCATCAGGCAGAGCTGGGAAAGGCCTGTGTCCTTTTGGCATTCCAGTCCTTGGGTACTGCTGTAGCCTTGTCTTCTCAAGACCACCAGAAATCTCAAGCAATGGTTTAAAATATGCATTTCTTCCCAAGGTAAAGAAAAAAATGCTCTGAAGAAAGCATATTTTCATTTTACAAAAGACAGAGCCTACCAGTTCATCCCCAATTTTAGCATATTCATGTTTTATTGCTTCCTTCAATTATCACTTCATCTCATTTTCCATGTTCCAAAGTCTCTAATTTCCAGAAGGACTGCTAGCCTATAGACATAGAAAAATGGTTTTGCACTGTCTCCTGTCAGAATTATTATTGCAATTATTACATTATTTAAAATTTATATTACACATATCTAAAAGGCTGCAATTAAATTAGGTCCCACTGTACTTGCCACTACCCAAATGTGTAACTAATGGCATTTCAGGCCCTCAGGAAAAACATTTAATTCTAAGGTAAACTCCTCAGGGCAGAAATTACCCACATTTTTTGTTCTGTGGGAAAACAGTGTCTGGTGTTGGTACAGCCTAGAGGCTGCACCACAATCCTAACAAAAATAGTACTAATGATAATTGTTAGTAGTACTAAATGTTGTTACTTCAGTTTTATCACAGCTTACTCCTATCTTTTGTTTTCACATGATGTGATAAGAATGTGTTTCATTCCTTCAGCTGAAGAATTCTTTATTCAAGGTTTTGATGCTGGTTAAGGATACTTTCCTCTGCTTCCAGAGAACAAGTAGGCCAATAGAATAAGTGTTTGATGGGATGAATGGTGTTCAGAGTGAGGACAAATGGTGAAAGGGAGGGGACACCATCAAAAGCTGTTCCACTCCACATGAATGTTAACATTTGTTCAATGTCCCACGATGAATTCCTTCAGTACACAGAGTTGCTGGAAAAAATCCGCTGTACCTAGAAAGACACATACATCACTGCTGAGTCAGAAGGTGGCTATGGTCATATCAGCACATATTTTGTTCAGTGTTTGTTTTTTGGGAGGTTTGTCGCCCTACCCCAAAGAAGAAGATGCTCATTAAAAATTGCTGCCAGAAGGCATTCCTGATGTAGATTTTAAACAGATTGTCCATAAGCCAAACCGGGAGATACAGGGACAAAATGCCAAAATGCAAAGGCAGGATAGCTTAGTGTTAAAATGTTACAAACTGCAGTTGCTGATTCAGTACTGATTTATTACTGCAATGTAAGGGTTTAGTATTTGTATGTTTCATTCCCCTCTTTGTAAGTATAGAATTATTGTGACTGCCAAGCAACAACTTGGCATGATTGCAGTTAGTGCCCTACTCTGTAAATGCTATGGCAAAGTTAGGTTCCAAATGACATTAAGCCAGTTAAAATTTCAAGCAGAGTTAAAAAAAAAAAAAAAAAAAAAAAGGAAAGAACAAAAAACACTTTACAAGCACTAGAACAGTAAACTGGCTAAAGTTCTGTCCTAAATATACAGGTGATATCCATCTACAAAAATGTCTCATCTCTGTGAGTAAAATATCATTGTAACCTTGATAGGAAAAGTAATCTAGTAGGCATGGATATCTGCACAATGCTAAGACATATCCAATTGAGTTTTCCTACAAGTCCTTTAAAATATCACCCAATTGTCTCAACTGCCCCTTCTGGAAATGCTATTCTTTACCTTCAGCCTGGAGAGGGAAGTATTTAGAAGCCTGTGTGTAAAATTGCATTTGAAGACTAAAAGCCCCAGGAACATATGAAATTATATCAGTACTCAGGTGCTTTGTATTAGTGAAGACTACATAGTAAGCATGCCTTTCCTATCATTTTTCTGTCCCTTCCTGTGTTTCCACCTGGGAGAAAATGCTATGAATTTATTTTGTAAGAAAAAATGAATAGGCATTGTAGCAACAGCATTGCTTTCTTGCTGTCAAAATAATGACAATTTCTTTAAACAACGCTTTTGCTGCTCAGCTGTCTTTTCTAAATGCACCTTAAGTTAAAAAGAATTCTTATTCTTCCAGAAGATTTAAGAACATGAAATGCTTTCCAGCTTTTAGAGGGGTTTTGAAGTTTTTAAAAAATATCTGTTATGAATATTGATACTCCATTTGATTAAAAGGATGTGAGCATTCTTTTAAATCATGTAAAATATTCCCCTGTGCTATGAGATCCAGGATGTTGCAGGTCCTTCACTTCTCTGATGTAACTCTTTCCTCCTCAAAGCAAGAAAATTCACTATAAGGTAAAACAAACAAACAAAAAAATAAACTCTGATATGCTTTGCCTGGACATATATTACTTTTTTCTTCTTTTTTTGAACTCTTGAATTGGTATTTAGCATGCAAATTAGGTAGATAAATACATGGTGAGCCCCTGTCTTTCATACCCAGCCTTCTCTCTCCCTCATTTGTGCCACCATTGTCATTTGGCTGTGTGATGGCCTGCCAGCAGCTCTGCTGTAAGCTGGGCTGCTTTGTGAAGAGGTCCTGTGGGGGTCTTTCTTGTCTTTGGCAAACTCTTCCTGAAGAGTCTTTTCTGCAGTGTGCCAGCAGCTCTTGGCACAGATTCATCAGCTCACAGTGACTTGCAGTGCGGATACTTAATAGTCATCCCCTGTAGCTTGGCAGTAGCTGAGATGGATAATGCAGCCTCCAAGTTGCTCCTTGCATGTTAGGTTTCTTCTGCATGGCAAACTTGGAGAGTCCAATTTAATCAATATAAACCAGGGAAAGAGAAAAGGGGAGATCCATCTTGCACTTCAAAGGATGTTTTATCAACTTCACTACTATTGAGAGAATAAGAATGTTTCAGGCAGAGAAATTAGAAAAGGATAGATCCAACAAGCCGATACTGCTGAGCCTTCAGTGCAAGAGGAGAAAAGAAAGAAGAATGGAGGAACTGCCTCAGCTTTTGTCAGTCATGTCAAGCAGGGAGAAGGATGTGAAGATGGGCATCCCTGACACACCATAAGCTGTTGCTGTAGGAAAACATTCCCCTCCCCAGACTCAGGATTACCCTAAATCTCCAATATGTCAGGACACAACGATATCTCTCACATACCTGGCTGCTTTGCCCTAATCCATTCTCAGCCTTTTTCCTTCCAAGCACCCATGTATTGCTTCCTGTTTTGAGCACACAGGACGAGCCCTTCAGCTCCTCAATCCTTAGGGCCTGCTGCATCATACTAAATGCTCTGCAGAAAAACCCCATGGCACCCTTGGACCATGAGCCACAGTCCAGAGGGGTCCCAGCAGCAAGTTCCCACACAAAAGCAGTTCATCACCTGAGGATGTGGTGCTAAACCACTTTGACAAAATGAAAAACTGTTGCTGAAAAATCTGGTCCCGGCTTTGTGGGGTTTTTGTGGTGATGCTCTGGGACCAAACAAGCTGCAAGCGCAGGAGTGAGAGTGCAGGTCAGCTCCTGGGATTATTTCATGCCATGGGTGCTCCCTGGGTCCCTGCTGCCCTGGGATCCCTCCTCGGAGTGTGAGTGTACCTCTGTGTGTGTTTTGGGGACAAGTCTCCCTGAGGAGGCGACAGGGCTTGGACGGGGATGCTCTGAGCCGAGAGACCGCATCCTACTCCGAGGATGCAGTCGAGGTGACGGCGGTAAGGCGCCTTCCCAACCTCCGGCCGGCCTGGGCGGTGCCGGGGGCTGGCTGCAGGAGGAGGAGGAGGAGGAAAAGGCCAGGATATTCCTGAATGAACGGCTCGCTCCTCACCCCACACCTCCGCCCGGCTCCCGCCTCCCTCCCGCCACTCGCCGGTGTCTCTTCGAGGCGCAGCCAGTTTCTATAGCGACGGCGCTGAGCCGCGGCTCTTCCCGAGTAGTAACAAAGCCGGCCGCCCGCTGCCGCGCCGGGGCTGCGGGGGGAAGCGGCTGCCCCTCCCGAGGACACCCCGACAGGTACGGAGCGAGGGGATGCCCGGCGGCCGCCGCCCGCCCCCGGCCAGGGCGTGCTGCCGCCGGGGGACGGCTGCAGGAGGCACTGGGGCTCCCCGCGGGTCGAGCGGCGGCCGCGGGGAAAGGGGGAGGCGTCCCTCCGTCCGTCCCCCCGTCCGTCCGTCCTTCCGTGCGTTCGCGCCTGTGGCAGCCGGCGGACAGCGGGGAGGCTGCGGGAGCGCTGCCGCAGGTGCGCCCCGGTGCCCCTTCCCGACTTCTCCCCGGCACGGCCGCGGGCACCGGGACGGGGCGGCTGCCCCCGCGTACCCCTCGCCTGCCGGGGCGGCGGCAACCGGTGGGCTTGGCTCGTCCCTCTCCGCCGGGGACAGCGATGCTCCTCGTGCCTCACGGGCACCCCTTCATAGTAAGACTAATAATTTGGCTCTTGTTGTTGTTGTTGTTAGAAAAAATATGACCCGCTGGGAATGTTGGGGTTACGGAGTTTCGTTTCTACAGCTTTATAAAGTAATGATGAATAGAGTAATAGCCTTAAAAAATGCGCTACTCAGTAAAAAAAAAAAAAAAAAAAAAAAAACCAAAAAAAACCCAAAAAACTAAAGGATTGGTGTTGTAGAGTAAACAAGACAATTACTGCTTGTTTTTAGGAGTAAGTGTACCGAAAGGTTTTCGGTAAAATGAGTCTGTAGCTTTCCGAATCAGAATAAGATGGTAGAGGTGATAAACGTTCGCTTATCTCTGGCAGCCAAGGTTTGTGAAGAATAAGCCGTCTTCACCTCCTGAGGTACTAATGTCAGAGAGTGGATGGGAAGGTCATTAGCAGGTCATTAGCCTGAGAAATGCCTGTAATCAATAACATCCGAATGGTAGAGGCTATGTGAATAGACATGGATTTCTGCAGAAGTTTAAAATTCAAAGGAACTTCCTGATGATAAGAGAAGGCTGACCCCGCATGATGGGGTCTTAGGAGCAGTCGTTGTGGTTCATTGCTGAGTGATTTAGAAAATAAACGAGATCGTGGGCCAAAGCAAAATTGTGCTGTGCCATGTATGCAGCCAGCAGCACGTTCAAGATGGGAATCTTCCTGGCTGTGAGCAAGGGGAAGAAGGGAAATAGTACGTGAGATGAGGACACTGTGACTGAGGACGTAGTTATTGAGTAGATGGACAAGAACAGACATTTTAAGTAATATGTAATCTGAATATCATTATTTGAGATTGCAAACACTATACATAATATAGTATCAGGGTATCAGAACTCAAAGGCTAAGCATTGACTGAAAGAAGTTTGAGAAGTATGTAAATGAAATGCTGAGTGTAAAGTGGCGCTAACAATACCATTAAGCAAATTATGTGAAAACAGTGGAAAGAGAAGATACAGCTCTTCAGCAATCATGAATACAATTAGAAAAGAAAATGGAGACAGGCTTCTCTTGAAAGAGATGTATAAATTAAATGAAGTTTTAAATTGGTGTTGATCAAGTTTAAACTTTATTCAATATAACATTTGAATCAGTAATATCATAACAATATGTGGAGTGGAATTCTAGGTTTTTTAGAAACAGCAATCACAAAAAAAAAAAAGAAAAAACCCAAAGAAAAGAAAAAAAGTGGAATTTCTTGGGTATGTTGATTGCAGTGGTTTGCCCAGTGTTTATAAGTGCTTGTCCTTCTCTTGTTTCAAAAGTTGTTTTGTTGAAAGAGTTATAACCTTCTGAATGACCTCTATTTTTTGTACAACACTGGAAAGCAAACTCTTGAGTTCATAAAATGTGTAAAAATGTAGACCTCAGATTAGTTTAGCATGATGGAAAAATAGCATTTCAAGACCACACTGTGGGCTATCTGAAATTGAATGCACTTGCAGGAAATAAAAGGTCAGGTGTGCATAATGAGGGCCTTGTCACTTCTACCCCCTTAACTGCATGGCAGAGAATGAGAAGCATCAGAACTCAGTATCTTGCTTTAAAAGTGAAAGGGATAAGCAAAATATTTGTGGTTATACTGCCTTGTGACATTTCAGTCCCAAAATTGTTCCTTGTGGAACAATTGCAAACTCCACTAGACAAAGTTTATCAGTGGAAAAAATGTTGTCATTGAGGCACTATCAGGAGAAAATGCAGTAGCTCAGTATAGATAATACACCCCATAATATATCCTGACATGCATAAGGGCTTCCAGTGGTTAACAGTTCTAGCAATTAGATCACAGGCTCTCAGACTGTCATTTCACAATTTTCTGGTACGTCTCAGTCCAGACTAGGTTTATAGGAAACCTGTAGTCAGATTTTCTTGAAAGTATCATCTAAAGCTGTGCACTCTATGTGTTGATATAAGGCCACTGCAGGAGTCTACTTGCCACTATTCCTCTTGCTGTGTTCAGTGTTAACATTTTTATCTATGTCCTAGTCTGATGACTTGCCATTAAGTTTTTTTTCTGGAGATGTACATGTGCTTGCTGTAGCCAGCAACTCTTTCAAGTATACAGGGACACTCCTTACCTGCTGCCTGGAGGCTGTGATTTCAGTCCTCACAGCAAGGTTGCTACGGTATACTAGGGACCTTTGGAGAGCAAAGCTCAGGAAATTCTCCTGTGGCCTTTGCACACATTGTGTGCTGAAGCACACTGACTGTCCAATATAAACTACTGTTCTGACAGTAATGCAGTATGGCCAGATGTGTACCTTATGTATCACACTGTAACACAAGATAATTGTGACTTTCTAGTAGAAACAATACATCTGGAAGTGTGAAAGTGCTGTGATAAGCTGCAAAGAGCTTAGGCCTCTTCAAAATGTACCATAGGTTTAAAATTCATTTGCAAAGACAAAACAAGAAGTACAAGATGTGCAGCTTTTCACCTACTACAGCTCTACACTTTTTAAAACCATATCCTGTGTATTTAACTCAGATTGTTTTTTCCTACAGAGAAGATGCAGCACAGCATTTTGGGCATAATAAATGCCATAATTCAACATACCTTTCCTTTTCCCATTTTATCTTTTCCACCATCAATGAGTGGACACAAACATTCAGTAGAAGTTGAAATACCTCAGCAGCACTTTAGGTTTAGTCCAGATAGCATGAAAGCCTGAGGTGTTCCAGCTTCTCTAAAGCATTGAGCAGAGACTTCAAATCCATTTGGATTCTGTCTGATCTATCTTGCCATTTCCAAGAAATTTAGCCAAAGTGTTACAAAGCTGTAGTTCTCTGAAAGACTCAGGTTCACAAGTGTTTTGTAGATATATATTTAATTTTGAAAGTAACATCTATAAAGATTACCAGCACTGGTGATAGTTCAGGAATTGGAGAAAGGAATAGGGACAGGCTGTCTTATCTCTCAGCTTTCCTACTTCAACTTGGAATTGCCCAAGTTATTTGCGGAAAGATGGCCTTGTAGAAAGAAAGGGGTGTGACAATCTGGTTTTGAGAATAACTGTAAGGAAACCTGATGGTGTATGGGGCTATAGTGAGGAAGAAGGTGGGCTGATGTGCAGCCCATGATGCAGGCATAGCCCTGGTGTCATTGGACATGGTGGGGGAGTTACCTGGGACTGGTATGAGGAGTCAGGTTGAGACAGGACTGGGACTGGGACAGGCTGGTGGAGACCCAGCCAGGAAAATCTGATATTCGACTGTGTGCATCAGTTCCTCCCAGTGGATGGCCCAGCTCAGGGCTGAAGACTTCTTTTAGATCCCCTTTTATAAGCCTTCAAGGCTGTATTGGCAATATCCACAGCAGAAGGTGTTGGTCAGGAGACCCAAACCTTTCCATAATAGTTTCAGGGCAGGTGTTGTTCCAGGCAGGGGAACTGATCTTGGCAGGCAGTGCATTGCAAAGAAAGAAAACTCCCATTTCAGACAGATAGCCAGTCTGTACTCAGGCAGGAGATGTTCTCCTGTGAACGGAAAGAAAATGGTCCCCCCTTGGTGACTCACAAGCAGTGACCTGATCAGAGTCTGCTTGAAAAAGCATCTGACCTTGAAGCTTCTGCTGTGGAATAGCTTTTTGTGAAAGTATGGCTTGACTGCTGAGGAGCTACACTGCAGGTGTTTACCAAGAAGCTGCAGATGCCATTTGCCTCCCAATACATGATGGGGTACCTGGAGTATTTCCACTCTGTTAAAAACCAACATACTCAAAACTCAAGCTGATACTGGATTTCCACTCTTTAAACAATTCCTACAAGTAACTCTCAAAAAAAAGCTTTAAAAGGCTTACCAGTGCTTCTACCAATATTGAAAATATTTAGTTTATTTAGCTAGAATTTTATAAACATCTTAAGCAGAAATTTTGAGTAGTGTTTGAATCACCAGGTGGGATGTTGTATAACGTGTGTGTAATGAGGGCTTTTATCTTCCTGTATCTTTCAGTTCACTGACTTACACTTCTATGCTGTTAAAATGACAGCTGAATGAAAGTCAAAAAAATAAACAGTGCTGTGTTTGATGCTAGGTTCAAATGGTACAATGAGTGAATTGCAGGGCCACAAATTATACAATGAGAATAAACTAAAAAATTCATTAAATAACTGCCAACTATACTGTGAACTCAGTGAAGCTTCCTGTGGAAGAAAATGATGAATTATTGTATGACTAAAACTGTATTGTAATATATATTCAGTGGAATGTTGATGTTTTGTAATGCTCTAGTACTTGGATTTGCTCTCAGACATTTTACTGTGTCCACTGAATCAAAGAGCACTTTTGTAGCTGATGCTTATTCCTGTAATCAAGTTGCCTCTCATTCTCAGACAAACTAAACAGATTGAGCTCTTTTAAGCTTTCCCTTGAAGGACATTTATTCAGCTCCTGAATATTTTTTTTGTGACTATCTCACTATTCCTGTGAGAAACTGTCCAAACTGTTCAAAATCCTATATAGATTGTGAGCATTGTGACTGTGCAAAATATCTTAGTTTGATTCTCACCACAGCCCAAAAGGTAATGGTATCTCAGCTGTTGTTTCCTTCCTTACCTATCCCATGTTGCTAAATTCATGTTGCAAAGATCTCACACTCAAGTCATTTGTCTCTGTGAATTCTCTATGTCTCTGCTCATTACAGGGGGTTGGACTAGATGACCCTCAAAGGTACATTCCAACCAAAACTATTCCAATCTATGATTCTGTATTCACACTATGAAATAGGTATCCAGCTTACCTGAATAGTCATAGCTTTTTCTTTGGTGATCTGATACACTAACAATGCAGCTAGCAAGTACTTAAAGGTTAAAGAGAAGAGCTTTTTTTGTGTGTGTTAATTCCTCATTTTATTTGTATCACTTGAGCAAAGTTGTTAGGTGGAAGTGCTCTCTGTGCTTTTCAAGATTGTAATTTGAATTGTATTTCTCCTTTCTTCTCTGTCATCACCATGGCAGACCTAAAGTTGTCTTTTTCTTCTAATAGGCCTCTCAGATAAGTCCCTGATGTTTGTGCTATTAAATTCAAGGTCAACACCTTGAATAGCACTTGTTAAGTAAATGGAAATGAAATATCTTACTAGTCAGATCTATCTAAAAAGACCAAAGGGGAGAGCATCTTCTGACAGTATTTACACTCAAGAGGATAGGCATGGGTACCTGCTCATTTGAAGATCAGCTAACAATGAAAAATTTAATTTCTGGCCCTCTCTGTCTTCTAAAAATTAGGAACAAGTATCTATTCAGTAATATAAAAACTGCCCTCTTTATATTGTAAATTTTTCTTAGCCTGAAATATCACCAATAATCTTAAAATGCCATGTTGTCCATAGGACAAAGAGAGAAAAGAAACCATACCAATGATGAATCATCTGTTTTTGTTATCAGTCATTCAGACCCTTTGGTGATGCATGGGTGAATAGATTGAGCCTAGAGCTGTAAGCCAGCTTGGCAGCTGGCAGGTGAGTCCCTGGAAGCTCACCAAAATGCTTTCTTAAGCACCACACTTCTGTTTTACTTGGTTGTATTTAGCCAAATCATATCCTAGAATATAAAGTATCCTCTTAAGACAATAGGATCACACTTAACCATTCATCTGCTTAAAGTGGAACTTAAGCATATAGACATTGTACGTGTGCCCTGGGAGGGATCTGAAGAAGGATGATTTGTTGGATGGGGAAATAGAGAAACAGCTCTTACAAGACTTGGAAAGAGCAAGTCAGAACTGAAAATGAATGGCACGCAGGTGATGTAAAGGTGAAGTAATAATATTGCATATTGATAAATCCCACAAAAATTCCAAGTGAACTAAGTTTCCAGTAAATTTTGTGTCATTTATTTCTTAAGGATTAATGAAACTTTCTTACGTGACTGCTTTGTCCAGCTATGCCACCCGACAGGCAAGTTAAAAGCATTTTATAAGCCTTGGAATGGAGAAGCACTGAATGCAGTGGTGTCTCCTTTCCTTCCCCTGGTACACCTCCCAAGACAGCTTGTTCCAAAGTAGTGTGCTGTGCTAATGGCAGCATTTGCGCTAAGAAGATTCTTTTTATGAATTTATTGTAACATGGCCAGAACATCTGCTTCATGCTGAAGTGTGGTTTTTAGACTCTAAGGATAGTTCTCTGTGTGTTCATCAATGTAAATGTAAGGCTTCAGTAATGCATATTGACACAGATTTATTAAAATATGAATTCTCATTGACTTTGGGACTGAGAGGAGGGAGGAATAGCAAAAAAAAAAACAAAAAAACCGCATAGAAAGAAACTTTCTGGCATGGCTCTTTTAAGTGCAGTTTTGATACTCAGATATGGCTATGAATAGATTGAGCAGCCTTCTGAACTTTAGGCCATTTTAAAAATTAAGTGGCCTGCCTATTTTCTGTTTCAGTAAAGTAAAATTATTCATGAAGAGAAATGTCAGTTACACCAGTCTTATAATTAATTTTCAGTTTTAATAACATTAACAGGATGCTTCACTCAGGGTTTGTCATTTATACAGATAGCTCATAGAGTGCATGTGTGTGTATTTGAAATTCTGTAGGTATCTTGAGAGGGTAACAGCTTTTCTGTAGAATGCACATACGTGCATGCACACACATTTATACATGGTACCATCTCAAGACACCTAGAGTATTTTAAATTATGCATATATATGGACATATATATTTATATTTGCCAGACAGACCAAGGGTCTAAATTGACATCATAGATCCAGGTGTGGAAATTTTCTGCATTCAGTGATGCAGATTACTTTACAAACATGTTCATCCCTGTAATCTTTTGTTTGCCTTTTGCTCAAGGAGGAGAAACAATTTCATATAGTATGATCAATGAAGTGCAGCTGTGGATATAACTTTATGTGGGTGTCCAAACCAGAATTATCTATCCACTGACTGTAAAACAGTAACTTGTAATAAACAATCCTGCTGCATATTTCATACCTCTTCCTTTTTACTGTATCACTCTGCACTTCTTTCATTAGCAGTGTTACATCTTTATGCTTACCTTTTTCCCTCCTTTATTTCACTTACAGTCTTATCTGTCTGCGTGCAAGAAAGCCAACTTCATTGGAACAGGGATTTATTTTTTAAAAAGTTTTTGCAAAGAGTTACCTTATATGTTTTATTTTGATGCTCACACATTAGCAATGTCAACCAAAGCACAGATAAAGAGCAAAAAGAGGTATGGTATAATGCCATGAGAAATAGTAAATACTGGGAAATAAAAAATATACAATGATCAGCACATGGCTGTCTGTATTGAAAAGTAAGGCTCATATCACTCCATTACTGCTGGCCCAGAGCTCCTTTGATCATGTTTGAAGAGTTGTATTTGTCTGGGAATGTTGGGAGGATTGATACAAGTTGAGTTCAATCAACACTTGCTTTTATGTTTGTATATTCATAAAATTTAAAATTCATATGTGTATGTGTGTGTTATAGTAATGCACATAGCTGATGGATTAGATTCATTATTTGCTGTTAAAAGATTAGCAATAACTTGCATGGACAAGACACAGTAACGCAGATTTTGCTGTGCAAAATATAGTGTCTAAACAGACAGAAGTGCAACAAGTAGGGTATGTCAGAAAATTCCAAAGGAGGAGATAATAGTATTTGGCATCAGTTTTGAGTCACAGTGTTTTGCTGTGTTTTGTGGGGGTTTTTGTTTATTTTGGCTTGTGCTTTTTTGTGGTGGGGAAGATGGACGATAAGGTTTTTCAGGAAGAAATATTAATTACGAGTGGGATTTCTACACTGGCATGTGGATGAGAAGAAATTTCTGTCCTGGCAGTATGCCTGTTAAAATACCTAATACCAGACACACTGCAATGCTTACATCAAATTTTCTAGAGAATACACTGAAGGAGTGCAGAGCACTCAGACAATGGGCAAAGCCTGAAAGACTTGTAGAAAAAAAATCAAACTGAACCCATGTATTGCAAGATCATATTGTTCTGAGAGAAGAAACAAATCTTGGGAAAGCAATTTCATCAGCATTCATAGCACTAAGCAGCAGCCCAGTTCCTGTGCTGCCAGCTCCAGAACTGACGTCATCTGTCCACCATGACATACTGGACCACTCAGACTGGCAAACAAATCCTGGGCAGCTGCCTCACACAAATCCAGTTGCATATCTCTAGCAAAAGAAAGACTCTAGTCAGAGATATGAATGGTTATTCACCCATCTGCAAAAAGAAATGCAGCGTGCTAGGCAGCAAACAGCAAGCATCATACATTCACTGATGAGCCAAGTGATAATGGGGAAACCACAGGGAATTGTGTTGATAGGAAATGGGGAAATATTGGGGGTCTGTTCAACTCAACCCACGGGTTCCAGGGAAGACACTTGACAAAGCTCACATCTTGCATACAGCTCCAGATGTCCTTGAAACTTGGAAGGCTTTTTTCTCTGATTTTTCTGTCTACTGCAAGACTGAGAGAAAGGGAACTGAAGTCCTAGATCTCTGCTCTGCCTCTCCAGAGTGCCAGCTGCCCTGGAAAGAATGAAATTAAGTTGTTGTGTTCCTGCAGCTGGCTTTTACACTCTGGGATGTGACATGCAAGGTATGCACAGGTGACACCAATTTTTGGGTTTTTTTCAGTTACACTGGAATCAAAAAGGGCCGTTGTTAAGGAATAGACAGTATAGAAATATCTTTGATCCCCTGCCTAGACTGAGTGAATTAGCTAAATGGTGAATATCTCACATTGTACAATCATTATTGTTCATCATTGTGACAGGCCGGAAAGAGCAAACATAATAATTAATACTCAGTATTGTGATAATGCCATTGTGTCCCAGCTTTAAATTGTTTAAATGAAGCTTCTCTTTTATTTAAGTAACTCCCTGATAATTCTGTTAAGTCTTTCTTTTCTTCAGTCTTGAATCAACTTTTCAATGGAGACATCTTGTATCCTCTGGTAAAGTAGGCTTAAGGGCAGGGAATGTCTGTGTTTGTGTGTGTCACTCCTTTTCAAGGGATCATGCTATGCACAGCTATGACTGAATTATTTCCTTCAAATATCAGATAAAATTATTCAGCTATTCATTATTGTACACATACATATTGTATATGTACAATGTATTGTATATTGTATATATGTAGATTACAGCATTAATCTGTTACTATAATGTTTAAAGAATATGTTGAGCTACTTTTTGTGGAATCACAGAATGGTTTGGATTGGAGGGGATTTCAGAGATTATCTAGTACCAGCCCTCCCGCCAAGGTCAGGCACATTGTTCACTAGACCAGGTTTTTCAAACCCCATCCAACCTAGCATTTAATTTTCACTTCTCTTTTTCTGCATTTTCAGAAATGCAGTGTTTTATTCCAGTTGAACAACAATCACTAGCAGCAATATTCTATCTGATGTGGTTTCCTTTATGAAGAGATACTAGTGCTCATTTTCAATGTGAAAACTGAAATTTCAGCTGGATTTGTAAGTATGGAATCATAGTGTATAAAACAACACATTCCCTCCTTTGTAACACTTGCTGGAAAGTGCACTGTGTGTTAGACCTGCTTTTGAAAAACAGAATAATCAAAGGTGTAATATATTATAAAGAAAAATACCTGGAAATGGGAATGTTCCTGTTAAAATATATACATATAAATTTTATCTTTATTTGATAGAGCTGCTTATGGGTGGTTGAAATAAAAGTACATTCTTCACTGTGAGTCACTGTCCAGGGCTTTGTGAACCCTCCAGCATCAGAGGGTTCATAATGCTCAAATGGACAAGGCCCTTCTCTACTTTTGTTGAGAATTGTAGTGGGGCACCTTGGTGACAATGGGATTGAATGGGTGTAGAAGGACCAAAGTAACCATGCAGGAAGGACCGTGAGAATGGCACCCAGATGAGGTCACCAGGATAACAGCACACATCTATGTGACCTTCCAAGGACACCCACTTCAGCAGACAGGTCAGTGAGTAAAGCCTGATGACTCACAGAAGTGGGTGGGAAGAATAGATTGTTTGCTGTTGCCTAAAGACAACAGAAATGCACATCCAGCAGCAGCAGTGTTTGGTGTTTGCCAGCGTGAAAAGAAATGAGGATGAGGCATGTCCTGTTCACCATGTCATTGCAAAGATCGTATCTCCATTGTGCTTGTGAGTGCATGGATTGGAGTGCAGCCAGCACCCTCCCATTCTGTAAGATCTCACGTTGAGCTCTTCTAAGTCCCTGGTACCCAGTGCTGCAATATTGTCTTCTGGACTTTTCAGGATGCGAGGTTTAAACCAGATGATTTCCAGAAGTTCCTTCCAATGTAAATTGTTGTCACTTGAAAGCCAGGAGTATGTTCCATGAACTTCACTGCACAGGTGATTGGTGTAAGTGTAGGTTTATGTCATTTCTTAAATCTTACACTTTTATCTTCATTGGTTTGAACTACGCATGGGTTTTTTTTTTTTTTTTAAATGGTTTTAAGTCACCTAGGTACAAAAAAAGGCATTTCAGAGCATAAAAATTAGTTTTAAGTAATCTTGCACTTGAAAAAAAATTAATTCAGTGTATCTTTCTGATGAGAAGGCTGTAAACCTCTGAACTTCAGGGACCTGGGATTGAAATGTCATCCCAGTTGTTGGCTGAGACAGGATCAATCACAAACAATGAGGATTATGTATCCACTTAAAAAAAAATACAGTGCCCAGACTGAACTGTCCAATTTGCAGACCTCATCTTGTCGCATTCTTTATGGTGCTAAGCTGATTGTATGAGGCTGGAGCCACAAGTAATCTCTCTCATTCAGCTCTGCTGCAATGTTGCTGGACATACAGAATGAAGGCATGTTACTCAAAATCATGCACATCTGTCAGCTCTAGCGCAGGCCAGGAGTTATGCTTTTGGTTTGCTACTTGTCTGACAAAATACAGTTTCTTTAAAAACGCTGAAGGATCTGCTGCGAACCCCACCAGCCTTTACCCTTAGTAGAATTCTCTGTTAAATTAACTGAGCCATTTATCATGGTGGTGGTCTGACAATTCACGGAGTAAATGTGCAACTAAATAAAACAGATTTCTCCTGAACTTTGCTGTTTCACTGTAGCTATCTTACTGGTATTTTCAGTACCAAAACGAGTGCTACATTTTGATCCGAAATACTTTTGTGTTTTATCATTCTATTACTATTTATCCCATTCATTCTCATAAGTGTGGTGGGCAGCAGAAGGTATATTTCATTACTCCATTTCTTTTCATTTTCAAATTACTACCAAATTTTCATATCATCTCTTCTTGTATAACAGACATTTTCCTCACCTCCCACCTCTGTCTGTGCCTTAATACTTTCTTAATTTGATTCCTGTCACTTGTAACTTACGCCTTGTAACCTACACTTTCCTAGCTGACTTGACACGTCCATTTTTTCCCTTTCTCTTACCTAACCCCTTTCTACCTTTTTTGGCCACCTTCCTAAAGCATATAACTCAGCTTTTTGAGATTCCGCACAGCTTCACCTTGTGTATCAAACTCGGTTTTATTCCACTCAGCCCTTCTCCCCCTGTACATGCTTCCTTCTGTGTTTCCATAGAATGCTAATTTAGAAAGCTTTCTCCTAAATTTTATTTGCTTGCACTTAGCAAGTCCACTCTCTATAGCAAAGTCTTTCCAATTTAGCACACTGCTATTCTTTTTTCTGATTCACAACTCTCCTCTGTAAGGATCCCAAGACTCTCAGGTAACAATCTTAGAAATTACGTTCTGTGATTAGTTGCAGTCAGGCAACATCAGTAACGCAGTGGAATTGAGCATAGTGGCTTTGCACAAATATAAGCAAGAGAGAAAAGATAGTGAGCATTTACTTTGAAGGTCCTTTTTTGCTCCATTTAGATCTTGTGCCTAATGATGTGGTTATTAAGGTGTTGCTGTAAGATGCCTTATAGGCCTTGAAGACCATTATAATGTGTAGTGCTTTAGTTTGTTTCTCTTGAGTAGCTGAGTTGAAATCTTACCATGTGAAATGGTTAAGGATTGCTGTGGATGGTGAGTGGGATCTCAAGTTTTTTCATAACCACTGGTGTAACAAGCCAGTGGTTCCACCTGGTATGTATACAGAATATGAGACACATCTGAGGCTGCAGTGTCTCATTTGGACGTGATACTGACTCTGTGTGAGTGTATCAAATACTTCATTCACATAATGTTCGATCAGTAAGTCCTTCAGACTTGATATCCTGCCAATGGGGCTGCCACAATTCGTGTATTCATAAACAGTGTCCTTGAGATCTTGTCTGCTCCTTTCTGCACAACCCAGTGTATTAAAAGAACTTTATCTTTTTGGGGAAGGGAACAGTATCCTGTGGTTTTTATGAATGACTAGATGCCATCATAATTATTTACTGGTGATGTTCCCTGGTTGGAGTTATATATTATGAAGCATAGTTGTTTCCTAGATTTAATAATGTGACAGTTAAATTTATTTTCTTTTTTGATAGCAGAGCCAAGGAGAATGGTTGTTTGTGTCAGTTTTCTAGTCAATTCAGTATGACTTTTGCCTTAGCAGGTATTACAGATTTAGGAACTGAATAAATGAGGCAGTAACAAATGTTAGAAGCGTCGAAAAGGTATCCTATGAAATAGCAATCAAGAAAAGCATACAGCAGTAGTTTAATTCTACCAGCTTTCTCCCTGTTACCCAAATAAATAAACATTTTGCCTGAGAAAGGCCTGCATGTTGCATCCTAAGAAAATGTTTGCATCCAAGATTTAATTCCTGCTGTCATTTTACAAGCTAAACTCAGTGACAAGTTTTGACAAACAAATCCCTCAAGTAAAGCTTTTCTTAACACATCTTTAGAGCTACAGGCTACCATAAGGAAAGCAAGAGGAAAACTACTTCTTTTCTCAAAGGGATTTTTAAGACAAGCCAATGTGATTTGTTGATCTATTTGTAAGCGTTGCATCTTATTTGGTTGAATCACTCTTAATTTACACAAGAGGATTTTTGTCTAATGCCACATTGCCATTTTTCTTATCAAAAGGCTTGTGACCACTCTGACCAAAAAGGAGAGAATGCTTTTATTGCTGTACGATACCATAAATGCATCACTGAAAATGCTGTACAGAGCTTTTGATTTCATGCAATTCAGCGGGATCATTGAAAGCAGAGATTTGGGCATAGACAGCGTGATATACTACCACCTTCTGCTGTGGACAAGGAATGCTTCATTAATAAGACAGAATGGGCACTAGGGCTGTCTAGTGAATCTACTTAACATAAAATTCCCTGTTGAAGCAGCTGCTTATCCCTCAATCCACCTCTGTCCTTTGATCTGTCCATATAGCAGTGTTCTGTGAAGCCCACTCAGAAACAGGAGTGTCCCGGGAGAAATATCATGAAAATTTAAGTTCTACTGCAAGTCTTGTCACTTCAAACACACAAGGTGTTTATGGGCAGGAAAAAACTTTGGAAGGCATCTGTATGGAGGGGCACTGACAGACATTGTGTGAATAGCAACATTTGCATAAACTATCTAGTAAGTGAAGATGAAAGTCTCCATTTTCTGTGGTTACTGATCCTCAGATATCCAGTTCAGACAGACATATCTGAGAATGAAAGGTACAAGTTTTACTGTCTTTTAGGATATCTGCTGTTATTTCAAAGTGCAGTCCTTTGTAGCTTAACACTCTACAGTGATGGCTTACAGATAGGCAAGATATATTGGCACAGGTTGTAGACAAAGCTCAGCATATTAGCACAGGATGACAGAGTGGGAAATGGTACATAAGGTTGGCTGATTCTACAAGCCAGATTAGCTTAGCTCATGCAGAACTACATGTTATTATAGCTAGGTTGGTTCCAGTCTGAATCCAGCTCAGTTACATCAACACTGCTCTGCAGTTTAAAGCGTAGATGCACTCAGTGTTGCAAAATATATCCACCACAATTACTGAGAAATGCCCCTCAGGGTGCACTTTCTTTAGGTGTGCTTTCTGAAAGAGTCCTCCAGAAGCAGAGAAGGACAAATATGAGCTCAGAAGCTCCTAAGTAATATTGCAATCATTTGACTCTGGAGCAGAATTGGATTTTAATCAATTTCACGGAGAGTTCTTTCTGTCAAGAAACCAAGCCCAAGGAAAAAGGTATATTTTAACTTGCTGTAGATTGTGGGGTTAGTATTTGCAGAGATGTGAAAAAGTCAGATTCACAATGGATGCTGCCTTTTGCACTGATTACTAGTGCAATAGTTGTTAACTTCCATAAACTTTGGTTTAGTAGGCTAAAAAACAGCAGTGTGCTATCCTGGTGCTTCAAACATGGAGTTTTCCATGAAAAAGTAATAGCATAAATAAAGACTAATGCTTCTTAGCGTTTGAATAGAGAATACATCTTTAAGGATTTTTTTCTCTAGATCATCAGTCTTTGCAGACTATATGCATTCAGCACACCAGAAATGAAAAACAGCGAAATGTGTGTTATCCCTAATGTCTAGTTAGTTAGTTCACTTCCTAGCACATCTTTCTAGTATCACTTTTTGGAAAAGAAACTTACACAGTGGAACATTCAGAAGCCTTATATTCACTTGCTTAAGTGAAAGCAGAGCAGAGGAGATTGGTTATTTAAAATAGTCTAAAGAAAGCTGTCATTTAAAACATCTGGTATTTTAAAGTGTTCCTGTTTATGTTTGTGTTCTATCAAAAAAAATCTTTTCTTACTTAGTGGAAGACAAGAAATGTTTTTAATTTTCTACTTTAGTTCATAAGCCTTAGCTATGCTGCTCATTTCTAATATTGTATAGAAAACCTGATATCTTTGGGAATACTTGCTGAAGAGCTGCAGTGCTGATGTTGGGATTTTTATTACACTAAGTGACATTCATAACCTGTTAGTGTTCTTTTTTTCTAGTCTTGTAGTACATATTGCAAACCACTTAAAACTAAAATCCCCATTGATTCTTACCAGTTAAGAAAATATCAATACCTGGTCTCAGTTATTAATTTACACTAAGCTAAATTTATAGGTTAATAGAGAAGTGTAATGGCTCTCTATGGATTGTGTTGCATTTTAAACCTTTAGAATTCCATTTTATGTACTTTCTCTCTGTTTTGTGTGTTGGTTGGTTTGGGTTTTTTTCTAATTAGTTTAATATACAAGCTATGTTTCTGAATATGCCTTGATTGCTTCCAACATTTCTGAAGCTATGCTTTCCTCTCATGCAGTTTGTATTTTGTATATGTTCAACTGGCAGACTTCAAACATGCTAATTTCATTTAACCTTTCAACCATTGCAGTTGCAAATGACATGAAAATGCAGTAGCACTGCTCAAAGAAAAGACAGTTTCATACCCTTCATTGAGTTTGTGAGACTTAACCAATGTAACTCTTTTGAATGATGGAAAACTTGTAACGTCCAGGCTGCCCTTGTCCCAGAAGAGAATTATGCAGCTCTTGCTGAAATGCATTTCCTAAGTGCAGATTTTCTGATTTTTTGCAGGTTCATATTTTTCCGATTTAGACCTGATTGGATTATCTGCTGCTGTGGCAGTATATTTCTATCAGAAACACATGGGAGAGAGATACACTGCATTTTTAACTGGATTCTGATACATCCTGTGAATAAATTGCAGCTTCTTTCTGCTCCTCTTATCTAGTCCAAGGGGCACTGTATATAGAGTCTCAGCCCATAAGGATTCTGCCCTTTGCTTGAAATATTCCTTCTAGTAGCACTTCAGCTCTTACTCTGACAGTTCAGAATGGGTAAAAAAAATACCACATTTCACTGCTAAATAATGTGTTAAAGCTGAGCAATTCATATCAGTCCCCCTGAAGTTTAATTGTTTTATAAGCATTAATCTGACTTAAGCAAGTCTCACCAGCAGAACACTCCAGCCATTCTGACATCGGTGTTACAAAAAATTATGGAGCTCTGACAGTCCCAGATCATCCCCAGTAGCTACAAAGATACTTCAAGCTCTGTTGTTTCACATGATTCCTGTATTCCTTAAATAAAAAAATAAAATAAAAGCTCCGCGTATCATTTGGCACAAATTAATTTCACTCCTTCCATCTGCTTTTCCAGTGCCTGCAATTTTATTTCACTTACCTGTGTCTAGAATGGTGGGGTGTAAGAGGGCAGTACATGTTGCTGTCAAAGTTAGCATCTCGTCACTGACACTTGTCTGTTAGGATTGTCCATTTCCCATGAATGCAGTTGAAGACATATAACTTTACTGCATGTCAACCACATCTACTAATACCGTATTTTTTATAGCATCTGAGGGATTTGTGTTTGCTCTTTTTTAAATACATCAGTAAGATTTTTTTGGAAAAATTTCTTAGTTACATTGAAATTCTAGAGACGATGATGATGTTAATAATAATAACAATAGATATAACAACGTTGATTGAGGAGGGTTTTATGCCAACTTTGCTCTGTTGCTAAAATAAGAATAATCTCTATCCCAGAAATATCTGGTTTTAGGTGTGTGCTTTAGGGGAACTAAATGAAATATTAAAATTACACTTTACTGAATCCAGGTTAGAGTGTTGTTTCCTCAGACCCCTTACTTTTTAAGCTATTGGGACTATTTGCAGCATCAGTTGGATCAGACTTTAGTAGCCAATGTTTCAAAAAGAACATGATGATGGAAGACCAGGTCAAAAAATGTTGTTTGTAAGTGGAAATATGAATTGGATTTGGATTATTTTGATGTAGAATTTTCAAATATTCTTGTGACTGAAGTAACTGTAGTTGGTTTTTGCCATTTCCTTTCTGCACAGGATAAGATGCAAATTCTGAGCAATGGTTAAAGCAGAAAACCTGGTTACCAGATTGTAAAGAATACATAAAATCCAGTGACAGTACTGGCCTGTATAATGTCCACCCTTTTTATTTCCTGTTTGCACTATTGAGATAAAATAGTCAATATAGTAAAATCTTTGTACATAGTCATATCCTCAAAAATGTCTGAAACAGAATATACTATGTTAAACATCATTGTATTAGGTGGATTTTTCTTAATGACAATAGAAAAAGCAAGAAGTACAGCTTCTTTTCTAGCCTGTTCTGGGATTGTTTTCAGCTCCATTCAGACAAAGTTTATGTCACACTTGCTTTCTATTGAATCTTACTTTGAAGGTTAATTGGAACTTACTATAATTCATTAAAATGATTCCCCTGGAATGGAGAGGAATTTCTCACTGAATGATGTAATCAAGATAAAGTTTCTGTCATTTTGTGTCACCTGGTCTCTCTCAAATTATATAACATAGAAAATATGTTCAAAGAGAGAGAATTCTGTTACATTTTGTGGATGTTATTTTGAGTACATCAGTTAGTATCTTCTATTAGAAGTAATTTTTATTTAAAAAGCAGAAGTTATTTTCTTGTATTTCTGGACTTATTTTAATTACTTACATTCAAGCATACTGTGGCAAGCAGAGCAAGGATGTAAAATTCTATGGTGCTCTCATCATGTGTTCTGAAACCTAATACAAAATCGTATTGGCTTTTAATAGTGTCTAATATAAAGATAAATGCTAGACATATCTGTAGGCCATGTGATTAAATATTTATGCCTATATTAAGAAATACTGGGAAGCTTTTTATTTATTTATAATTTTGTATCTTTTCAAGTCATATTCTAGAACCAATGTCCTACAGTCTGTTCAACTCTCATAAGAGCTCCTAAAGGGCACAAGCACTAAAGCAGAGAAGCAGAACTCTATCTTATTTGATAAAGCTACCAAAACCCACCCCTACTACCAAAGAGGAGAATGTCTAACCTTTCCAACAGCCCAAGCAAGCAGGTTGTGAAATAATTAAACATAATTTTAAAGAAATTAATTCTGTTTAACTAGCATATTTCCAAAATTAAATGTTACTATTTTAGATACAAATTTCAAGCCATCTCTTTTTACTTATCAATTTAATCTAATGAAGCCAGTTTAAATCAAGACAGCTAATAAAAGCTCAGATCCTTTGTCCTTTATTAGTTTTATTCTTAAACAGCTACAAAGCAACCCACAACCGTATGTCACATTGAGTAGTCACTTGGCATATTGCTATATAAATAGCTCATGAATTCTATATAAGAGAAAATTTCTACTTAAGAAATATTGGAAGAGGTTTTGTTTTTGCCTACAAGCCTAAATAATAAAACATTTTTTTCTACACTACAGTTGCAGGATTCATACCAATACTGTAGTAGCCTGTAGCTAGAAAGTAAGTAATTGAGAATAGTAGGGTTTCAATAAGAGATTTACCCTGTAGTCGTACCATTTTCCCACTACTACCTGACACCTAATGTGAGTTACTGGAATAACAGAAAAGTGTTGCAAATTATATTGTTAATAGGAAATGAAGTCTGATTATATTGAATATGCTTATTTAACAGGATGGGGATGAGAAATAATAATTAAAAAAAACCAAACCCTGTTTATATTTTTTTTAGTATGAGATGGCACATTAATATTACATGCCTTCTCATACTAAATAATTAGAGACTCATGAATTCCACTTCGAATATGAAAAACTTTAATCTTCTGTGTTTTGCATTTTTGTGACATTATTGTAGAGGACTGAGAGCGATCAAGCAAAGACTCTAAATACTGTAACAATAACTTCTGATAAGAATGCTTCTCTTTTGTACTAGTCTCAGCAGTCAATATGAATGCAGTTGAAGAACACAAATTTCTGCTGCATATGTTTGCGGGGTTTCTCCTTCACGCATAGTTATTGGAGGAATAACCTCATTACGTATGCCGTTGAAAACTAAGCTTTTGTGAAAAGAATGGAGGCATTTTTCATAGGAGTTTATGCAGCTGACCATAAGCCAAGCATGGATCAGTACATCACATTCTGTAACTCCTGTGCAAAGCCTGGCATTGATTGGAGTTGACAGGGAAATGCCCATTGTTAAAACCCATCCACTGTTAGCAGAAATGTGGCATGAAACAGGTTGAACGTGTGATAGCTGCTGGCATTTTGAACGTTGTCTATTCAAATGTCAGATTAGTAAAGCAGTTTGGGGTGGGGTTTTTTTGCATTGTGCTTAGCACAAGCTGGAAAAATCTAGTGTGATGGTCATTTCCTGCTGAGTCAGAATGCAGCAAAGCTCCTGCAACATGAGTGCAGTGGCCCACAGGAGATGGTCTGTGCTGGAGAAGAGACTGTACTGTGTTTGGAAAAGTAGAAATTATCAAGGAGCTTCTGTGACATTTGTGAAGGAAGGTATTTCAATATGGTTTTGCAGCTCTTTCTTTCAGAGCAGTTTATCTTTTCGATGCTCTGCCTTTAGGTTGGGTTTTTTTAGTGAATTGCTAACATTTGTGAATATGTGGTTGCTAGAAGAGATAGCACTTCAGAGTGTTTAGCACATAATATTGAAAGAGGCTTAAAATCAACAACAGATCTGTAAAGATAACTGGATTATGTTACAGAAATAATTTTAGTACATGAGACTTACCCAATATATTTCTCTAAACAGAAATCTCAACATATGGCTATTTCTATCCAAACTAGAGAAGTTGGACTCCTTCCTCTCTTTTAGAGAAAATAGAGTGAAAAGTCTCCCAGCTGTATTCCTGTTCTACTAATTTTGTTTCCCTCCTTTCTACCAGTTTTTGCCCATGCGGAGAAGAAAAGGCATTTCTTGTGTTCCCTGCAAGTGAACCTTTGCAAGAAGTTCTTTTTTGTGGAAAGTAAGTTTCTCTGTATTTATTTTTCTATATCTTTTTCCTTCTCTTCTTTCTTAAATATGCTCAGCTTGTATTTAAAGGAAACTTTTAAAACCTTTGAAGATATCGCATGTTGAGTAGGTCCACGGGTGAGATCTGATGGAAGTTGCTGAGCTCATATATTCGCTTTAGGTTATATGTGAAATATTGGCAAATTCCCTTCACACAAAAAAAAAAAAAAAAAGTGTGAGAGATGAATGATAAAACATTGGTTTGATGAACTGGGCAAAGATGATCTTCCATTAAGGAGGAGAGGCACAAGTTTTCCATCTACTTTGCCCTGTCAGCATGACTGAGCTCCAATACTGAGAGTTTCATCTACAAGTAATTGCTTCTGGCCTCTCGTAAGAACACTTTGTCTACACAGTGTTTGATAGATGAGTGCAAAGAAGGGCATAACATGTTGCACAGCCCATTCACCCTTCTTTCCATGCCTGGGAAGAAAGTCTGCAGCTCCAGAGCAGCGTTAGTACAAAACCAATCAATGGCCAGTGGCCTGTTTGGGCTGATGCTCCACTGCACTCTGGCTGACCACATGTCAGGCATAAGAGCTTGCTATTATTGATTCAGTCTGGTCCTGTGGGTCACCTCCTGTCAAGAGAGGTTGTTCCCACTGATTCTGGGACTGCCCTCCAACACTCAAATGGAGCACTGTAGGGACTGCTTGTGTCTTCTACCATCCAGAAGATACCTCTCTGTCTTCAGCTTTTCTCCCTTTTTAGTATAAGGTTCAAGGAGAGGAGTTCATAAGGTACAGGACAGGGGGCACTGGAATGGAAAGAGAGGGAGTCAGAGCTGGAGCAGCAACAGTAATGATGGATTCACTCCTGCGGTGTTCAGTCAGGACTCTTGCAAAAGGCAAGTGCTTGTCATAGGACAACAGATGTGCTTGTTCATGAATAAATTGCAGTGGATACTGCCATCATTGAACATGTCTAGTAGTTTATATTTTGTTCAGAAAGTTGCTGTGTGCTACATAATATGGGAACAAAGCATTCTGCGATGGCATTGTGTTGATCCCATCAGATAGATTCTGTGGAAGACAGGATAGCAGAAGGACTCCAGGTTTTGTAAAAATTAATTCATATGTTAAATGAAAGAATTATTGTTTAGGACAGCCGTTTATCTATGTAAACAAATGTCAGCCTGATTCTTTATTCAGTAAGAGGAAAAGCTTTTCAAACAGACCACATAGAGTGAGTTCAGGGTAGCAAAACATTGAATCATAGAATGATTTGTTTTAGAAAGAATCTTCAGGAAAACCCAACTCCTTTGCTCAAAGCAGGGCTCAGTTCCAAGGTGGAGTGGCCTGACCAGAGCTTTATCCAGTCAAGGATATCTGTAAGGTTGCAGATTTCATTTGCATCTGTCTTGACATGTGCTCAATGTTTGATTACCTTGTGTATATTTTTTTCCCTAATCAGTAATTGAAATTTCTCGAGTTACAACTTGTGTCTCTTGGTATCAAAGAAGCAGGTGAGACAAGTCTAGGTTCAGGTGAAAAACTGGACATAAGAAGCAGTTTAAAATCATGACAAATACCAGAATTAATAAAAATACACACAGTGCTTTAAAATTAGGCATGACATGTGACTTCACTTGGATCTCCAGTCACTACAAATTTCATACTTGATGTGAAAGAGATTAGATTCATCATGACTGCCCCTCAATTTTAAGGTCAGAAAGAACATGCAGGTTGCAGCTCAATATTTAAAATAGCTCAAATATTAATGGAGCACATAATAGGAAAATGCTTTCTTGTGACATCATAAAAAAAAGTGTCTCAAAGAGGAGGATAAAACATGAATGTATAGGTATGAAATCTTTTTTTTCCCTGCATAATATTGCTTTTAACACTCAACAAGTAGAAGTATGTGAATTGTGACATTTTTGGTGAGGTAGGAGGGTTCAAAGGGGCAGTAGTTAACTTCTTCCTTTCTTTAATTCATTATCCTGCCTCCTTCCAGTAAATACTCACCTGGGAAGCATGCAAAAAAAAAGCTAGAAAATCCTTGATATAGAGCAGAATTTGCTTGAAGGAATAGCTGGCCATATTTCTCAAGAAGTGTTTCATTTTCTCAATAAATAGAAATAATTTGAAGCCAAATTTCTTTAAAAGTCTCGGTTTCCATATATTTTTAATAAATCTCTTACGGGAGAACTTTTTAGTGTATGTGATGTATATAATAGCAGGGCAGCATTAATTAAACCCAAAAAGGTGGCAGTTCCCAGGAGAGAAAAAAAAAAAGAGCAGGAAAGTGGATATTGAGAAAGAAAAATTTCCATAAGAAATCAGGAAAGCAAAAAAGAGAGGAAGCATCTAAAGCCGCCATAAAGCTGAGAGGGTAAAAAATGCACGAAAAGCTTTAATAGGAACTAGTGATTAAATTTTAATTTTCAAAGGATAAGATGTATAAATAACGAATAGTAATAAGGAGTAATCAGACTAAAACACATAAGGAGGATTCCAACATCTAAAGTTAGCCAAAGAAAAAGCAATCAACAATGTTTTATTACAGACAGACTTTTTTTTAGAGACTCTGTGAAGTGAGAAAGATGATGAAAGTCGCTCTTTCTTGTACAGTGCATTATATTATTATTATATTATATTAAAGCAAGAGTTGGAAAAAAAATTGTAGCATAACTCCTGACACAAACTACAATAGGAGGATCACTCTGCTCTGAAAATTGAGCTAATGAACCCAGTTTAGCAACTGGGACATTGCTAGTCCCAGAGACTTGTTATTCCTCATACTAATGTCAAATTTTGGCACTTAAAGGTGGTAAAATCAGGAAAATACATTCAGTTTGAAAACTGGTTCAGGAAGAGGTGTTTCATGTCTGAATAGAATTGGCTGGAAAGTGTGTTGGGTTTTGTAAAAAGCCTGGAGATAATTAATTAGAAGGATAAACACTAAAATATCAAGGTTTCTTGAGTTGGGAGTTTTCAGAGAAAGGTCGTAATTTTCCATGAGAATCAGACACATGTTTTAGAAGATTTTTGGTTAATCAGAAATCCAGTTTTATGTTGTAGGACAACTTTTGCCAGCAGATTGCTAACAGTACCTTGTTAGTAATCCTAATTCACCTCAGGTTCAGAAGGTAAATGATACCCAAGATGTGAAAGTCCAAAACCATCACTTTTTTGTTTGGCTTCTTAATTTTACAGCAGGTCTTTGCCTTCCTGTAGGCTGGCCTTTTACTTTTTTTGGTCCATTTTGTGGTTTGTTCATCCTTTGGAAAGTTAGCATCTCGTGACATTTATATCTACCTAAAAGTCATCTAGAAGATGATATTTGGAATGAAATAAAAAGAGTAGTAGAAATTAATCAGGAAGCACACAGTGTAACGAAGGATAAAGGAT
Source organism: Certhia americana (assembly GCA_018697195.1). Taxonomy (NCBI): domain Eukaryota; kingdom Metazoa; phylum Chordata; class Aves; order Passeriformes; family Certhiidae; genus Certhia; species Certhia americana. The sequence goes on along the minus strand of CM031858.1, from coordinate 63,144,845 downwards.
AAATTGTAAGTTCTGTAAAAGATGTCCTTTTTCTGTCTTAGAAGATGTCTAGCTTGTACACTTTGAAAATTGTGGATGGTCTTATGTTTGCTTTGCCTGATGCAACATGCCACAAATATATCCACAGTACAAATAATAAAAACAACAGTAAGGCAGAGATGAAAACCTTTAAAGTGCTAAAGACATAAATTGGAAGAGGCAGGAAAGGAGTTATTGAAGCAATTGAATGGGAAGGGAGACATGTCTGTAACAATTCTTAGAGAAATATGTGTGGTTTTTTCACTATGTTGTCATGGTTTTTTCATTACTGCCTTGTCTGATGTTTATATCTTTGTTTTAAAATCCTGGAGGTGAGTTTTACAAATTATGTTGCTTATAGAAGTAATATATCCACCTCTCTCATATCTTTACATCTTCTGCTGGATATGCAGAAATGGAAAATACTTAAAGCACAGTAAGAGCAAGAGGCCCATGAAAGAGACTTCACTGATGGTTGTCAGGTATTGACAGATAATTGACAGAAAGAGCACGTTGCTTAAAAGGGTTACTTCCTGCCTTGTCCTCAAAGAAAAAGAACAAAAATCTGAATGCTAGGAGTTAGTAATAATTTCACAATGGAAAGGGAAAGAAATCACATATTTACTAAAACAAATAGTCAATAAATAAGTTTCTTTAAATAGGCCACTTTTTCATATTCAGTGTGCCTGAACTTATTGGTAACACAAGAGGCAGCTGGACACAAGCACTGACTTGGCCCATCATTTGACTGTGGCCAATTTCATTGCTTCTCTAGCAATGAAGGGATGAGTTTGAAAACGTGCAAAATGCAGTTCTTCCCTCATTTCAGTGAGCAAGCATGTGCCTGAATTTGGAAGAAATTTTATCTTCTGACAGATAGGAGCTCGGTTGGTTTTCTTGGTTGTTTTTTTTGTTTGGTTTTTTTGTTGTTGTTGTTGTTGTTGTTGGGTTTTTTTTGTTTTTTTTATTATTGACCCCCAGAGGACATACTCTTGGTTAATGCTTTGTTTTTAATACATGGACTGTTTCCTGAAATCATGTTACAAAATATGGCAAGATATTTGTTTAAATAAGACAGGTGTGTCTGCAAAACCACTGCACAGAGTGGCAGTGCAGCAGCGCAAGCGTGCCACAGACCTCTCCTTAGCTGAGGTGTGAAACAGACGTGACACCCTTGAAAACCAGAGCATCTGGTGAATGCACTTGGAAGACACACTGGCCTTCACCCCAGCAGCCACATATTGAATCCATATTTCTTGCAAACTAAAGAACACTTATTTTTGTAATCATATGTCCAGCAGCTGGGTGGAGAAAAAGAAATAGGCTGCTCCACAAACAGAAAAATTAACAAAGCCTAATCCAGATTTCACTTAGGTCCACACATAACTCTTTGCAATAACACTGGACCTTTTTTGTACCTATTCCACTCCCCCAAAATTTGTATTTCCCCAGAGTATCTCCAGCTTCCCCCTGGGTTGCCCTCTTCTCTGGCTGAGTTACAGGCAGCATGATGCCCATTCAGAGCAGAGGCTGGGGTGTGCTGATTGCTCATTGCCGTCCAGGATAAATGTTACTGATTATAAATATCTCTCCTCCACCCAATTGCCAGTGTTCACTTCTTTTAAGCAACTTAATTATCTTCAGGACTGTGACCCCTCTGCTGATTTGTTTGAAATTGGACAGCAGGTTCACAAGTTACCAGGAAAGACCAAAAGCTCCAGGTGTCAAGTCTCATTTCCTTGGGAAACCAGAGTTTAAACAAATGGTCACAGATCAGTGATTAGATTGCAGCTTCTGCTGAGAACTTCATGGGGCTGAGCCACTCAGAGCTTCAACTCTGAAATGCTTAGAATGATGCTAAGTTTCATCAGCATGATTCTTATATAGGCCTTGTATACCACTGAAAAAAAGCTACCTTAGAGGTAGTTTTAGCAAAGGAAGCGGAGCTTATAAAAAGTAGAACTTGTGTATTTCATTTGCTAAAGCTTTCCCTCTCCTTTTTCCGCTCTTCCTTTCCCTTTTCTTTCCCCCTTCTCCTTTCCTTTCCTGTTTTTGCCTTTGCTTTCAACAAAAATTCCACTTTGACTTTTTCAGATGGATGCCTGGCTCAGAGTAAAGGACACGCAGTGCACAAATCCCTAGCAGAAGCTGAAAATGGATGATATCTACTGATGCATTTCCATGATGTCATGTCCTCTTTTTCTGTTTGAGATGGGTGATAGGAAAATGTTCTAAAATAAGACTGAGTGACCTCTTCATCCCTTGACTTCTCTTCCCACAAGTCCGAAAACCATCTGAAGAAATGACCACTCAACTACCAGAGGAGTCCGTGGAGACCCAGAGCTCAGATGAGCTTGAGTGCAAGATATGTTACAACCGCTATAACCTGCGACAGAGAAAACCAAAAGTGCTGGAGTGTTGTCACAGAGTGTGTGCCAAATGCCTTTGCAAGATCATAGACTTTGGTGATTCCCCCCAAGGAGTCATAGTGTGCCCGTTTTGCAGGTTTGAAACTTGCCTGCCAGATGATGAGGTTAGTAGTCTTCCTGATGACAACAACATCCTTCTGAATTTAGCTTGTGGGGGAAAGGGAAAGAAGTGCCTACCAGACAACCCAACAGAACTGCTGCTGACTCCCAAAAGGCTGGCATCTCTGGTTAGCCCTTCTCACACCTCTTCTAATTGCCTGGTTATAACAATCATGGAAGTACAAAGAGAAAGTCCCCAGACTCTGAACTCAACCCCCGTAGTGGAATTTTACAGGCCTACAAGTTTTGACTCTGTTGCAACTGTGTCCCACAACTGGACAGTGTGGAACTGCACATCTCTGCTCTTCCAGACCTCAATTCGGGTGCTAGTGTGGTTGCTAGGGTTGCTGTACTTTAGCTCCTTGCCTTTAGGGATTTATTTACTGGTATCCAAGAAAGTCACCCTTGGGGTTGTCTTTGTAAGCCTTGTTCCTTCGAGCCTTGTTATTCTCATGATTTATGGCTTTTGCCAGTGTGTTTGCCATGAAGTGCTAGACTGCATGGCATCTTGATAACAAATACAGTAAAATAAGGTGTATTACCAGATGTGTAGCATAGTTGATTTAACCTGGATTTTGTATTCTTTGTATTCTTATTTATTCTTACTGTCCATTCCACTAAATGGAAGCAGTGGCCCTAGTTACATGATCCCTTTTTTTCCAACTGAATTTGATTCCACTCACCCAGAGATTTTTTTTGAGCTAAGAATTGGAAATAAAAATTCCATGTTGATTTTGAAGGGCTGAATTTTAGAAAGGGATAAAGCAAAATTGCCAAACTTGGTGCCTGCTGCTGCTGCTGCTGTTTAAATGAGCAGGACTTTGCTTTGTATTGGCTTGCTGAAGACAGTTCAGGCTGTAGGATTCCTCCAAGAAGAAATCACTTTAGCAGACACCTTCCAGATGCAAATACTGCATCTCTTCACCCAAAGCATCTCATGCTCTGAAATATCTGTTATTTATAATCTATCATCATTTATAGCAGATTAAACCACTCTATTAGTTAATATTATAAGAAAAATAAAACAAACTACCTTCTTTTTCATTCCTGTTATAGCAAAAATACTTGTGGGAGGTCAACATTTTTTTTTTTAATGTTAAAAAGTTGTCTCCAGAACACTTTCCCCAAAGAGAAGCCCATTTTTTCTTGTCATACAGTTGCAGCTCACTGTGAAATATTCCTGCTAATGAGTACTTCTGGGGACCCAGCCACGTGTTTGCTGTTTTCCAGGTGTACTTATTTCAGTGTACACACCTTTGGCTTCCCTTTGAGGGTTCAGAGCTCTGCAGATTTCTCTAGCTATGTTCTGTTATGCTTATGTTATACCCTCCCTCCCAGCATTTTCACCACCACTAGTGACATGTCCAAGCCATCAGTCCTTCCTAATGGATGGCCAACCTCATGCACATGTATTCTGTGGTAGCTGTGCTGGAGAATTTGGCTTTAGCTCTCAAGACAGACTTTTATTCCCAACCATTAGGAAACAGATGTTCAATCAAGAATACAAATCCGAGAAAAAAAAAAATCTGAAATGGTTAACGGGTTTTGTTTGCTTGGTTTTTTGAGTTTGGGCTTTTGTTTGTTTGTTTGTTTTTGTTCTGAGTTCACAGAATGAACGTTGTAAAGAGATACTGTGACTTTGGGAAGGTTTTTGTTTAAGGCACAGTCCTTCAAAATGTTTAATACTCTGAACTCCCCCTGATACCACTGGGAGTTGATGGCAATCTAGATGTGGCAATTAGTATGTCTCCATTAGTGGAGCTCAGAGGAATTACTGATACTTTGCCATTCTACAAATAGAACCAGGCCCTGTAAGGCTTGCTTGTGTGTTACATGGTTTAGGCTACTTTTTGAATTACTGGAAGAACATGAAAATAAGTAATATTTGATGTTTATGTGTATAACTAGGTCTAGCAACACTGCAGCTGCAAACTGGTTTTATTGTGCACAGCAGAGTGGAGTTGAGCTGTGCAAGCCTCTTTTTTGGGTCTGGCACAAGATATAGTCATTTCAGGGCACTGTAAAAGGGAGAAGGGCTTGTTGCATGAAAATTGAATGTGTGGCATAACAATATACTCTTAGAGCAAACAGACTTTCATAAGAATGAAAAAATGACAGTGGGAAAAGCAGAGCCTGCCAAGAGGATTTGAAGTTAAGCTGGTTCAGTTTTTGTAGATGGCACAGGTGGTATCTGCAGTTCTATTCCTTTTGCAAACAGAAAATGTAAAGGTCCTGATTTTCTTGACACTCATTTTATAATAGTGCGTATATATGTGTGCGTATGTACATATAGACACGTATGTAAGAAGAAAACTTACAGCAAAATTATAGTTTTCAAGTGTATGGAGCTGTGCAGCTATGTATTGAATGATTAAAGGAAATGTTTCAGACTTTTCTGTAATGACAATAATTATACCTAAAATATTTTCAGAATTCCTAGAAAATACTAATCCTAAGTAATTGTTTTCAATGTCTGTGGTAAAGCACATTTAGTTAGAAAAGGAATCATCTCCAGTCAAGGTTTGACTCATCTATGAACTCATACATTTTAACTATCCAACAGCAATCATGTCAAAAAGAAAGAAAACCAGAAACCTATGTGGTTTTATAGAATTTCATAACTTTTGGAAAGATGTATTTGTAGTGTTAGGGGTTTATATGTTTTAGGATTTGTTCAATTTGTCTGAATATAGTGTCTCTAATAAAGGGCTGACTAACAGAGGATATAGGTTTTGCAAATGTGTGATATATATGAATTACCTCTGCACAACATGCTCTACAGTGCTACCTGTCGTCTTTTCCTTTTGATTTTCAGCTGATTATCTGAGCTCCAGCACCAGGTATTTTGTAATCTGTTTTAAAACAGAGCCTAAGTGTAGCAAAATTGCAATGGTATCAGTTACACATCACAGCACAAATTAATACACCTGTTGTTGTACTTCTTTACTTTTCAGACTGCCAGCTCATTAAATGTGTGCTGTTATTTCAGGCTGTGCTGCAATACAAACCCACTCAAAGATCCAAGTGTGCAAAAGCATATTGATTGTACAGCTATGCTGCCACTCAGCCAGAGCATGCTATTGCAGATTTGGGGTCATAAAATACCTATATGACTTACAATATGGCCATTGAGAATTGCTGGGACATAAATCTCAATTATTCGTGGAGAAGAATTTTTGCTCTGTGACTGAGACTAGAAGAACTTCAGATATTATTCTTTCCCTATTTTTATTCTCTACCATCCTTTAGACTTCGAACTGAAAACTCTTGTGTCCTCTGCAGTGGAATAACTGTGCTGAAATCGATGTAAATGGAGCTAAAATCAAGACTTACATACTTCTCTGCCTGCTTTTTCTTCCTTTTCTCTGTCTGTTTTTCTCTCCTTGGAAGTAATGGCTCCTGGGGCTGTAAAATACTGCCTGCACACCAAGGCAATTCTCTTTCAGTGGGATTTATTCTTGCTATGCCCAGACATGACTCAACTAAGTACAAAGTGCTAGAAATTCATTACTACAGGATTAATTTAGTCCAAATGAGATTTTTTTGTTTTGTTTTTAATTCCTGCTTATCCTATGGATGCAGACTGTATCCTCACCAGCTGCTCATTTACAGTATGATATCGTGGTATCCCCTGAGAGCTGGGGCAGGATGATGCAGGAGCAGCTGCTGGGCACAGCTTAGGAAGGATGTGCTGAGCTGGACCATCCTGTGAGCAGGACTCAGAGAGGGATGAAGCTCTGCAGGTGTGGCTTAAGCCCAGAGCCTAAAAGAGGGCAATTAACAGAGCATGGGTTAACAGAGTCTGTGGCTTCTTCCATAGGATGTGGGGCTGGGGTTGGGCTGACTAAGAAGCTGAACAAAGCAGAGAAGGGGTTTTGTCTATGCCTGAGACAAAGAGGCTGTGTTTTGAATAAATATTTTGGGGTAGAGCTGCTGCAGTTTAATATTTTTCATACTGACCCTTCTGAGGCTTAGAATTAATTTGGTAATTATATTAATTCATTACTGTTATTACAGTTGAGTACACTTACTTTACAAATGGTAAAGTATTGAACTTCATTCTAATTTAAACAGATCCTTAGATTTGGGCATACTCCCACTGTTACGTTAACTATTTAAAGCTACAGGACTGGCTAAAGTAAGGGCTGATGTCTGATTTGGCTGCACTGTGAGCTTTGGTAGGTCCTGCTAAATTGATTATAGGTCCACAAAACAGTATATGCTAATATAAAACACTTAAATAGGCAAACTCTTGTCCTGATAACATTATTGGTAAACTTCAGCATTGCCAGGATTCTACAATGTCCCCAAAAAATGGACTCTTCCAAACAGACTTGGTTACCTGAAGATACAGATATGTTGGTCAGTGCATAATGCTCATAATGCCAAGGTCATGGCTTCGATCCCTGTATGGACCATGCACTTAAAAGTTGGACTCCATGATCCTCATGGGTCCCTTCCAACTCAGAGAATTCTCTGGTTCTGTGGGGTCCAGGAGCACACAGCCAGATAGACAAGCACAGAACAGGAAAACACAGCTTTCCACCTAAGCAGATACACTTCAACCTGAGGAAGAGGAACTGAGGAGGTTTACAGGAAGGTGGATGATGTTCTTGAGAGAATTCCTTGTTATTGGGTACAGGGCCATTGTTTTTCTTAATTTTAACCACTTCTAGTGGTAGATTCAACTCACAATTCCTCTTACTTTTCTGCCCCCTCTCATGAAACAAGTCTACATGAAACTGTGGATAAACAGTATTTTGAAATGAAGCTATCTTTTCTACTACACTGAGTTTGCAGCCCAGTCCAGCACAACAGAGCTAATACTGAAAACAGGGCAAATTGCAGCCAGGATGTGAGAGTGAACAGGGTGCAGCGGGTAAACAGCAGCATGTTGTTGAAACAATTTTGATGTGAAAGCAAGGAAGACATGTGGCTATATCCTGCCTTGTCATGGCTGGCTCAAAATTAGTGAGAGGCTGTCCCAAGCCTGCAGGACCACCATGGCTCAACACTACTCAATTACCTCTGGGACAGTTCACTTCAGCTGGGCATCTTGATTTCTTGTACAGGAGCTCTACATCATGATTTCGTCTTCCTGTGTGAATGATAGGTGGAGTGAAAGAGCCACAGTGTTACACTCTTAAACATTTGACAGTTTCTCAGGGTTGGGTTTTTTCCATTTCTTCATATTTATTTCTAAAAAGCAAGACTGTGCACTTTATTTTAAATATAGTGGTGCCTTCAAGGATTTTTAAAAAAGAAAAAAGGAAAAACATGGGAAAGAAGAACTGAGAATTTTGGAATAATTTTAAGATATTCAAAGTGATACAAAGAGACTGAGAGTCCTTTTACTTTCATACTAGCAGACTAGATGTTATCCTTTGAGTGACATCAGTAAATATTTAGTGCTGAAGATTCCCAAGGGAGTTGATAAGTCTGCCAGACCTTAGGCACAGACCCCATACTCAACTACTTTTCTGTAAAGCACCATTCTTCCTTTTGCATCAGCCACCTCTGTCAAACTTGAACCATTACAGTTCACGAAGAGTCCTGGCACATTTACAGTCTGGGGTCATTAAATCATCGTTTTAGAGACACGTGTGACAGTAGCAAAGCTTTCGGTGTTAGATTTTAAACAAAGAGAAGTCATCTTGCAGTCTGAATTGTTAGCATAAATTTAATTTTAAATCAAGTTTCATTGTGCTGGGCAACACTACAACTAGAAAATGGGTTTTTTTTTTTTGTTTTTCTGCCTTTTGCTATACAAATGTGGTTTGCATTTAAAAAAATGTATTCAATTGTAGAAATCAGAGATGGATAGGAAGAAGCCTAATAAGTAATTTTATCCATTTCCTTTGCCGCTGTAGAGATGAATGCTTTGTCTAGTCTGGTTTTAAATATCTAAAGTGATGAGGCCTCCACCTCTTCCCACAAGGGACTTTTCAGCCATTTAATAGGCTTCTTTGTTAGGAAATACTTGCCTCATACTGATCCCATTTTTTTCTTCTGCATAATGTAGTCCCTTTCTTCTGTGCCCACTATTTTAACTTTTACGAAACCTGGGAAATGTATCATATTTATCCATTTCATACTGTAGCTGAATAATTCATAACCCTTGTTGTTCAAGTAACAAAAGAGATAAGCAACCAGTAGCTGAACAGCTAATATTTCACTGAGAAGTATTATATATACTGTACCATGTACCAGTGGATATATTTCCTGGCAAGTCCTGACTAACGCTGCTTTCTGCATTAGGGAGTGAAAAATGTCAAGAATGTCTAGTGAAACTAAAGAAATGCATCTTCCCAAGTGCATGCATGGCAATATTACTGAAATTTCAAGAGGTGCTGAGGCAAAGAGCCTACTTCTTTGGATAGAGCTTTTCTTTCTAAAAGTGGATGATTTTATTAAAAGTATGCTTTCAAAAGCATTTGAATTTTCTTTTCATAAGCAAACCTCTAGATGAGAACCACACTATGTCAAAACTCTTTAACTTGTTGAGAGACAAGGCTGGATTGATTGCCACTCACTGCTAAGCAGTTTTTGCTGACAGCTTAGCTCAGAAGAAAAAATTATTTCAGCATTACAGAGTTTGAAAAGATGCCTTTGCAACTGTGTCACTGGAATCAGATCTGTGCATGAAAAAATGATTCATGTCTTGACAACAGTAACTGCATTTCTGATTTAATTATAACTTATTAGATAATTCTCTGCCTCATTCAAAGGACAGGAAGGAGCAGTGTGACTAAGAAAATCCTAGGTGGACAGCTAGATTTTATGTGGTTTTGCATTCAAAATCTACTTACTTTAAAAAAGAGGTGCTATGCTTTATGCTGACCCTAGACCAGGTGGGAGGTCTGCTGGGTCTCTGTAACCTAAGAGCTGTAGTGAATGCACATAAAAAAAGGTATATGAATAGCCTACATGTATCTAAAGCTCCTCATATACCTTCTAATATATGGCAATCCACACTTTGGAGATCTCTTGAGATGGAGGTTGTATCTGTGGGTTTGATCCTTCCCTATGGATTTCTTTGGATTCCTTTAAATGTTGTGTTTAACCTACTTATAGTCTTGGCACCTATAAATTCCCACAGCATAGAGACCCACAATTTCATTCTATACTTGGTGGAAAAGGTCTGCTTGTCTTAAAAACCCCTGAGATACTAGTTACGTCTGTCCTACTTATTCCAGTAAGGAAAGCTGTTCTGAGGTATGATGGCACACTGTATCCTCTGCACTCCTCAGAACTTCATCTATCCTTGGAGATGTTAACGTCATGGTTTTATCCCTCATACTTCTTGGCTGCCTTTTGTCCAAGCTGAACATCCTAGTCTATTTGATCTCTCCTTAGGCAGCAGGCTGTCCATGCTCACCACCAGACACTGCAATTGTCTGAACCTTTTCTACTGCTTCTTCTTTTTTACTTTGAGGTGGAATGAAGCATTCAGAAATAGATTCTAATCAGTGCCATTTGTTGATAAGCCACGTGACCACATAAGACACCTGTACTCCTATGGCCACGGCAATCACTTTGTCATTTTTTTTGGTCCTGACAGCACATCTGAGCTGTTACACTTGATTACTGTTAGTTTGTATATTATATGGATGTGCACTGATAAACTCATCGACATGCATTTATCCTGTGCATTCTAATATCCCTTTTCAAATTGTCTGGCTCACATGGGTGCAGGAGACAGTAGATTCCAGAGAATATTTAATTTAATCTTGGCATAGACTGTTCGGATTTCTGCTGTATTAAGCACATGGCCTGACATTGCTGGACTGAGCAGCCACTCATCATCTCTCTCTGCCATAGTGGTGGCACCTACCTCACCCACTTGCTGAAACCACCCGAACCACAGCCTAGAGCTTTTTTTATTGCAAGAATACATTTTTCTTTTAAACACCTTTTACTGAATCTTTTATTTCCTTGAGGCCTGTGTCCTTTTTCATGTCCTTCTTTCTTCATTCCACGAAGAGGAGTTGCTCTCATATAAAATTATTAACAATGATGCTGTTTAGACAGTCAGCCCATTACATTGGGTTCTTCATATTACCAAGTAGGGCAAAAGTTTGGAGCCTCTTCCTCAGATGTCCTACCAGATATAAGCAGGGACCTCAGCATCTTGCTGTCCTGGGCCTCACAGAAGGCTCCTTGCAGCCTCTGGAGATCTTTGTGCTGATGATCTTTATATCAGATCAATGTCCCATCTTTTAGTTAGAGAAACTGAGTGACTCTAAGGAAACATTATTATTTCATTAAAACTAGATAGAGCTTATTTTCTCTCAGCAAAGAATGAAATTCTGAGGCTGAAACCTTTTGAGGCACTTCCAGGGTCAGCTGCAAATCTCTAATAACTTTTTTGTTTGTTTTAGTAATTAAACACAATAATTAAACCAGGTCAGTGAGGCTGCATGAATCATAGTTAATGATAGTTAATGAAGTTTCAAAAGTAGGTGCTGAAAATGTGGGGAAAAAAGGGATTAAAAAAAAAGATCAGAAAATGGAGGAAAAGGCTTGATCACACAATAAGGCTTGGATGGAGAGGGCAAATAGCTGTAGATCTTCTACAAGAGACTGCAGAAATAATGCAGAAAGACAGGTAGAATATGAAGAATGTGTGTGTACGCTCCAGTGAATTATAGGACACATTGTAGAGTGAAATTCTCAATCCAACAAGCTTGAAAAATGGAAGTTTTAATTATATATTGCTTTAGTTTTTACTTTGTCACCAAAATTCCAGAGGTTTTAAATTCTAGATCAAGTTGAGGCTTACCAAATATAACATGAGTTTTATGGGAGGAGTTTGGCTGCTGTAACTTTGCCTTCTACAACTGCCTTTTTTAGATTTATGAGGAAAAGTCATAGAGTGGGAACTTCTTTCTGTTTGTGTTTATTTCATGAGTGGAATGATGAAATCTGCCATAATCTTGCAGACAAGGAAACTATGACATAATAGCAAATGGCAAAGATATAACCATTCCTATCTGAAATAATGAAGTACTAATGTAAAAGCAATTGTTTCACTCAATAAAACTTTAATTTTTCAGTAAAGATTTGTCATGATAAGCATATTTCTTAATGTCTGGGTTTGAAGGTCTTTCAGATTTTATTCCTGTTATTCATTGGAACAGTTTAAAAAATAGACTGAAGGTGAGTATGTGATATAGTATCTCACAGTGTTTTAACCAAATAGACAAAATATTTTTGTTTACTGCACAAGCATGTAAAGTGTTTTGTGCAAAGGAAGACTGCAAAAAAACCTAAATGAAAGCTAGACAAAATTCTGGATGATCACTCAACCATGTATTTTTAAAATAAAATGACAGCATGTATGAGGGAGCATTCCAGGTAGGAGCCAGAAAGTAGTTTGCAGCATGCATTTTGCATTGGAGTCCTACATTTTCTGGCCTCGCCAACTGACTGTTATTAAAAACACTGGGCTGATTCCTGGTTTAGAGAAGGATGTTCTTGTCTGGAAACTCTGTGTCTAGGCCCCTCTAGAGCCTGAGTCCACCAGTGTCTGCTGCTTCTGGAGGCTGCCAGCTGCAGGTTGTGCCTCACCTTGTCCGAGAGGTGTTGGTGGAGCCTGGTCGCAGGGGATACAGATGCAATTCACACACACGTGCGCAGGGAAACGGAGCTGCTCAGTGAGAACACACTCCCCTGGCATGAATTATTCCTTCTCCTAGCAGGACTGCAAGGAGTAAGTGTGTTGTGTAACTCTGCTGGCTTCAGGTGCAGCTAGACCGTAAAGGAGTGCGACTCACAGGGGTGCGGTATGTGATTCTGTAGAAGTGGGTAGAATAGGAAGGTTTATTCACATTAGCCAGTATGTGGCCACTGGTGTAACTTGCATTTTGAATGGATTAGTGATGACTAGATATAAAACTCATGCAGTGATTCTTTATTTTTTAAATTGCAAAACCTTCCCTGTCATGCTTTGCTTCCTTTTTCTCTGTTAAGCTGAGGGCCAGAACTAATCAGCTTTCTGATATCCAGATCTCATGAGCTTCTAAGCTTGCAGATATTTGAACCCTGGATTGTAGGCCAAACCCATTCAAAGCTGTCTATCCCTTTCCTAGTGTAGAAATGAAAGCTCAGATTAAAATGTAGGCATTTGCTTTGTTCCATGATAAATTCAAACATGAAGTTTCTATTCAACTTCATTTTTACCACCTCAGAATATCATATATTTCTCCTGGTTTTTCCCGACAAAACTTTACATGTAGGTTTAGAAAACCAAGTGCAGTACATAAAAAAATGAGAGAGAATGTGATCTTCTCTTGCAAGTTTTTTGTTTCTTTTTTGAACAGCTCTCTTAAAAGCAGCATAAAAAATAAATTGGGAAAATAAGCAACATTGTTAGATATCCAGATTGAACTTCTAGCACTTAGCCAGCCAGCATTGCTGGAACCTCCAAAGAGGAAAATAAATGAAGTTTAGACCAATATTCTTGATATGTCTAGGCTAAATGTCATCTCTCTCCCTCCTCAAACACAGAAAATACCAGTAGCTGCTTATTCATCACAAAGGGATGCAGACCTGCTCCTTTTGCCATTGACATATTGTTTGAAAGGCAAATTGTCTGATGGTTAGTTTTGCTGGTGTTTTGACCTGTGACTAAGCCTCTGGCAGGAACAGGGGAGTGCACCTCAACATCACCTGGTTGTCTGTCCCTATGGCAACAAGGGGTGGGGAGGGTGGGAAGACTGACTTCTAGACCTCGAATGGTGACGACATTTAGAGATGCTTCTTGAAGGATGTTACCTGCCAGCTGTGCCTGCTTGTCTGAAACGTGGATCACGGCTGTCTCCTTGACCAAGGAGATACAACTGGACCATGTGGTGCCAGACACCTCTGGGAAAGCCTACAGAGCAAACTGAGCTGGCTTCAAAGGGAGAACTGGGAGGAAGAGCCTTGTGAGTATCTTTACATGGCAGCAAGGGAAGCAGCCCTTGCTAACAAGAAGAAAGATGGTGCATTTCATTCCCAGCACTGCTTGTGATTACCTGGTACACGTGGCTTGTGTTGCATGAAGTATTCTGCCCTGCTGCAGTGCCTTGCACTGGTGCTGCAGCACGGACTCACATGCCCTATGCAGCTTCATCCTCTTCCACCCTGCACAGCCAATAAAGCTGTAGGGCAGTAGCACCTGGGCGTTGGCAAAGCCAGCACTTCCTCCTGTACTATGCCCATGGCTTGCACACCCCTGGCACTGAGCACACACAGCCCCTCCTCTTCCAGAGGCCAGCACCATAACCCTCCTTGCCTGTCCCTCTCCCAGCTCTCTGCTGTCCCTGCCTGCCTCGCTGCTGGGTGTCTCGAAGGTTGTATAATATTGGAGCAAATTTAACTGAAATGAAAATGATTATTCTTGGGGAGAAAAAAAAAAAAAAATCTTTGCAATTTTGACGTATAGGGAGGTTTCAGTTTTCCGGACATCATTAAATGAGAAGAGTAAGGTATATGTCCCATGTCCTCTCTGCAGGTGTCTGTCCCAGCAGCCTGTGCCACATGTGCTGCACTTCCTTGTGAGCACACTCTCAGACTACCAGAAAAGCTCCCTCAGACCGCCTTGCATGTTAGTCAGTGGGGGCTTCCAAACCCAGACAGAATAAACAGGGTAATGTGGATGCTGTTGCTCCAGTGCTTTCCTACTTGGAAAGCATAGGGCAGCATCTGTGGGGAAGCAAAGGGAAGCAGGGGAGCAGGAGTGGGGACCCCCCATTGATATGTAATGAGTAGAGAAGGCTGTGTGGTGGGGAGGTGTAACAAGGAGGTGAAGGCTAATGAAAACTCAAACCCCATCCTGAATGGAAAAACCCTCTGTAAAGACTCTTTATGCATCAGTCTTCCTTAAGGAAAATTTGTCTGTGAGCAAACAGCTCGTAAAATTAATACCAGTGACAGGTAAAATTGGGCAAGAAAAAGTGAGACCATCACTGGTTAGCTTGGAGGCTTTCCAGTCAAGCATGTCAGATGAGTTTTTCCTAGACTAAAGATCCTGCTAAAGCTGTCTCAGACAGTGGTCCACTTCAAAAATTCAGGAAGGATAGAAGAAATATGAGGAAAAAGGGAAAAGACAGGTATGTTTATATTTTTCAAAGAAGAGTGTGTAGGAGCAGGGAAATAGTGGCTGGTCAGCTCTCTGCAGCTCTCTGTGGTTCCCCTGATCAAGCCACTCCTATATTTGAAGGTAGATGCAGGACTGCCCACTGCTCCTGCCATGATTGTGTCTCTGAATGATTGAAAAATTCCAGATTGTTATGGTAAAGGAAAAATCCAAGGTGAAGGTAAAAGCGTAAAGGGAAAAATCTACTATAAATAATACACTGTAGGAGTTGCATGCCTCTGAATCACCTAGGATTTATTTAATAACCAATTGTTTCAGTAAAACTGTAGTAAAAGAAATTTCCTATTGACATGGGTTAACTTCAGCAGCTGCCAAGCACAAATCAAGGAATGTTTACTTTGGTGCCTTTGTCAGACAGAGAAGGATTATTTCTGGAAAGCACTTTATATTGTATTAAGATAGCAGTCAAAACATGAATGTGAAAATTGCATTTCAAAAGTAATCTAAAGCCACCATGCAGAGTCTCAAACATCACAGGACACAGTGAGGGTAGGTGTGTTGACATATTCAAAGAATGGCTATATGTTTGCCTCCTTCAAATTCTTGATGTGAGTGAAGCTGTTCTTGATCCATGGACCTGTTCTTTTAGCACAGAGAATAGTGCTCAGATTTTACAACGGCGATGAGTGTTTCTCCCTGCATCCAGGTATCCCAACCACCAATGTGTTTGTGCAAAAAATTTTGGTAATTTAGCTGCAGGCAAGTCACGAGTAGCTCCTGTATTTCCACTATCAAATACCAGAAGGGTTAGAGAAAAGAGAAAACAGCAGATCAAAGCAGTGTCAATATATTTAAAATCCTTTCCAGCTAACAATTTATCTACTGCATATAGCAAAGAGCAAGTTAAAAATACTTCAGTATGTAATTTCTTCTTTCAGCTTTACATAATTTTCTTAACACATGACCGTTGAAAGAGATTGCCATGAGTGTTTTTTTTCCAGTTGCTTTGCTGTACGACTTCACCTTTGAATTCTTCGAGCTGACAAAAGCTTCAGTAGCTCAGAGTACCAGAGGCTGTTAGTCGCACTACAGCATCTTAATTGCAAACCAGAGATAATAGCTCGTGTTCAAAGAGCACAGACAGAGGTAGGACCAGTGATCTATCTGAGCTCTGTTCCAGGTGAAGTCTTTCTGGGAATGCTGCATGCTAACAGAACAAGAACAAAAATTAAAAATGGTGTATCAAGAGTGCTTCCCCAAACCAAGGGAGTGGTGTACAGATTCCTTGGGTGTGAAAAGCTGACACTCCATCTATCCTCAGGCAAAGCACCACACCAAGATGTGCCTATATGTGAAGGGCCTGATGTTACTGAGGTCACTGATGGGGTTTTCTCCTTTCTTTTCTGTGGGTAGAGAAATGAGTGTATATGAAAATTCACTGGCATGCTTTCAAAACATAAACATATAAGATTGTCATCATGTTAAAGGTGACACAGTCAAAGAAATGCAGCTAGCTGCAACAGCAAGGGGTGAAGGATGAAAACGGAGGATGGTGAAGTGCATTCCCAGAGCAATTTGTTAGATCCCAGAAGAGGATACCAGAGAAGCTCTGCCTGCCACACAGGTGAATCCTGCTCCTACCTGAAACTTCCATGGTCCTGGAAAAGGAACCTCAACAAACTGGTCTTGAGTAAACTTCAAAGTTACCATAAACCATGGGGTGCATGAATGGTAAACCTAGAAATGCAACACTCAGCAAAGTATCTTAGAGAAGGCAGCAGAGATGTAATTTAGATTTGCTGAGGGGACCTGCTGTTCTAGCATGATGACCAAAGGAGGTTTCCCAACCTGGGAATCTCTGATGTCTGCTTCCCCACCTGTATCAGCCAGCTACAACTCAATGGGCACGGAGATGATTGGCTGAAGCTATATCATTGCTCCCAGAATGGGGCTATCTCTGAGCCAAAAGTGGTGGAAAACAGGAAGCACAAAAGCTGCAGCATAATGCAGCAACACACACGTATAAATGCTGCATTGCGAAGTGATTCAATTTAGGATCAGAGACTTGTACTGTACAAGCTGAGGCAGTAAATCAGTGAGGAAATCACTGTAACAATGTGATCCTCTCTGAAATCTTCCCACAGCAGTCAGATGGGATCCATCTGACACAGGTATTCCTCTTTCCTAGTCCAATCCCACAGATAAGAATTGGACCTTACTGATAATGGCCATCCTTGAGCCAATGTTGTCCAACTATCTCAACCTGAAACTGCAAAGAGAAATGGAAACGGGGTAGAGACAGATTTGGGTCTTCACGGAGACAGATTTGAGTCCTGTGAGTCTTCACAGGTGAGTCCCCTGCAGCAAGGATTGTCACTGTTAAGCACTGAGGTGTTTTATATTTCTATGTTACTTTGCTAAATAGGTCCACATGCCCTGCTACTTCTCTCAGGCAAATGGTGCCATGCATTGGTCAGCAGTATTGAAGGTGCACAGCAGAACCTAGAAAGGTGTCAGGGTTAACATTTCCCTGTGGAGTATTTATTTGAATTTGGAGTTTGCACAGTCTGCCACATTAGGCAATCCTGCCATTGGTCTCCAGCTGTCTTTACTTTGATGAGCTACTCTTATGCTTCTAATCTGTTCTTCAGTGTACATAATCAATAACTTCCTGTTAAGAACTGGCATCCCTTGCCATCTTTCTAAAATACAATTAGAAGGGCTATAAAAGGCAGGAAATTAATGATTTTATAGAATCAGATCAGCCCTGAATCTTCACAGTAATCTCTCCATAGGGCCTGGCTGCACGTGAATAAAACTGGCCTCCTTTGATTGGAATTGTTTTGGAGAGAAGTGTGGTTTACATTATAAGATTCCTGTTAGTGAGGTGACTCTGAATTCTAATTTGCCTTGCTCAGAAGGGATTTAAAATGAAGATTGTATCCTTGTGGCTCAAAGTCAGGAAAATATTCATGTGTGTGCTGCTGTAAGAAATGGAGCCTTCGCACATGCTACCGTCAAGCATATGTTTAGGAAATTTATTTTTAGACAGAGGTGAGTTTTACCAGAATGTTAAAACCTGTCTTGAACTGAGACACAGTAGATAGCATTAACCTAGCTAGATTTCCCTTCTGGCATTCAGTTTACCTAAGCCATTTGAACCACTAGGAAAAGGAAAAAAAAAACCCAAACATATGGTATCAAAACTTTGATAGCAATGGTGTTTGTATACTGTAAATGTGTCATCAGTTGCCTTTTGATAGTGTTTGTAACACTGAACTGTTAATTACAGTCTTGCATAATCTTGAATTAGTAATTACAGTTTGGTGTAATCTAACTCTTTAAAATATCTTTTTTATTTGTATTTTTATTTTCCTATATTCGCTGGTGTTGCATAAGCTTTTCATTAGCACTGGTTGCTGTTGACATCAAAATTAGTAAGTCAACCTAGCACAATACACTAATGTGCAAATAGAATCCTTTTTAATGAGTTTTTAGGGGATTTTTTAGATCATCCCTTTTTTCCCCCCTAAAGAATACAGCAGCAATATAAAGCATCGTATCTTTACCTTCCACAGGTGCTGACTGCCTTTGTGCATCCTTGCAGCCTTCTGCTGTGTTTCCACAGCAGCAGCAATCTTCACAGTTCACACAATAAAATGATTAAGCAAGCTGTCATAATATTATGGTAAGATAAATCTATCTACCTGGCCACAGTACATTTGCATTTTACAAATCATCAACAAATTTTATATGGATCGTGTCAAAACAAAATGCTTTTGACAAAAGATGGAGATGGTTCTGGAGTTCTTTATTAGTGTGGATGATGGTAACAGAAGAGGTGTAAATTTCTGATATACTCCTGCTCATTATGGAGATCTTTGAAGATAGTAATAGACACATTTGCAGCACTTAGCATTGTTTAAATCAGCTCAAAGAGAAATCAACCCATAGATTTCTGTGACATTCTGTCTTAGATGCTTAGAATGAAAATGATAGAGAATGAGGAACTGAACAAAAAGTGGTTACCTAACCTCTCTGAGGTTCCCAAAAGCCTGTAGATTGCAGGTTATTACAGTGCCTAAATGATAGGAATATTTTTGATAAAAACTTTCTTCTACCTCACTGAAAAGCCACAGATCAAAAAGCAATGCTGGAGCACAGGGGATCAAAGCAGGCTGGCTGCTTTGTTTATTTTTATGTCTTTGCATTTTCAAAATGGGTTCCAGTTGTTTCTTGAAATATTCCTGCCTTTAGCTTTATACTTCTGAACTCAGTTTATATTAAGAATTTGGTCTGGTTCATTTATCAGCAAACTCCCAGATAAAAACAATGCAGGATGCAAGAGTGGCTCTTTATTTCTAGAACATATAATCAATAAAATTCTTAGATAAAAGAGAAGAATGTATTTTTCTAACAAAAATGAGAGAATTATAAACAGGAAAACCACACCAAGCTAAAAGTGAGTAAGTTTGAGCTGGGTGTTATTCTGTGTTTGCTGCTCCCTTGAGAGTGAAGGAGGAGATTCATGTTACCAAACAGCAGGGTCTGGTCCCATTGGCACACAACATTTATAGCAGTTATCACAAATGTCTACAAAGACTAGTCTTGTGTATGGGTTCAAGGATAAAATAAGGGATTCTAAGTATGTGATCTACTGAAATAAATCACAGCTTCTCTGAACTACATTTCACATATCATTTGAAACTACTGACTGCAAGATTCCAGTCACTGGCAAGTTTCTGTGCTCTTTGGCAACTTTGGGGTTCCAGTAGTGTAACTGAGGTGAGGTTACAGTTCCTTTTCAGCACTAGGTAGAAAGCCATTGCTGTCACTTCCTTCATGTTATTCCATCAGCTCCCATTCCTTTGTGTCACCAATATTCCTGAGCTCCTGACCACCTTCTCAGAAGCTGGACCAATCCTGCCTGCTAGCAGAACACACACACAGGCCTTCAGAGCTGTCAAATATTCAGTGTGAATTGCCTGATGAAAAAGCTTGTATCAATTCACTCCTTAAGAAGTCAGTTCATCAAAGTGGTGGGAACCATACCCAGACACTCTTCCAAGATAGATTAATTTGGAAGCAACTTCATCTTGTATTTCAGGTTCCCAGCTCTACCTTTATTTTTTGTTTAAATTACTTTTTTTAAAACATCTTACTGAAAAAAAATTGTATCACAGAGAATCCAAAAGTCAACAGAAACTTTTGCAGAAACAGAGATGGGACTTGCAGGAGTACCTACACTGCAGGGAGAAGCAGTATGTGATGAAAGAGCTGGAACAGAAACTGGGGTTGTTATCCCACATTAGCGGGTAAGAAGATAGAATCAAACTCACAAAAACACGTGATGGAAAAACAAAAAACAGAAAGAAGATGCTAATGATAGGAATTAATTTGAACCATGGTTATCTGCAGAGCTAACAGAAGCTTCATTTCTTAAATGGAAACGAGTAAATACTTCATATAAAGACCACTGAAAAATCTGTGCAATTAGCTTCTCAGCACAGATGTTACTCAATTGAATTCAAATTAGGGAGCAACGACTCCTAAGCTTGCTAAGATTCATCTGAATTTGAAGTATAAGATTCAAATGTAGATGATCAAACAACAGCATGATTTATCTGTTAGATGTATCAACAGAAGAATGCATGCATGGCTTTAAGCCACTTTGTGCAACATGGTATTTCTGCTCTCTCTGATCATTTCTTCGTCTTTCTTTTTCATTTTTTTAAAGATTTCTTTTTGTGTCATGAGCAAAGTATACTGCTCATTCATAAGGGGATTGCTCAAATCCCAAGTTCTTCTTTATTTCTGATTTCATTTGTGAGAATGTTTTACTCAACTCCTTCCCATTCTGGAGAAAGAGGAGCTATGTGGAGACTCCTGCTGTCTACCCCAGCCAGCCCTGGATCAGCCATGATCCAAGCCTTAAACTCTCCTCTCCTGCTCTGCTCTCAACTTGCCACTCTCAGAAATGACTAAGTAACTTCCACGAGGATGTAAGCCACTTTGATTCCTACCAATTTGACAACACAGCTTCTTCTCCCAAGATTTTCCCTTGACGTAATTCTGTGTACAGAATTATGAAAACATTAGGAATGCATTAGTGTTGCAAAGTGTTCTTCCTGAGACATCTGTGGAAAGTACTTTTTAAATATATAAGGCTGTATTAATGAATTGTAGAAAAGAAGTGTGTTTTCCCCTAGCATTTGATTATCTGTGTAAAAAATGCTCCTTCTCTTCTTTAGTGTCTTATGGGACAAATGCCTTTCCTCACGATAATTATTTATTATAAACAGAACTTCCCAGAGCATTAGAGAAGATGAGAAAGCAAACTTGGACCAGATGTTAGTCACATTATTTAATGCACTATTGGAAGGTACTCAGATCTTGTGGTGATGGCAGTCGTATAAAAAGCTATGCAGAATAGAAACTAGCAAGCGAGAAGCTTTCAAGCCGAAATGAAAATAGAATTAAATTGTCTGACTGTGAAGCTCTGGTACTCTATTTTCTTGTATGTAGTCTGATAGGATTCACTCTGTTCTCCAGAATACTTCTTTGGGCCAAATTAATTTCTGTGTAACTCCATTGACTTTAATACTCCCATAGAAGAGTTTCATTTGGTCTGTTGGATGTTGGATGCTTTATACATGCAGCATCATTCCTAGGCGAAGATTACTTAAAGATAAAAATGTTACCTACAGTTCAAGACATGGTCCATCTTCCACTTGAGACCCAAGAGAGCAAAATAAAAATGTCAACAAATTAAGGGTTGGCAGTTGTCCAGGAAAATAAGTTAAAATGCTTTAAATTTTTTTTTTATACTTCCTTGAGAAACATTTCTGTGATGCTGAAGAGAAAGCTGTTTCGTGTGAGGGTTTTGTTTATCCTATATTTAATTGATTTCCATCTTCATGATTTAAACCTTAAGACAGCTACAGAGATTAATTAAGCAATGCTATAACAAGGATTACTGAACTGTAATTATTATTTATTCAAATCAGTGGAAGAATTACCAGGGCTTATGTCAAAGACAATAGAAGCTAATGGAGGAAGAGGCAAAGGAGGCCAGTAGTGATTTTAACTGCATATTGTTATAACTTAACTGCATATTGTCATAACTGCATATTGTCAGCCACCCAGCAGTGCAAAAGTAGCCTTCTAATTGACACCCTGAAATAGGGACCTGCTGCTGTTGGCTTGTGAGTTATTAATTTCAACCATAATTTTTAAAAATTACCTTTTTTTAAAGAAAATTAATTGGAAAAAATTTATATATAGGGTATGAACACTGGTTTTACTAGCTGGTTGATGAAATAAATTGACAGGAAAAAGCTGCAGAGATATATTTGCCTGATATTTTCACTGTATTTAAAATGTGTGGTTTTTTGCTCGTTCTCTGAAAGACTCCAGACTGCTTAATTGCTGCAAGTGCCCACGGCTTTTCATCTGCAGTTTTAACCCACCAGTTACTTCCCAGCTGCACTTCTAGCATTCAAAAAGCCAATTCCAGCTGAATTTTAATTTTGCTGAAAAGTTTCAGCACTCCCCAAACAGAATAGTGCTCAGCTGAACTGCCCAAGGGTCCCCTTCCCCTCATCTCCTTCACTCCGAACACACTTCAGGTAACAAACTTGTCAGGGCTGGTGCAGCCTACAGGCACATTATGGTATAGTACCAGGGTTTAATCTAGGCAAAGATCCTAATCTAGAGATAAACTGGCTGATGCAGAACATCAGTTTTGGCAGCCCAGGTATGTTCTCCTCTGATTTAGCATGAAATACTTTGGTTCAGTTGAGCAAAAACATTCTCATTCTGGTCAATCCAAAATTATTTCCATTTTACCCAGTCAGGTAAAATTTGAGATTCTGTGTTAGTTGTACTTTCTGGAAATGGGGCCCCAATGTCACCTAGGACTCTAGGTGCTAGTAATGAAAAAAGAAGAGGCAGCCATTTAAAGCTGCAGTTCCCTTTCTAGTTTTTCCCTACTCTCAAATTTCCCAGACCTCAGAATCATTTTTCTGCCTCTCTGTTAATGTTATTCCCCTGAAGTCACAGGAGATGACAAAAGCAGGACATTGTGTGTGTAGTTTCAACAATGTGTGCTTCTTGCCAAGGGAAAATCAATATGTAAAATCACCTTATAAGAGATTATTTTTCCATTTGATAAAGAAGAGATGTGCTTGCTTTCCTCCCATGCTGTCTCAGGCCATGTGCATTTCTCTCACTTCATGTGCATACACAAGGAAGGGCACGTGACAGGGCACAATCACAGCCTGGAAGGGTATCACAATGGCCTTGAGATGCAGAAATGGCCAGGGCAAGACTGCATGATGAAAAGTTCAGTGTATAGGACTCTGAAGTCTTCTGCACTCCTGCAAATTTGAGGACCATCATTGCCACAGGGATCCAAGAGCTAAAGTCCTTTTCTCTCAACGAAAGCACAGCTGTCACTTTAAGGCTGGTGAAACCTTCAGGCTCCTGTACTGTATCACCACAACTACAAGATTTGAGAGGTCCATTTGCCTTTAACCTCCACAAATATGTGACCTCACAGTCCATTTATTAAAATTATGCAGTGTCTTCAGTAATAGCCTAACAATTAATAATAATTTCCTTGCTTCTAGTAGTGTGCCACCTTCAGTTCAATCCTGAAGATACAGGTGATAAAAGTTAATGTCCAGATAGATTATATGTATTGAAAACACAATTTTATATTGTTAGTTTCATATAATGTGTCTGATTTTTTGTGTCTAAGCTCCAAAATGCTGCAACAAAGAAGTGGTTTTGCTACATAATCTTCTTATTTGTTTTTTAAATCTTTCATTCAGATTTATGCAGATGTTCAGTCTGCAGCTATGCAAAATTTCAGATGGTTGTAGACATAGAAAACAAGATCACAAGTGTGTACATAAGCAAAATGCCTCAGCAATGCTGACTTGAAAACCTGAGCTGACTGTCCCCATTTCATCTCTGCATAGCTGGCTGATTAGCATTTGGGTTTTAACTTACCTCTTCAAAGTACAGCAAGTGTACAGCTTGATTCTTCTGAAGCATTTATGAGTTTTGACACGGAATCTGAAATGGAACTTCAGATGTCATCACACCTACCCCATCTGTCCTCGAGCAGATGCAAAAAGAAACTGCTGATACACACTTCCACACTCAGAAAAATGTTCCTGGGTCTTACTGACAGACATTTCTTTGTTTTGACCACTGCTGTTATAAAAGCTCCTTGGAACAAAGACATGCTTTTTATTTTTGTGTGGCACTTAGCATTGTAATGTCCCAGTCTGTGACTAGGGCCCTGAGATGCAATGGGAATAGAAATAATGTTGTAATACAGGCACTTGGAAAATTCTGCTCAGCTGGCTTTCTCTTGCTAGAATTTGGCTTTGCTCTTGATGAGGTCATGTAAAAGGAGCATTTATTTATTTATTTATTCATTATTTTTGCATATGTACAAAAGGTTCTGGAAGTGCATCCTCAGCACCTTTTACACAGCTAGAAATTATCTTTATAAAAATAACACTAAAGCAAAGTGCAGAGCAGCCACTCAAAAATAAATAGTTAAAAATACACTTGGCAAAAGAAAAGCTGGAATCACATTTCTGTATCAGTGAGATTCTTCCCAGAGCACAGTCCTGTTCAGGGAAAAATGAGGGTCTTTATACTTAACCCATAGAGTCATATAACAGATAGGATATCTTTCAGTGTTTGAGAACTTGATGAGTTCCAAAGCCTAAAGGCCAGATGTGAACTCCATGGAAGTCCTTCAGATTTCAAGTGACTTTCTTAACACAGCAAAGATAGGTGGTATCAGTGTGTGTGCAATTGCTCTGATTTTCTGTGTTTCTATCAATTAATAAATTATATCTATTCTTCCAGCTATTCATGTCTTCAATATTATATCAAAAATAAGAAGAACAAGACACACAGTGGATAGAAAATATGGAGATAATTTTCCCATCAACAGCTGTAGGAAAGTAAAGATATAATAAAAAATGCTGGGTCCTTACTAGGTTAGGGTCTCTCCTAAAACAGAAATGATGGCTATCAACTTCTATTGCATTTCAAAGTGTTTATCTGGATCAGAGTTTTACAAAAAATCCAAATACTTCATGGAAAAAGTTCTGCTGAAAGTTTTAAATCACCTTCTGGATAATGTTCTTTGTGAACACAGCATTGTAATCTAGAAATATGTAATGATTTAGTCATTTGGGCCAAATAGTTTTGTCAGGCACTGCCAATTGAGTGATCTTCCTCAGGAGCAGTATTTAGGATTTCCTTGTTTTAAACATAAATTATTTTTTTAAATATAAAGTAACTTTTAACCTTGTTTTATTAAAAAAAAAAAAAAGCACATACATAATTTGCCATTCCTTCAGGAGGAAAACATATAAAGTGAAAAAATGTCAAACTTCTTCAGACATTCACAGTAACCTTAACAATAGTGAGATAACTTAAATGATATTAGTTTCTACTTGTTCTACTGAATTGTAGGGGCTTTTCCCTGTTGATGAAAATATATGAAAAAAAGTCAGCAACTATAATTTAGGGGCTTTATGTCTGCAATATGGGAATTATAATAATATTGCCATTTCTCACAGCAGTTCCAAAAAGGCTATTCAGTAGTGTTTAGCAGGTAGAGTACATATCTACATAATACTCTCAATGAAAAGATGTAAAATGAAAGTCTTCAGTGTGCATAAACTCATACAAGGCTCTTCCAAAAGCCAGAGTACCTTGCTTCATCAGATGGTCAAGTCATCATGGTCATAACTGAAATAATTTCATCTTTTTAAAATCTGTTTTTTTCATTTTGGCACTCCAGCAGCATTTCACATCAATCAAATACTCATTTCAGCACCTGTACCTCACCTAAATGCATTTCGATAAATGCAAAGACTACTTTTGTCACATTTTTACGAAATTAACCAGCTTTAACCTTACAGCAACAACATGGATATTCTGTAGGGTTTCTGCCAATTATGGAAAAGCTGACAAGCAATTAGCTTTCTGCTATTATTAAAAATTATTCAATGGCATTTTTGCCATCTGCTACAGTGTGTATTCTTTTTTAATGCAATGAAATTTGACATTAAGTGCAGGGGAGAAAGGTTTCTACACAAGCAGGACCTATCTCAGAAAAACTAGGCACCCAGAACTGTAATTTTTTTTCACATATTCCCAAAAATGCAACATGTTTCATGCTGCATTCATGTTTCATGTTATATCCCAAAATGACCTTACTGATGCAAAATTTTTCATTGGACTGCTTTCTTTCATCTGAAAATGCTACAAAATGTTAAAACCTAGACTATTGGTCAGTAACAAAAGGAAACATATGTCTTCTTCCATGCACAGTTATTAATTCATAATACCTTGCAGTTAGGGTTTAGAGTTTTATTTTCTGAGTGATCTGCATTTTATTTAAAAAGGAATTGTGGTCTAGCAGAATCCTAAAGAAATGGGGGCTAACTCTTAGTTGGTAATTTCCTTTTTCTTTCTGAACAGTTATGCAGTTACCTATCACAAGTTAAAGATATCTTCTTCCAGGTCTTTTGGCCTTACAATATTAATTTTTGGAAAGCTCTAGGTGATGTTGAGATTTTAATATTTTTTCCAAATATACAAGCATTTATTTTATGCTATTTTTATGTTTATAAAGTTAATTCTATCTCAGTCCTCCTGTGAGTCACTCTAAGTGCACCCCAGCAGAGATCACTCTATGTCAGCTGTAGAGGGGAACATTCCCTATTTTTAGATGGGCCTGCAGTGCTCTGTAGAGCATCCAGTCTCAGCCCAGACACACAGTCAGTTTCTGGCATTTATGTCACCTCCCCAGGGAGTCTATGACCAGGTCTCATATTTAAGTCATGATTAGAAGAAACAAAGCATTAGACATCATCTAGGTTATTTTAAGTAACTTATGCTTGCATCTGTCTTGCCTATGCACCATTCCTTAGATGGATTGTCTTCTCTGAGCCCTCACTAAGTCTGTGTGACTTTTACTAAGGAAACTAACATTTCAGGAAGTACATAATGAACATCATCAGCATTTCTTAGCGTTTTCAGAGTCATTGGTCATTCCTAAACAAATAATGCTTCCAGGCTCAGAAGGAATTTGATTGCATGTCCTCAAGGACATTGTGTTGGCCGTGTCTTTATGGGTCCTCAGTGTCAGTTAACAGGCATCTGCCTAGGAGCTAAAGTTTTCTGAATTGCAACATTGCAGTTGTCCAGAAAATGCTTCCATATCCAGCTCAGTCAATCTACAGTTCCTATGGATTATTACACAAATGAGAAACTCTTCATCTCCGGACTACAAAGTTTGCATTTTTCTGTGGAGGTAAAAAGAATCATTTGCATACAACAAGAGAGTACATTTAACACATCTTGCAATATATTAATAATTATCAACCAGAGAGCCTTGGGTCCAGAGCCAGCCTCTAGTCTAGATGTAGTAAAGACATTTGCAAATATTGGAGGCTGCTAGGAGGCAGGTCAAAGTTAAGATAAGGGAAGCAATTTCCTAAACTGCAACTACAGCCAAAGGCATTGCTTGGTGCCTGGGGGTAAAAAAAAAAACATTCAGGAGTTACATGAAAGGAAGGTTGTTTATTCCCCTTTGTCTGTTTTCATAAACAAGATTATGAGATTTTCTTCTGATTCATGTTGGCAAAATTTCCTCCCTCTATCCACAGCTTTAAAACTCTTTGAACACTGGTCAGTGTTCCCAAAGAACAACAGTGTTACCTACAATTTCAGTCATCACTGTAACTCAGACTGATGGCAGATATTTAGGACTTCTGCATCTTTTTCTTGAGGTGTATACATAATTTTTAGTTTTAAGCATCTTAAAACATCATTGGGAATAAGAAACAAAGAAGGTTTAACACTAACATAGCATTAAACCAATAACACGAGATTAAACTCAGCCAAACAAACTCCATAGTTCTAACAGAAGATAATTCTAGCATGGAGATGTCTGGAAAGAAAGTGGC
Source organism: Certhia americana (assembly GCA_018697195.1). Lineage (NCBI taxonomy): Eukaryota > Metazoa > Chordata > Aves > Passeriformes > Certhiidae > Certhia > Certhia americana. The sequence continues at coordinate 63,117,207 of CM031858.1, read as the reverse complement.
AGTGAAAGAAATGAACTAATGGTGTTGAAAGCCTGTTTGGAAAGCAAACACCCAGTTTGAGCCTTTTTGCACAAAGCATGCCACAGGTTTGCCCTGGTTCCTAAAACTGAGTTTCTAGCTGAAATGAAAATGTGGAAAAGTCTGCAAGGACCTTAAAAAAAACCCTAGAGGCCTGATGAAAATTATATATGTGGATGACAAGACCAACAAAAAGCATCTGTGTGAATAACTGATTAATACTAATTTCAATTCTCATACCTTAAAGGTAAAATTAAAAAAAAAAAAAGAGGAAATGTTTAGTTGTAACTGGCAGCTTTGCCCCAGCACAATCCTCCAAAATAAAGAAACAGTACAAGCAGCAGACTAATGCAGCTGAAATTGCAGCATATTTTCCACACAGAGAATATTTTCTATTCATGTGTACACTGTACCTGCATAATGCCCAGCTGCATGGATGGGTGGTCATAAAAGCAGTGCTAACTTCAGCAGCCCTGACCTTCATCATAGAGGCCTTGTCACATCGCCTTAGAGATAATCTTGTGCAATTAATACCGACTGCATGTGCCAGACTTGATTCTGATGTGTTGCACCAAAATCGTGACAGAAAGCCACAGACAGGAGCAACTACCATGAGCTGAAGCTAACATTCTCTATTTCAGGTGAGAATAGGAGTTTGCAGCATTTTTAACATGGCTGAACAGAAATAGAGTGGCATCATATCCAATAAAACCAGCCTACTTCCACTCCAGCAGAACCCATTTTCCTTTAAACTTACTTTTATATCATATTTTATTATTTCACATATTTGTTTATTATGCTTTTTAACAGTACTGGCTAATGTATGAAGAAGTTTCTGTTACTAGTTTCACAATACTTTTGCTAAAAACATGTGACTAGCTATTACCATGTTTACATTATTATCATTAGAGCATACCATATGATTTTATCTCTCTAACCAACAAATACGACATTAAACCTTGTTGGAAAAAACAATAATTGCTTCAATTGAACCTATACTTTGACTTGTTTATGTGAAAAACATGTTTTAGACATGAATATTCTGTGCTTGCATTGCAGCGTTGGCCAAAGGGGAGGCTATAGGTTTGGTTACCTATAAACAGACAGACCTCTTCATTATTGCTCCTCTGGAGCTGTAGTGAGAAATAGCAACCTTAACCTTGGTGGGGCAGGGGAAGGAGAGCAGCAAGTGTGGCTTTTTGCCAGCCATCTTAAGAATCCATCTAGACTTGGAACAGATAATGGAAGAATCTAGTTCAGCATTTCTTCTCAATTGGATCTAGAAGTCAAGCCAATCTATCACAGGATTAGAGGGAAGTGTTGTCTAGGTAAAGCATTTGAGGGTTTAACTGATAAAACATGTTGTTCTCTCAAAGATGTTACAAATTCCTTTCTTTCTTGCAGGGTTATTGGGGGTTTTTGGAGGGTTTTTGTTTTGTTTTTTTCTTTAAGAAAAAAATCACACAGCATATTGTATCCCAGTATATGTCATTGATACCACAGGAATGAAGACTTGGAAATTTGTTTTCCACCACCTTGGGATCTGCCTTGCATTTTTATCTGTTTAAAGTAAGACAGATTTCTCTTGAAGCAGAATCCTTACACTTGACAATATTGGGAAGTGTAGTATCCAAAAGGTCATTTTTCATCCAGCTGTAACTGTAGAGACAACTGACAAAATGGAAACATATCTCTGCTGAAGGCTGACACCTATTTTTCAGAGGTGGAAACTAATGCAAGGCAGAGGGGAATCCAGCTTTCAGTCTTTCTATAGAAAGTACACAGTCTGACCCTGAGTAATCTGGGGGCCATTAAGAACCCTGAGCCTCTCTGTGCTGCTTAGATGACTCCAGAGACCATGAGCTCCTTCTACATCCCACCTATCAGAGCCACAACTGAGCCATGTCTGAACTTCATTTACTTCATGTCCACGTTCCCAGGGAAGGAAGGCTTGGTGGAGAAAGAGGCTTGCTCTGCTCTGCTTCTGCAACGGCTTCAGCACCTTCTGCCACACAGGTTAGTCTAGCCCAAAGAGACGGATGAGAGGATGTCACAAAGGGTCTGACAACTGGCACAGGACTTGTGTCTTCATTAGTTTTCCACCTGTTTTTATGGGTTTGTTTTGGATTTTTTTTCTGTGTGTGAAGCTGCCTCAGCCATGCCTCTTATCACAAAAGAAGACTCTGCATAATTAATTCTCAGCATTATGGTCCCACCATAATAATTAATTTATTCATTCTCTTGCTGTATAACTGTTTCTTACTTAACTGACTGGCTTTGGTAATAGTCCTCTGCATAATTGATTCATATTGCTGTTGATTCTCCCCATTTTTATTTAATATCAGAAATGATTTGCTGCCTAACTGCCTCATTGCTTAACTCATTATCTACACAATTGCTTGGTATCATAATTGAGTCACTGCTTAACTGTCTCACAGGATAATGAACAGCAAGTAACAACCCGTCCACTTTTCACCTCCATTTTCCTTCCATACATCTGCCTCTCCCTTTCTTTACACAACAACCCAAATCTTGCCTGATTTTAGCCCCTCAGCCAATACAAAATGTCACTGCTCCCATCAGTCCCTTGGCCCATATTCAGATTCCTCCAGCCCCCTTTAGCGTCTTTCCCCATTGCTCTGCCAGCTGCATTACACAAAATGGGCACAGCTTCACCTTAGGGTCTGTCATATATTCTCAACATATTCTCAGCCTGGTTTTCAAACCTTTGTGCTCATCTCTTCTGATCTCCTTTCACCTCTTTAATTCATGTCTGTCCCCTCTACAGACATTTTTACCTACTACTAACTCTTGTAATTTTTCTTTTGCATGTTTACACCCAGAAGACACCTCTGGACTACTCCACAAAGCTTCTTCTCTGCCTCCTCCTTAAAATTTTCCCTCAAACCCACACTTTCCGCACTGCACACAATGCCTGCTACACCAGAGGCCACTACAGTATTACTGTCCTCATATGACAGTGGTAAAACTTTAAAACTGCTGGCAACACACCCGGATTGCTCATGCATCCTTGCACACACCATCACACAGCTCCTGATCCTAATTCTCTTCACAGCATAACATGTCCTTCTTAAAAAGCACACATAGGCTGCTGACTTTGTCTTGTATATTTGCACTGCCCTGCCTGAGATACCTGGGGAAAACTGTAAATAATAGATGCATTTCCAGAAAGTTAAAAAGCCAACGCACAATAATACCTAGGAGGAAAGGTTCCACCAGTGGAGATGAGCCCCAAATTCCAATCTACTTCTTTCCTTTTCACTTTCCTGGAAATCACATTTTTTCCAAATCTTCTGCTAGTATGAACCAGATCTCTGAGGAGCAATTAAAATGCAGCACAGAAAGTCCTGCCTGGAAATTCCACTGCAGGACTCCTTTAGGAAGGAAGTAAGACCAAGGTTGTGGGACATGAAATTCTTATTTGCAACTTATATGATAACCAGCATGTAAGGATAAAAGATGAGAAATACCTACGGATAATCTCCTCCCTTACTTCTGCCTTCCTGCATACAGCAGTCAGAAGCAGCTGCTGCTGCCCCTCCATATCATGACAAAAATTCCTCCTGGCTTTATTCAGTCAAAGGTGGTGAATACATAAATATTTCATATACAAGGTAATTCATGGGTTAGCAGGAAGGGATATTGGTCCAAACTGCCCTCCATGGTAATGGCACTCAGTTTTGATAGCTTTAAACACGGATGGTATTTATCTGTTCATTCTACAAGAAAAACACATCTGGTGAGCAGCATAGCAGGATTTCATATTCTAATATAAATGCCATTTCTTACTGCTGTCAACCATAGCTCTTGAATAAGTATTATACCTCCTTCCTTCAAGAAATCACAGCAGGGTTATTTCTGGCAATTGAACCAGCTTCCAGGGAGATGCACTCTGCTGGTGGTTTCTGTAAGGAGCTCGGTGCATGACCCCATTTTAAGATCTCTGGAATAGCTGTTTAGCGACTCAGAGGATCAGGTCAATTGATTTAAACCTCGTCTGGGTCCCAAGGCTGAATTGGAGCGGCACTGACAGGCAGCACCAGCGGCAGTTACTGCTGCCACCTACGGGTAGCATCATTTTGGCTTCAATCCTCAGCGATCCTTTATTCCTTACAAGCCATCTACACCTGTTCGTGTGCCTAAACAAGTATAACGGAAGAAACTTCATCACTGATTTGTCCCCTAAAAAGAAAACAAAATAACAGAAGAAGGACTTCACCTATGCATCTCCCATTAAAAGAATCGGAGATTTTTATTATCTGCGTATGATTTTTGATATTTATTATCTGCTGTAGATAAGGAAAACAATGGTATCTGTTTATTTTCTGCCTTCAGTGTTTTGGCTGCTGCCTTCACTTTGAAATCACTGGAGCACGCTCATCATAACAGCACTGAAATTACTCAAAATGCACCTTATCTTTTGCATATGCATGCAAAAGCTGTTACAGCCCTTTTCTTCCATTCAACGTGGGAAAGCATTCATGCACTCATTCTTTTCCATACTGGGACGTTTTTAGCTTTTTCCATTTAGAATCAAGAACAGTTCGGGGCATTTGTCACCCCTGACAGCTGTTAGTCCCCCTGAACTCTGTACAATTACTTTGTTAAAGTATTTTAAGTAAGTAACAGTACTAGTTAATGCTATTTTGGATTGCACTTGTGGTACTTTTAGCTCATTAGTCTGTCTCTGACAGAGGCTAGTCCCAGGTGCTTGAGGTGCAAAGTGAAGAACCTCAATAGCAGAGAATTAATGCAAGGGCACAGGAGCCAGACCCTTGCTATTATAGGGAACTGTATTGTAAAATCCCTTTCACAAGCGAACCTCACTCATCTAAGACTTGATTTCAGTTTTTGATCCCTCCTGATTCCTGTGGAGAAGCTTTTCACAAGCTGTATTGTTGAGCAAAAACCTTTTAATTTCCAGTCTACATTTATTTACAGCCACTTTACATCTGGTGTTCTTTTACCAGTAATGTTCTTTCACATAAACAGCAGCTCTTTTTTTTTTTCTATTTTTATTCTTCCATTTTGCTTACAGATGGAAACAAGAACTCCTCTCAATCTTTCTTTTGCTTTGTTAAACAAGCCACTTTCTTTATAATCATCTGCAACTGAAAGGATGCTTCACTCCCCTTAATTATCCTGCTTACACAAGGGTTTCAGTTTCAATTGGATTCATCTTTACTGTACTGAAGTGACCAGAACTGTATTTCATACCTGAAATTACATTATACTCAAGGGTCAATTAAACTTTCCATGTGAACCACTGAAAATATCCTACTTGATACACCTTGGGGTTACATTTGCTTTCTTTGCAGCCATAGCACATTGGTGGGTCAACTAATATGTCCCAGAGCTCACTTTACCCTCCTTCAGTTTTCACCTAAAAGTGCAGAAGATGTTGTAATTAGCCCTTATTTTGCACTTTGCATTACTTTGCCATTTCTGTTACCCTAGTTTCTAAGGTCATTCACTACTTGTTCTTTCTCTGCAGATCTCACTTTTACAACCAAGGGGGTTGTAACTCCATAGATCAGTGAATGCTGTGTGCCTGCAGGGATGAAGTTTTCAGGACATGAAGCATTTGGTTTATTTACAGCCTTTAAGCAGGGTCTATCAGCTTTCAAAGGGTAATGGATAGATTAAAGTCAAGCATTAAAGTCAAACTTACAGTCATGAAATAGCAGAAAGTCTTTTGTCCAGTTGACTCTCCTGACTCGCAACTGCACTGTTTCTGCCTTTTCATGCAGAAATTAGACCCCAGTGCTCAGTTACTGAAATGGGTAACTGAAGCTGAAGATGCCTCCAGAATGCAGGGAATCTATCTGCTGGTAGTACACAACAATCTCCAACGTGAGAAAATGGTCAAAAATAGGATATGAAAGTTCATAGAAACATAGAAGGTTAGAAGACACCTTAAAGAGCATCTGGTTCCAGCCCCCCTGTCATGGGCAGGAATATCTTCCATTAGACCAGATTGCTCAAATCTCCATCCAACCCGGCCTTTTCACCACCAGGTATGGGGCATCCATGGCCACTCTGGGCAACCTTCCCCAGCACTTCACCATCCTCACAATAAAGAATTTTTGCTAGTATCTAATCTAAACCAACTCTCTTTCACATTTAAAGTCATTCCCCCCTGTCCTGCCACTACATGCCCTTGTAATTAAGAGTCTCCCCATCTTTCTTGTGAGTCCCCTTTAGGTACTGGAAGGTGCTACAAGCTCTCCCTGGAGCCCTCTCTTCTTCAGGGTAAACAATCCCAATTCTTTCAGCCTGTTCTCCTGTAAAAGAGGTTCTCAGCCCCCTGATCATGTTCATGACCCTATTCTGGACTCACTCCAGCAGGTCCATGTCCTTCGTCCATTGGGGACTCCTGAGCTGGATGTACTATTCCAGGTGGAGTTCCACAGGAGCTGAGTAGAGGGAGAGAATCACCTTCCTCAACCTGGTGACATGACACTGTAAAGGGGAAAAAAATGTAAATGTTGATCTCTGACACAACGATAGAAAATCATCTGCCCTAGGAGATCTCTGTAGCTCGTGGTGGTGACTTTGCTTTCATTACAGAAGATGAAAAGGGGCACTGTGTGATAGCCAGCATGTGTGGGTGCATCTGACCCTGAATGGGCTGGCTCCAGCTGCAGTCAAAGCCCCCATCTGTATAGAACTTCTTGCACCCAGTATCTGCCATCATGTCCAGGCACAAAAAACAACTGCAAAATGCAAACTGGCAGATGATATTAAAGAAAATACTTCAGTACTCATAGTTTTGCCTTTCAATTGCCATAACAAGTGCAGGGTTTTGAAAGGGATCATTGAAGAAAGTATCAAAAAAAATACACTGCACCAGTTTCTGAATCATCCATAGAATGAAAAGACAACTGCCTGCAGACTCACAAATGTCAGCAATTAGTGCTGTGCTACTGCCAGGCAGTGTGCATGGAACAACCAAGCAAATGCAGGGAACTTATTAGGCATATTTCTTCCTTTTACTTCCAATGAAAACAAACACTGCTGTTCAAGTCAGCCCGCTGATGTCCCTGACCATCAACAAGTGCAAGTGATTTAAGAAATGGCTGTTCATGCAGTCTGAAAGCATAATGATATCTCTCTGATATGCAGAAGTAATATTTATAGTTTATTTTGTAAAAACACCAAGGGCTTCTACTGTTCTGCTTTTATCAGCACAGCAGCTGGAGGGAGGTGCTGCTAAACACCTGCTGGCCTTGTGTACGTGCAGTCTCATCTGCAGTGACACTGCTGTGCTGCCATGACACTGCCATGTGCCACGGTGGGTCACCTACCTTTGTATTTATACGGGTACACCTGAATGATGCCACCTCCAGGCTGATTTGCTGTAATTTTTGACTCTAGTAGGAAGAAGAAAAGGTGCCATGTGCTTTTTTCAGTGATTTTGTATCTAACAGGAAAAATATCAACTTGCTCTGAAGTAGGTGCTGCCTGGAGAAAGTGGCAGTGAGATGAACCAACTTCTTCTACTATTAATTTCCTACCAATATTAAGTAATGTGTCTCAACAACAGCACATAAGAAAAAAAAAACCCCTCATTTTCCTGTATTTCCCAGAGACCTGTATTTTTGGCAGAACCAAACAAACAGCACACCTGACCTACTCTAGTGCTTAGGGCACCTGTTCAATGGTTAATGCTCCAGACCCACCAAGTTGCCCAATCCTGGGCATTCCTTGGTTAATAACTCCAAGCCCTGAAATCTCAGTCCCACTGCACAGCTACAAGTTCTGTCTGAAATTGTTTGTCTGCTTTAGTGGTTTAAGGGTTGCAGCGGCAGCACTGCACTGAAGGTAGGACTTATCGGAAAAATTAATCCACAAACACCAAAAGTAGACAGAGGAGTGCTGTTACTTTATTCGAATAAAGGGAGAGATCATGGGGCATTTCCCCTGGGGTCTCTCAAATTCTTAGAGGATGCAGCCTCCTTTTTACCCTAACTTCTCATCTGCATTTCCCTCTCTCTTTCCCAGTTGGCTGAGGTACTTGAGAGGTACAGACACTCCGAAACGCCTAACACCTATGATCCCCTTCTACTGTACAACCTCCCCACTTTGTCTTTTCCTTGTGTCAATTCGTGGAATTCCTTATGGAATTTATGCTTCTTCCCACTGTTTCTTTCATATCTCAGTATTCAATTTTATTTATCAGCAGACCTACAGTTTGTAAAGACAAATCTCTCATTCCTTTTTATCAATCAGCGGAACCCTTCCCATTGTTTCTTCTATCTCTCAGTACTTAGCTTTATTTACCAGCAGATCCACAGTTTGTTTGTAAAAAAACAAGTCCCTCATTCATTTCATACTAGATGATTCCAAAGGCCTCCTCCAGCCTCGCCGATCCCATGATCCCACGATTTTTACGGCTCTGTGACCTGGGGAGTGTCCATCTCCACCGCATCGAGCCCGCCCTCGCACGCACCGCCCCGCCGCAACCCGGCCCGCCCGCGCCGCTCTTCTCGCCGCGGCCGCTCCGTGAGCCGTAGAATCAATCGCCGTCGCTGACAGCGTCACCTGCCGCGTTTGGCTGCGGCCCGGAGGCGGAAGCGGGACGGCGGCTGTGGCGGAAGTGAGCCGCCGGGCGGCGTGTTCTCGGCGATGGGCAATCCGCAGTAGTGACGACGGCAGCAGCGGCCCCCCCCCCCCATCAGCAGGCGGTTTTCCCTCCTCCCCTCCCTCTCCCGGCGGCGCGGCCATGGCCAGGGCGCAGGCAGGCCGCCGCGCGGGGGGCGCGCGCTGCTGCTTCGGTTTCGGCCGCCGGCGCGGGCGGGCGCTCACGCGAGGGCCTCCGCGCCCCGCGTTGCCCCGCGCGCCTGCCTGGGCGGCTGGCGGTGCCCGCCCGCAGCGCTGCCCGGCGCCGTGTGGGGAGGGGCGGCGGGAGCGGCGGGGGGATCGGCGGCACACCGCGGGCACGCGGGGGAGCCCCGGAGGGTGCTCGGAGAGCACAGAGATCTGGCAACCGGATGGGAAGGGTCCCTGCAGGCAGGTCCGATGCAGAGCGGCTGAGGAGATGGGGGTGTTCAGCCTGGAGAAAAGGAGCTCGGGTGGGGACCTTATCGCTCTCTAGCAACTGCTTGAACGAGGGTGGAGCAAAATGCGGGGTCGGCCTCTTCGCCGAGGCGCCGCGACGGCATCACAGAGGATATAGCTTCAAGCGTGCCAGGAGAGGTTTGGGTTGGACACGGGGAATATTTCTTCAAAGAAGAGGTGTACCTGGACTAGGCTGTGCCCGCCCGGGGAGGTGGTGTGCAGTCCACATCCCGAGGGGTGTTGGGCACGTTGCCTCCAGTACCATGATCTGGTTCACGAACTTGGTGATCGGTCAAGGCTGGACTCGATGATCACAAGTCTTTCCCAGCCCAGTTAATTTCGCAGATTTCTGTCTCTGGCTGTTCACCTCATGGATGCCCCACCTCACGTTCATTCCATCGGGGTAGTTCTTTCCGTACCCTGGAATACACAATCTTACTGGAAACACACTTGTTCTTAGATTGGCTTTCAGTGTCGAAAGTATTTCCTTTCTGCAAAAAGAGTAATGGAAAAAGTGTGAATGGTACTTTTTTCCTAAATTTGCACGTGCCAAGTTTCACCTTTATTAAACAAGAAAGGGCAGAATGTGTGGAGTTAGCCCTTCAGCTTTGAAGTGCTTGCAGGTCCCACTGCATGGTGATTCCTGCTAAAGGAACAGATGCAGGGCTTTGTCAATTGGAAGAGGGATTTTTCCAGAGCACTGTATTCCTTGAGAAGCATCTCATAGGGCAGCAGTAGTGTAAGTTCCCTTTTTCCATTCTTGCATCTAACTGATTGATCAGATGTTCTTTTCACTTTTCACGCAAGCTGTGGTAATCTCAAACACAAACTATTAGTTCATTAAGTGAAAAACATTGTGGAGTAAGGAATGTAGTAAGGAAACTCCTGGAAAGCACCGCATGTTGATAAAAAATATTCTTTCCTTATGAAATACATTGGGTTTGTTTATATTTTTCCATTTTTTTTCCTTGGTGTGGGGGGTTGGGAGGGTGTTTTGTGGGAAATTCTAGATGTAATCATCTCTGTTATCATCTTTACAAAGCACAGGAGAATATTTCCTTCCTGGGAATAGGAGGCTTTAATTATTGACATCCTGCGATGGTTTTGCCCTTGGGAGAAAATGGTAATTGGACTTTTATGAGTGTTTTCTTTTTTATGTTACAAAGTTTGTTACTTTCCTTGACATGGCAGTGTTACACCTTGATTTTTATGGATTTTGGGGGGCTTATCTGTATATAGATAGGGACATACATCTTTTTCTTGCTTCAAAAAAACGGCGAGGCTTTTATAACTTTGGAAATAATTTTTAACCCTATTGGAGTTAACATTGTGTTAAGAAAAAAAATGAAATTTTTCTTTTTTTTTTTTTTTTTTTTTTAAAA
>CM031858.1:63076443-63103898 GCA_018697195.1 Certhia americana | reverse complement strand
TCCAAAGGCCTCCTCCAGCCTCGCAGATCCCAGATCCCACGATTTCCGGCTCTGCGACCTGGGGAGTGTCCACTCAACCGAATCGAGGGCCCGCCTCGCCGCACGCCCCGCCGCAACCAGCCCGCCCGCGCCGCTCCTTCTCGCGCGGCGCGCTCCGTGAGCCCGTAGAATCAATTTCGCCGTAGTGACAGCGTCACCTGGCCCCCCCCCCCCCCCCCCCCCCCCGACGTTTGGCTGCGGAACGGAGGCGGAAGAGGGACGGCGGCTGGGCGGAAGCGAGCGCCGGGGGCGGCGTTGTCTCGGCGATTGGCATCCCAGTAGTGACGACGGCAGCAGCGGCCGCAGCAGCGGTTCATACTTCCCCTACCCTCTCCCGGGCGGCGCGGCATGGCAGGGCCTGAGCGGCCGCCAGCGGCGGGGGGCGCGCGCTGCTGTGCTGTGCGGCAGCGCGGAGCGGGCGGCGCCTCACCGAGCGGCCGAGCGCCCGCGTGCCCCGCGGGCGCTGCCTGGGCGGCTGGCGGTGCCCGCCCGCAGCGCTGCCCGGCGCCGTGTGGGGAAGGGGCGGCGGGAGCGGCGGGGGGAGCCGGCGGCACCGCGGGCAGCGGGGTGAGCCCCGGAGGGTGCTCCGGAGAGCACCGGGGATGGGGAAGGGTCTGCAGGTCAGGTCCGCTGCAGAGCGGCTGAGGGAGATGGGGGTGTTCAGCCTGGAGAAAAGGAGGCTCGGGGGGACCTTATCGCTCTCTACAACTGCTTGAAACGAGGGTGGAGCAAAATGCGGGTCGGCCTCTTCGCCGAGGCAGCCAACGACGGCATCAGAGGATATAGCCTCAAGCTGTGCCAGGAGAGGTTTGGGCTGGACACGGGGAAGAATTTCTTCACAGAAGAGGTGACCTGGACTATGTACTGTGCCGCCCGGGGAGGTGGTGGAGTCACCATCCCGAGGGGTGTTTAGGACGTGGCACTCAGTGCCATGATCTGGTTCACAACGTGGTGATCGGTCAAAGGCTGGACTCGATGATCCCAAAGGTCTTTCCCAGCCCAGTTAATTCGCAGATTCTGTCTCTTGGCTGTTCACCTCATGCCCCACCTCACGTTCATTCCATCGGGGTAGTTCTTCCAGTACCCTGGAATACACATCTTACTGGAAACAACACAGTGTCTTAGATTGGCTTTCAGTGTCGAAAGTATTTTCTGCAAAAAGAGTAAATGGAAAATTGTGAATGGTTACTTTTTTTCCTAAATGGCACGTGCCGAAAGTTCACCTTTTTAACAAAGAAAGGGCAGAATGTGTGGATTTAGCCCTTCAGCTTTGAAGTGCTTGCAGGTCCCACCTGCTGAGGTGATTCTGCTAAAGGAACAGATGCAGGGCTTTGTCAATTGGAAGAGGGATTTTTCCCAGAGCACTGTATTCCTGGAGAGCATCTCATAAGGGCAGCAGTAGTGTAATGTCCTTTTCCAGTTCTTGCACATAGAACTTATTGATCAGATGTCTTTTCACTTTCAAGCAAGCTGTGGTAATCTCAACACAAACTATTTAGTCATAAGTGAAAAACATTGTGGAGTAAGGAATGTAGTAAGGAAACTCCTGGAAAGCAAACATGTTGATAAAATATTCTTCCTTATGAAATAACTTGGGTTTGTTTATATTTTTCTCATTTTTTTCTTTTCCTAGATGTAAGCATCTCTGTGTCATCTTTACAAAGCAAAGAGAATATTTCCTTACTGGGAAATAGGAGGCTTTATTTTGACACTCATGCGATGGTTTGCCTCTTGGAAGAAAATGGTAATTGGCTTTTATGAGTGTTTTTTTTTAGTTTACAAAGTTTGTTACTTTTCCTTGACATGCAGTGTTACACCTTGATTTTTATGGATTTTGGGGGGCTTATCTGTATACTAGATAGGGACATACAGGGTTTTCTTTGGCTTCAAAAAGGAAACGGCGAGCTTATATAACTTTGGAATAATTTTTACCCTATTGGTAGTTAACATTTGTTAAGAAAAAATGAAATTTTAAGAACTGAGAGCAAAAAACCCTAGAGTTTTCAAGGCAGTGATTTAAAACGTATTAATTGCATTTCTTTATATTTAGTACGCTATACCTTAAATACGCACCAATGTGTTACAATTGGATGGAATATGAACTACTATGTACAGTGCAGCTTTTAGGATAGAGTGTAGAATGCTCTATAAAATAGTATTATGTGAAAATATAGATAAGGGAATAGATTATTTTGGATTCAGTGCTGAGGTGGGAGAGGTACCCTAAGGTGAAGCTCAGTACAGCTGAAGTGACTTGTAACAGCTCTGTATTCCGAAAATGGAGAGGTCCAATTCCCCTTCTCCTACCAGGTGGTTTCTTCTTTTTCCATGTGCCAGGAATTTCTCAGGAAACTCTCCAGCTCTTTCTTGTTTGGTATTCTTTAACACTAGTTTAATAAGCTGCTGGATCAGTTGAGTGAGCACAGGTCAGAGTGTCAGGAGGAGGGAAAAGGGGAGAGGGAGCCTTTTTGTGGCAGTAAACTTTTTATATCAGCTCAGCTACTGAAAGTGACTTGCTCTCAGCTGTGCTTGCTGATGCTGAACTGCTGGTTAGTTGGAAATAATCATGCTTTTGCAAGTGTTTCTTTTCATAATGATTAACTCTGGTTCGTGACATTTGTACTCCTACATTTTGAGGGTGGAAAAGATAAAAGTATTTTTAGAGACAGTGTTTTACTATAGTTTCCAGTATATTCAGATCAAAAAGTTTCTAATAGGTACTCAGAAGCTGGTAGACCTAAAATCAGGACAGTTGGCTTTGGTTTTAGTTGTTGAGTTTTGTACATCTTCAGTGGCACTGAAATTTTATAGTATAATGAAGTATCTGCATTTCACAGTCTGAATGCTTGCTTGCTCATGGAAGTAACCACATGTGAGAGGTGACATTCCACATTAACTCTGGAAAACTCCCTGTTTATCTTGCTGATGGTATAGTAGTGCTGTACTGTGGAAGCAGTCATCCTATGTCAAAGACATAGTTTGGGAAGGGGAAATTTGTAGATACTGACTGTGTTCTTTTGTTAGTGCTGGATCAAGAGGTCTGTGTTTTATTATCTTTAATAACTGACATTTGTTGTAATTTGGTGCTGTGTATCAGCAAGTGGCATTTCTGTAAACTGTCCAGATTTGGATCCCTCTCTGAATGTCACTTTTTGTTTCGCTTAGGGTTCACTACTCAGCAGTCGGAGGTCATTGTATCTGCATTAGTGAAAATCATGAACACCAACCTGGATATGATTTACAAGGACATGGTCACCAAAGTACAGCAGGTTAGATCAGAGGCAGTGGTGGGGTTGAAGTAAATTAAAGCCTTGTATGCCTGCTAATGAAATATGTGTTGCTATTTATTATTGTTAGACAGTGCAAACATTCCTGTGTATCGATTGACTGGTTTATTTTGTCTTGATTTTATCAGATAGTTACCAAAATGTTGCGATGGATCTTGAGATTTTAGTACTTAGTGGTTGGTGTGCAAACCACAAGTAGTTTTTTAGTTTCAACCTTGCAGTAACATGACACAGAGTTACTGAGAAGGCTTAGACAGGCATATGAGGTGTTCAATGCATGGGTTTGAATTTCTACATATATTCTTTTGTAGGCTTGTAACAAGGAAGTACATAGTAACCAAGCTGCTGTCTTGAGACCTGAGAAAACAGCAGCTGCTGTCTCTGTAGTGTAACAGTCTTGGCAGAAGATTGTCTCATTAAAAAGTGGAAAACTGCAAAAGTGGATTTTGTGTCACTTTCCATCTAGGGAGGTTTCAAGCCAATCTTCCTACCTTTTGGATCATAGGCAAACCTACAGTCTTCTTCTTGGTGCTGAATTTGTTCCACAGTCACTCAGGGAATGCCATGTTAAGGGGTCCTTTTCTCCTATGGTTAGTTTTGTTTTACAAACAGCAGTCTCAGCCTCCTTCCGTGCCTAGATTTTTTGAATGAAAGTTGTTTTGTGTTGAATTTAATATTGCTAGTGATGGTAGATGTTTTCTGAGGCTGGGTCAGATCAATTAGATTTGACCCTCAAGTGACTTTCTGCCATTAAGATGCAATGTGTAGGTTTGGATGGCAGCTCAGGAAGTGTGTGTCCCATCAACACTGGGCCACATGATAAATTTGTACTTCCTTATAGTCTTTGATTGCACAAGGGCTTCTGCAGAAAGAGAATGAAGAATTGGAAGAAAGATTTGGAATGTTATGGATGAGCTATTGATTAGATAAAACCTTGGGGAAAAATAGATTGACGTGTGTGTGTGTGTATAGGCATGAAAAAGAGAAAGAATATGGAAGATTCTGGTCTCTGTTTGCTCAGTCCACTGATGAGAAGTGAGAACAAGAGCAATCTGGAGGCACTGAGGAGTTAGAAAAGAGGTGTCCATGCAGTACTCTTTCTGTAGACATTTTTGTAATATGTCCAGAACAATAACCCCTTTTTTTCAGTCTTTGTGGTCAGGTTAGCCTGGAGAGGCATCTTTAGATGCTACTTAGAAATAAAATGCTGCAAGGTAGAATCACGTTTTGTGACAAAACTGAAGTTAGAGTGCTGTGTCAGATTTGGAGGGGTCTTAGTCCAGAACCAAAGGCAAGGGACTACTTATTAGAGGAAGATCTTCAGTAGAGAAGGCAGTTCCTGTTTGCATGTGTGGGTGGTGTAGGATCTAGAACAATGTCTACAGACTTTTCCATCCTTGAAAGTTGCAGAGAATTCTTGTTTGTCGTCTGTCAGTTCAGTGTAATGGACTGAGAAGAGCAATTCAAAGCATCAGTGTGTGATTCTGAGCAGTGAGGCAGAGACTTCCTTGCAGGGAGTGGCAAAAAAGGAGGTAATTCCAGAAGAGTACGGTTGCACTGAGAAATTTTGGTCTGAAGGCCTGCTTTCCTCATTTGGCTCAGAGACAGGTCTCTCTAATATCTCTGCTAGCTTAAGAATTTGATGACTTGGAAGCAAATGTTTACTAGGCTAATAACTGAATTATTCTGATCTGTGTTAACACTGCCAGTTTTGTCAGACATTACCAACGTTTGAACCTAACTTGCTTATTTTGTCATTGTCACTCTATCTTGCTTTCTGAAATTTGGATAATCAACCTGAAATTGCTGAATTAAAAATTTCAGGGTACCAAAATAGTCTTTTGCATTTGTAGGCACAGATGAGGAAAAGCATTATAGTTGTGATATGTTTTGAGGTTCTTCTTCCTTCTTTTAAAGGAAATTGCATTTCAGCAAGTAATGTCCCATATTGGTGTTGTGAAAAAGGACATGATTATTTTGGAAAAAAGTGAATTTTCAGCACTTCGTTCAGAAAACGAGGTAAAAATTACTGTCTTGGAAAGTACTACTGTAGAACTTGCTTCTTGTTTTCTTTTTTAATAATGATGTAGGAAAGCATCTCGTACCCAAGGATATGACTAGGGTTGGGATGGCTTGGCCCTTCATTAATGACCTTGTTGATGGAGCAGAGCAGGGGGCACCTTCAACAAGTCTGCAGATGATCCAAAGCTGGGAGCAGCAGCTGATACACCAGGCACTTGTGCTGCCATTCATGGGGACATCAGCAAGCTGGGAATATGGGCTGGGAATCAAATGAAGTTGAACAAACTGAAATGCCCAGTTGTGCCCCTGGGGAATACCATCAGGCACCAGGACAGGCTGAGGGTGACCAAATGGAAAGCAGCTTGGCAGGAAAGACCTGGTGGACACCAGGTGGACCATGAGCCAGTGATGAGCCCTTATGGCAAAAGCAGCCACCAGCCTCCTGGGCTGTGTTAGGATGGCTGCCAGTGGGACACTGCTGATTTCTGCCTTGTGATGTTGTTTTGAAGGGCCTAGTACTGAGTAAACGTGCATGTGTATTCATCTGTACACATACTGAGGACATAGAATAGTGCTTGGTTTGCCTGCCTCTTCATATTATGGATTATAGTCACTGTTACTGATCATGCAAATTCAGCAGATTTCTAGATAAGTGTGGTTTTATATACAGTAATAAAGTCTAAAATTTTTTTCATACTCTCACAGAAAATAAAACTTGAGCTCCAACAGATAAAGAAGCAAGTCATGGTAAGATACCGTACCAATGTAATTAAAAATTAACACCTGTCTAATTAACTGGAAAAAATAAGAAGTGTTACTTTCAGAATTTTATTTTCTAGGCTGTGTTTAATTGTTATGATACATGTGATACTGAAATTGCAGTACTGTGGGCTGCAGCAATGGCACGTTCATGCATTCCTCATTTATTATCATTATGGGGACAGGAAACTGTGACTAGTACAAGAGGTGAACCAAAATATAACTGAAGATATTTTTGTGTCCTTAATTCAGAAAGTAGCTGCCATATCACAGTTAAGGCTGAGTGAAGTTCTGCATTAAGGGCTACCTGTACGTTATAGTTGCAGCATGCATTTAAAATCACAGTACTTAATAATTGTGAGGGTTTAATTGCTTGGTTTGGTGGGTTTTTTGTTTCATTTTTCTCTGAAGACTTACCTGTTACCTGTCCAGAATTTAAATCAGTCTTTAAATGGCTTTTTAAGGCAGCCAAGTTTGTTTGGGAGCAAACAACCATTGCAAGGAAACAGGCTCTTTGTAGAAAGCTTACTCTGCTTTAAAATACATTTCTCATCTAATTTTTGAATTGTAACTTATTTTATAGTTTTAGTTGCATATAATGAGTTAGTGTAATCCACTGGTAGAGCATTAAGGATCTGAGTCATCTTTTCTTAAAAGCTAGATGTCTTTATATTTTACTTTTAACTGTAAGTTCAGTTCTCACAAGGGTGCTTTCACATGCTTGCTCATACAAAGAGAAACAATGTAAAACTTCAAGGAAAAATTCTACTTTTTGATTTATTAAACTGCAGTGTATTCTGCTGAAATGACAACTAATGATAAATCAATTAAAGTTCAAAATTCAAACACAGAAATTGTGTCTAATTATTTTCATGCTAAACTTATGAGTTGGCATTGGCCTACTTGAGAAATGCTGACTTGGTTCTAGCAGTAAAATCTCCCAGAACATCAGCAGTCTTTTGCTTCTCCCACATACTCATCTGATCAGCAGTTTGCCACATGACAAACTGTCAGCTGGCTGGAATTCCTGCCAGGAGGTTGCATTAAAATGGCAGCTGTCACCAGGAAAAGCAGGACTCACAGCTATTGATAAAATCAAATCCAAGTGTACAACTTCATGGTAGTTTTAGAAAGTTAGATGTTTAAAAATACAGTAAACATTTCTTGACTTTTTAATGTATATAGCTCTTTCTGAAAACCCTGTATGTAGTTTTTAGAAACATATTTTCTTTTACATTGGAAGGTGAGAAACTGCTTTGAATGTTATTTTGAGCATCAAGGTTGCTTCATGGAAGAAATCCAACTTACAGGTGTAGCCAGACATAGCTTTCTCTATATCAGAGAGAGTTACAGGATATATGAAACATTCTCTGCATTTATAGAAGGATGCTGTCCATTAAGTGCTGTTCTCAGGGTTAAAAGTAGGTTTAGTTCTTGTTTTTGAGATCCAATTCATATTATAGAACATTTTACTTCCCAGGTGAAGAATATAAATACTTAATATTTCTGAAAATTATGTACATTAATTGGAGAGAATCACATATTCATGAGATATAAAGATATAGATACAATGTATTTGTCAAATTATTCTGCTTATTATAAACCAGAAAATCTTGCTTGCTGCTTTATCAATTTTTGCCATTAGGATGAAATTGCCAAAGTTCGTGCAGATAACAAGTTAAACCTAAGCCTGGAGAAGAGCAGAGTAAAAGAACTGGTAAGTTTTGGTTACTTCTAGCAACATCTCAACATTGAGTAATCTCCAAATTTGAGCATTTTACCCAGAAAGCATTTTCATACTAACCAGTCATATCACTCAGCTTTGAGATGGTATGCATCCAAGTTATGTGTCCTTGTGCTGGTATGTGCAAGATGCCATGTTTGGGTCTGTATGTCTTACCTGTTTTGGTCTTGTTTTAATATCAGGATTAACACATTACACTTAAATATATTATTTAATCTAATATGCTGTAAAGGATTTTCTATCTTTCTCGGTTTACACACTTAATATTGTTTACACATTTTGTTGAATCATCATTGAAGATGTTTCATTTCCCTATATCTGGTTTCTCAGAAAATACCTGATGTGGAACTAGTTGTGACTTTTTTTTTTTTTTTTTTTAATTGTAAGTTATCCTGGATCATATTGTTTTTGAGCTTTGAAATACCTGGTAGATCTGAATTGATGTAATCTTAAATTAGGGTAATGTAAATGTAAATCTGGATGTAAAATTAGAAGATTAACAAGTTTTTGCATTATGTATAGCACTCTAGAGTTCTGTTCTCATAGATTTTCTTTTTCAGTAGCTTTTAGGATCTCAGTGAAATAGCATCTTGAAAATTGAAGGATCTTTTACTGACTTTTTCTAAATTATTCTAATTTCTTTCTCAGTCCATTTTTTCCCAGGTGTGTTATAAAGACATAATACTTATCTTCAGTCCAGGCAATAAGAATTGTTCAAGTAGATGTCATTTATCTCCTCTGTGTGTCCCTAGAAGTTTTTCACAGTGATTAGTTTCGGTTAACAGCTGTGTTGGTGACTCAATATAATGACTAACAGTCTGTTAGCCCATGGTAGATGCTTGAATAAAGTACAATTTGAGCAGGGGGACTTCTTGTTTAAAGGTTAATACTTAATGCTAATGTTTTAAAAAATCATATGAAATGTAGTCATTGTGTATATGTGGTAAGCTTTGCAATTATTTGGGCTTACCAAACTTACTTGGAACCACTGCATCAGTGATAAATTTGGCAGCAATGTTTTCTTGTATATTAATGAAGGATTGTGGAATCTGGACTTTGGTCTTTTGTGTAGAACATAAATTATTTTATCTCCCAGGAAAGCCAAACTGTGCATGTCAACTTTCTCATAAAAAAGTTGACCAAATTGTAGTCTGTTGTGCAACTATAATTTCATTGTTTCTATGGAAACTGCTCTTTTTTTTTTTCCTCCCCCACACCCCACCATTTAATTGCCAGCTCTGCGATGTGTGAACAGAAGAGGAAAAAGGCAGCTGAATGGGGAGCAGGTTGTAGCACATAGGCTGATTTGGGGGAAAGATGTCATCCTGTATTTTCTATAGGAGGCACAACATCATTGTTGTATTTACTTCAACTGTAATGTGATTAAGGACACAGCTGAATATCCAGCTTTCTGAGAAAAGAAACTAAGGATAATTGAAGGTTACTGTGCATTCTTACTAAGGTACTTTTCAGAAGAGAAATGTCCAAAGTTTTAATTGTTTTAACTTGAAGCAATAAGTAAAATATTCTTATCCTTCGGTTTTACATGGAATAAATGCTGAAAGAGAATTTCTTAATTTGCCTACACTGGTAAATGTTGGCAGTCTTTAATGTTTCAAATTCTAAATGCTTTATCTTTTATTTTTTATAGTTTATTATTTTGTAGTCTCTTCTACTTAATTTCTCAGAGAATCCTACATTGCTCATTTCTTTATGATTTATGACTTCAGTGTACAGATGTGATTTAAAAACTTGAACTACAGTTCAAAAACTTGTATATATTCATGTATTCATGCATCTCAGTGCCTCTAAGCTTGCTGTTAAAAAAAAATGTATCTGACAAAGTTGAATTTTTCCTGCACTGTGAAAAATGGGGACTTAAGGGGAAATCTCCCTGTTGAATTTCAGAGTGGGAGGTTTAGCCTTGTCCTTCCTTCTTTTTTTTTTTATGCACTATTTTTACGTTGTTACAGACGTGATGATGGCTTGCTCTAAAAGGCCAATTTCACTGTCTTACACCTAAGTGAAATCCTTGAGTCTAGCCTAGAGAGTTCTAAACACAAAACAAAACTTTTAAGAAACATCCAGAATGAAGTTTGTAGAATATAAATCATGAAGATGTGTGTTTGGCTAACTGCATCTATTTAAAGTAAAACAAATGAACTATTTCAGTCCATAGAATTATTTTAATTCCCGTGGTTCTCTTGATAGTGAGCAATTCTTCAATGTGAGGTCCAATTCTTGCATTTCTACCAAAACATAATTTTGATTTGATTGTTTTATAAAATTCTGCCATTTTGAAACTTTCAAAAATGGAAATTTATATAAAATGTCTGAACTTCTTTTTTTATCCCTGTCTTCATTTTGCAGAATCTAGTGACTGCATTAATTGTAGACATGCTGTTATTTGTCTTTATGTAATTTTCTACATTTGTAGCAGCCTGCTGTCTTTTAACTTCATCTTGAGATCAATCAAAAGTCCAAATAGAGCTCTAGATCTTAAAGGAATGTTTTTCAGTGCTGAACCATTTATGTAGATTAATCTGATTTTAGTGTTAAAATTAAATAAGCTTCCAGAGTGAAGGAAAAGTAAGGTGACTTTCCACATGGGAAAATCAATAGATAAGGTTATTGCTCAGGATTCTGAGATGGGTGCCTGATGACCTTAGTACTCTTCACTGGAGATGAGTGCTTTATCAGTTGTCTGTGAATAATTTAATTGCTGCAGTAGTGGGGCAGGTACCATTATAGGTATCAAGCTAAATCAAGCCTGTTTGTGAGTCAGAAAGGTAACCTGCTTTAAAGGTATGCTTCCTTATTTTGGATTTAACTTTTCCATGAAACCAAATAGCCATAACTTAAAAATAAGTCACAACTTGTGATGATCCACAAACAAGAATACTATACAAATGTTCTGGTTTTGAACAATATACCATGAAATGACAGATGTCAGAACAATTCAAGTTGTGAGTGCATGCGGTGCTGGCCAAACATTTTGTTTTTAGCTGAGTTTGATGTGATTTAAAAGTGTTCTCCCCTTCCTGAAGGCAGCAGATGATTCAGTCTTGGTTGTGCTTGTATGTTCAATGGATTAGTCAACTGTTCAGAGTTACTGTTTAGAGTCATAGATCCTTGCTTTGGAAATGCAAATCCAGCTGATTACTAATATATACAGTGTGTGTGGAAGATGAGTGTCTGAAGAACTTGTTGCGCTTCACTTTTCTGAAATGTGCTTTTTGAAAGGGCAGCAGGTACCCTACAATGCTGTCTCCCAAGTACTGTCTGACAATAATCATGTCCAGATTGTGTTCTACGTAATTTGGAAACAAGGAGATGTGCTTTTAAGTGAAAAAAATAAAAGGAAAAAAAGTTTAAGGATAGCATCATGTTTAACTTTTTTTTTTTTTTTCTCCTTCTAGTATTCACTTAATGAAAGGAAACTACTTGAAATAAGGACAGAAATAGTGGAATTGGTAAGAACTTCATAGCTGATTATTACACAGCATATCTTTTTCTACTTCTGTAATAGACCTTGTATCCTTTTTGGACTTGGTGTCCTTGTGCACTTTAACTTAAGTGTCTACAGAATAAAAAGGCTTTCATATATATTATTAGACTCTCTGCACGTATATATAAGCTGTTAAGTAGTCACTTTATTTTGAAACCTCATCATGTAGTATTTTCTGTAGATGAAATTCCACTCACAGTGTGAAATTAATTCTTTCCCCTGTGTTTAGAGAGAAACTCATTGCTAGACTGATTTGCCTTTGTTTTAGAGGAGTTTTTTACCAAGCACTACTACTTCTCTTTGTTTCCTTTCTGTAGTTTAGGGAATTATCCCTAGGAAGTCATCTAGCAGTAAATCATTAACTGATTCAGAATGCTTCAGTAGTGCTGACTTGAAACTATCAGCAACTCAGCAGCTGTTGTTCTTACTTTACAAGTTGGATTTTTCCATCTCTTCTGAGTAATAATTCTATCCCATATTTTTTAGCAGAAGTCCTGTCTTCTGTCATAATCAAATTCTGAATTTGTAGCTGATTTTGTGGTAAAACTCGGTACAAGACAAAGACATGCTTTTCTACAACAGAAGACTAGTTCTCAGTTTTTCTAATGATCCATAAATCTATCTGATCCAGTATGATTTTGTCACGAGAGTCTCTCAGGCTTCTCAATAGCTCTTACAATTGAGCAGTGACTTTAGTCAGTGGGCTGAATGACAGATTGAAGTTAATGTTTATGCTGTTAGATTGAGATAAGAAGGCATCCAGTTCTGCCAGTTTCTAGGTTACTTGTTAAGGAACATGTAATCACATAGATTTCCTGAGTTCACCAAATTACTCAATTCCTTGGATATAATCAGCTAAGAAGGAATTGTTCTCTTTGAATAAGGTCTGTATTAGCTCATTTGGTTAGAGCATGATGCTAGTAACCCCAAAGTTGTGGACTTGATCCCTGTACTGGCCATTCACTGCAGAGTTGGACTTACGGTCCTCGTGGATCCCTTCCAACTCAGAATATTCTGTAAGAATGCAAATTAACAATGCATTTAGGAGGAAGCAAAAATACTACTTGAAGAGCTAGGTTAAATTTCTAAATGAACTAGGAAGTGTTCAAATTGCATCATTTTGTTGCTTTACTTTTTAGCACGCACAACAAGACAGAGCTCTGACCCAAACAGACAGAAAAATAGACACGGAAGTCGCAGATCTGAAAACAATGCTTGAATCGCACAAACTTGATAATATTAAATACTTAGCAGGTAAGGAATCTGGTGGTTGCCTCTGATGGTAAAACTGCCAAACATTGTTAAATGTTTGGCAAACTCTCAATTGGCTGTATTTATAAAGGCCATGATTTAACAAAAAAAAAAAAAAAAAAGGCAAAGAAACTTAAAACAGTCTTGGGCAAGATTAGCAGCCTTATTCTTACTTCTGTACTTAACCCAGAATAAGTTTCCTATGATTTATAGCTTTATTTTGCGTGGGCTTTTTTCAGTTTTTGTCCTTCTTTGTGTGAGAAATCTAAGAAATTGCCTGTTAAATCTAAGACACTGCCTGTTAAAAAGTACCAAAAAGTTCTGTGCCTGACTTTATGTAAGCAGTCTGCTGTATGCATTACAAGGACTTCTTCATCCATCTGATGGAGATATATGTGCAAAAAGGAACATTTCATTTTTTCTGACTGTTCAAGGCCACGTATTCTTTAAACTTCTGTATTCACACAAGTGCTTGGAGAAAATACAACATATGTGTGCCTGCATTATTTTCCTAGGTAACGCTAACATTTTGACATTTTACTGCTGAGCGTGCAGGGCTATTAAATGAGGTTTACAGTAGAAAATTATTCTGATTTAGATTTTTTTATAACTTTTTTCACTTTGTCAAAAGTACAATCACGTAAGCCTAATAGTACTGTATTTCAGACATATTGTTTAGAGAGAACCAATAAAATGGAAAATAAAAGATGTTTTATTAAAATGAGGGGAAATTCTTTTCTCTTTCATTCGTACTCAAAAACAAGTTGAACTCTACATGGTAGAAAAAATAATTTAAAATTATTTGCATTATGTTTGAAGTGCTCCCATTGCAAACAAAGGCAAAAATATTTTGTGTGTATGTCTTGAAATAAAAATTTTATTTCATTTAAGTGGGAATTAAAAAAATGTGAAACTGATACGCCTTGTTAAAAATGGCCTTCATTCATTTTTGCTAAATACTCAACTGTGTTTTATTAATCCCATTATTTATTTCCTTGTTTTACATCTGTAACTTGTTATATTGATCTTTTCGGAATGCTAAACAAATTAGTGTTTCTTTCAGCCTTTTGATAGTTTTCCAGCATTCTTTTTTTACTTCTTATTGTCATTTTTATACTCTTCCTACTTTGAAATGGTTTGTTGTAAATGAAAAATTTAAAGTTCGCATGGACACGGAACTTTCAGTATTGTAGTAAGATGTGTTCATAGCTTGCTGAAGAGATGTTTTGAGAGCTATTGATTTAATGTTATTTAATGTAAATATTAATGCCTTTTTCTCCCCATCTTTATTTTCTTTCAGGTTCAGTATTTACATGCCTTACTGTAGCACTGGGATTTTATCGTTTATGGATATAACAAAACATGAATTTAAAGGGACTTCTTCACCTGAGTTTCTGAAAAAAAAGAAGTTTTTAATCTTTTCCTGAATTTTAACCAAATCTTGATTGTTTTATTTATTATTTTATAAAGGAGACTGTGTTGAGAATGTAACCAAAGATGTGCCTAAAAACAGTGTCTTGCATACATTGAACCTTACCTCTGACAGAAGTACTTCTGCCATTTCCCTCCGTTTGGAGCTGCAGGGCACCTGCTGCTGCCAAGCAGCCTGTATAGGCAAAGTCTGGCATTCCTGCTAATGGAGTGGGCCTGCATGCTGTAGAGAAAACCAATGGAATTATGTTCCATTACCTGCTTAGACATGTTGGCTGGACTCAGTTGCATGTATTGGACTGAAGTGTTTATTATTAGTATAAACTGAAGCTACATGTTCTATGGCTTGGAGGCACTCTTGTATAAGTGGAGTTTGTGCTAACTGAATCATGCTTTCTTCTCTCTCTCTAACACTTGTTCATACAGTTACTATGATCAAATATTTGTTTGGCTATTTTTGTAGCATAGCTATCAGCTTGTTTTCCAGATGTTTGCCCCATCAGTTGTGTTCATGAACGAGTCCTCTGTAAAGATAGCAGTGTTTGCTGCTAGTTTTGTTTGTAAGGAATTTGTAGAGATTTTGGTGACTGACTTGCCCTTGGTACATGTATGTATCTGATACTCATTCCATATGCTAATTGCTTACTTTACCGCTGTAACTGGAAGTGGGAAATACAGTAACTTACACTGGTTATGTTAATTTGTAGTTAGCTGATACAAAGTGTTTCAGGTGCTGCCTTCTTGATGAAAGGGAATTGATGTTTCTATAAAGGAAAGAGATTTTAAATGGTGGTTATGAAGCAGGCTCTTAAGCAAGAGAACTACACAACCAATGGTTCTTCTGGGAGTTTTGTTTAATTTCTTAAAAATCATGTTGATTCTTCAAATGTGGAACTCCAATAATGATTATAATTATGTTAGAAGCAGCAGTGGACACCTGTAAAGATGTTAAACCCATATGCATCAGGAAGTGCCAATGAAAGCAGTGAAGAAAAATGTCCAGTGTATCCAGGTATCTGTCATTCTTCTACTGATGAAACAACTGTTTTAGTAGCAGAGCTGCCATCTGTGTCCTTCACTTAAGGGAAATTTCCCTTATCTGCTTGCTCTTAGGAGGGGAGCTCAGTTTATGCACTGGTGATAAATGCTCTTAGAGCACAATAATGGCTTTGCTTAATGAAAGTGAAGCTTTTTGGCTACTTTGTGCCTGTACTGTAATAACCATAACATTTTTGTGGCTGGAAGTGCCAACTTTGATCATGTGCAAGTTCAGAGGATGAGATGGATGCTTGCAACAATGTTATAATGACCTGAAATAAAGAATTTTGAATATTTCATAGAATTTTATGTGTCTTCATTATAAAAGTAACTTTTTGATTTGAAAATGGTCTCTTTGGTTGAAGGTAAGTCACTACTCATAGCAAGTCTTTTAAGCTAAGAATTTGCAAAGCCAAGCCCCTCCAAGACACTGAAGAGAAATAACATAAAGGAAAATTATTATTGTAGACTAATTTAAAAGCCCCTCTAATGAATTTATACTCAAGAACTTAACTTTTTTGTTTAAAAAATTATTTTTATACCAAGTTACAGGATTTCACACCTTCTCAAATTAGACAAGCAATAATTCAGTTTTTAGAATGACTTTGCTGTTGTTCTTATCTTCCCAAGGCAGATGGTTCTATATATGTCCATGGAACATGTTGGCCTGCAGGCTTGTGCATCTGACAAATAGTTGCTAGAATAAGTATTTAAGACTAATTTTAAACATAGGATCTATCCTGCTAAAAACTGATACTGTGCAAATAAATTTCTATTTAGGGCAGGTGGAAGGAGGAAGTGAAAGATTATAGAGCACCAGCATCTTGGAATTACCAAAGTGTCAGCAAACCAACACTTCTTGGTGAGTGTTTAAGCAAGGAATAAAGTCAATGTCATTCAGGAAAAATACAGTATAAACAGAACATAATTGTTGTCTCTTAGTCCATAAATTCTTCAAAAGCTTGTCTGCATAGACACAAAATTTTCTCTCATTTACTCTGTCTTTTTAACAGTCTCATCATATATACCACATGTATTTATTTGCTTTCCAAAAAGTTGGAAAATCCCTCCATATATTTCCAAACACAAATCTGACAAAGAGATTTAAACTCAAGGAATGAGCACTTTGGTACAGGCAAGAATCTATTACAGAATCACAGAATGTTTTGGGTTGGAAGGGACCTTAAAGATCATTTTGTTCACCTATCTTGCCATTAACAGGGACACCTTTCATAGATCAGGTTGTTCAGAGCCCCATCCAGCCTGGCCTTGAACACTGCCAGGGATGGGGCATCCACAGCTTCTCTGGGCAACCTGTGCCAGTTGCCACACCGTGCCACCACCCTCACAGTAAAGAATGTTTTACTAATGCCTTATCTAAACTGACATTCTTTTGAAGCCATCATGCCTTGACCTGTCTCTACATACCTTTGTACAAAGTCCCTTGCTAGCTTTCATGTAGCCCCCTCTTCAGGTACTGGAAGGTGCTCCAAGGTCTCTCCAGAGCCTTCTCTTTGGGCTGAACAGCCCCATCTCTCAAGCTGTCATCATAGGAGAGGTGCTTCAGTCCTCTTGAACATCTTCCTGGCCTCTGGACTTGCTTGAGCAGGCCTATGTCCATCTTATTTTGGGACCCCAGAGGCAGATGCAGTGCTCCAGGTTTCGTCTCACCAGAGCAGAATGGCAGAATCACCTCCCTCACCCTGCTTGCCATGCTGCTTTTGATACATCCAGGATACAGTTGGCTTTCTGGGCTGCAAATGCACATCTCTTGAATGCTGAGAGTCAAATGATCCCTAAAGTCATAAATAAGATCTCTAAGTTGGCAATTCTCCAAAGTTGTTTCTGTAAGGACTCTATCATGCTGTGTGTTGTCTCTAATTGGAATCAGAAGCAATTCTAAATATACAGAGACACTTTCCTGCTTTGATTTTTAATTTGCAGAGCTCTGTCAAAAGATGCAAGTGAAAAATAAATGAGATTGTTTTACCATAGAACCACTTCAGCCGTGAAAACCTGCAGTAGCTCCCCAGTGATTCAGAAATCACAGAACATTTGCAGTTGGAAGGTACCCACAAGGATGATCAAGTCCAACTCTTAGGTGAATGGCCTGGATGGAGATCAAACCCACAACCTTGGCATTACTAGCACCATGCTCTGACCAACTGACCTAATCTCATGTATCTGTTCATTTCCTGCCTGGCATAAAAAGAAAGAAAAAAGAATAAAAGAAAAAAAAAATCCAGACTTGTTAGATCTCTCAACTCTCTCTTTAAATCAATTCACAAGCTGAAGCTGACCTCCAGCCCTAATTTGCTTTCAGGAGAAGTCAATTTCTATTGTGAGCATGTAAGAGTAAGGGTCTGTCTATACCAACACTAGTTGTGAGTTTTTCCCCATTTGCATAGCAAATCCAGAATGTTCTTCTTAAGATTTTTTTTTTTCTGGAGAAGGAAATTGAGAATCATTCAAATTTCTGGAAAGCCTAAATAAATTACATTTTAAAGCAGTACTGTTGATTCTTTATTTTACACTTAAATGTAAAATATGTCAGAGCAGTCACCCCTGATCCTCAACATGCAGTGTTGAAACAGCATAGAGATCATAAAGGAAGATAGCCAGTGTTTGCATAGTGTTCCTTTGAAATCTGCCCATTCCAAGGAATAAGATATTGGTTTTCCTGGAAGGGTGCCTAGCTGGAATCGAAAACAAAACTGGAAATAAGTAACAAAACAGTGCAGCAAATATCAGCCTTGGGCCAATGTTTATCCCTGTAGTGAGGCATGTCAATGAGGTGTAATATTTCAAATACCCCATGTCCAATATGCACCCTGTCAAACTCTTTGAAGTTCAGTAGGTTCCCCATTGTATTCTGAAGTTATATCAGCTTGATTCGAGTCATGAGTAATAGTGCTCATGAAGTCTCTTCTTGTTGCATGAGTAAAAATGTAGTGAGGGGAAAAAAGAGGGTGGTGTGTTGTTTTGATTGTGGTTTGTTTTTTTCCCCTGCGGGGAAGTGGCACATGTTCTGTGAGAACTTTAAACAGAGCTGTGTGGTACATGAGTATAACAGTGGCATATTTATAGCAAGCAACTGAATTTGGACAAATCCAGCTTGTATACAGGGCTCCAGGGTTTGCAACAGAACCGAAAGAGACAGTAATAGTTGGCGGGGGTTGGGAAGGGAAGCAGGGCAGGTTTCTCAGCAGGAAGGGAAAAGCATGCATTCATGCTGCTTACACTTTAATCTCCAGCATGCTTTGCTCTTTCTCTGTTGTTAGAAACCCTGTAGTCCTCTTGTGCGGGACTGTTTGGAATGCATGTTACTTCATGAACAGGCAGCTATTAAATGTGTCACTTTCAATTGTGATTCTGTCCAGAATAATGGGTCACTCCAAGTCATTCTTCTCTCTTTACCCAGGATCTATTTTCTTGTCGCAAAGGTATACTATGTTTTATACACTTACAAAGTTCTCCCAGTGATGCAAGAAATGAATAAATACAAAGACCACTTCAGAAGCTCCTTTTAAAGGCTACTTACCACAACCAGATCCAGATACTGGCAGGAGAATTTTAAAATCTTTTATATCGCAGCTTTAAAAGAAGTCAATTCCTCATCACCTCATGATTTACATGCAGCGTTCCCTTGTGTTCCTTGACTCCAGCTAAACCAAGGACCTAACCACCTCTTGTCTGAGCTACCAAGCTCTTCACTGGGCATTTGAGACCAAAGAAAGTGACAGGCATGTGCCTATTAAAAAAAAAGACCTCTGCTGGTCCTCAGAACAGACTCAGCACGCCTAGTGTGGATCTTGCACATGGATTTTACATTTTTGCTCAGTGGGTTTTTTGATGTAGTTAGTTATTTGTCTGATGTGTTACATTGCACCACCACTCAGAAGGACTGGGCTCTGAGAAGTTTTTTAAGAGGGAGCTCAAATTGTATGGAAATTGAAGGGGGGGAAAGTGCAAAATACAGCTCACACTTCCACAAGTCCTTTTTTATTTTATCTAATTATTGCAGAGATGTTAATATTTTCATTCCCTCTAAAAAGGAATTTATTTCAAAATAAAATGAGTTGATTTATTTCTTAAAATCTTCTAGCGACTTTCCAGTCTCTGCATTGCAGCATGCTCCTGTATGTGAATTGTTTCATTTTTAATAATCTGGTTTGGGCATGCCCAAACTACAGCTCTCAAAAAAAGCTATGCTAAGATTACTCTCTCTTTTTACTACAGTAAAAATCAATTCAAGACTTCAGTATATTTTACAACGTATTGTTTGCTGAGCTGCTTAAGCAGTTAATGTGTCTTGTTTGCAACAGGGTCCCAGTTTGCCCTGAGGTATCAGACCACACCTGACAAGTTATAAATTTGGTGATTCATAAGGTGCAGCTAACTGGAGGGTTGGGAATGTCTGATAAACAGTGGTAGTCATCAGCTAACAAAGCAAAAATATGCTCACTGTGAAGGGTAAATGTTCAATAGAAACCTCATCTCCATTTACTTAAAGGCCGGTTTTTTGAAAGGTATTTTCTTCTGCTGCTGTTACCTAGCAGGAAAAAAGAAAAGAAAACATAGCTCTCCAGTTGGGCACTCTTAGCTCATTTTCCTTTGCAGTTCCTATCTTTGAATTTTCAATATGTCATTTAATAAATTCTTTTGAATTTTTTATATAATATTTGTAGTTTCAACATTGTTTTCAAGCTTTCTTGTCCCTGCCAGGTTGCATAGAGATTTGGAGGAGGCAGGGGTTGTTTTTCAGTGTGTTCTTAATGAGGAATTTAATGTATTTCTTAATAAACAGTGTTCAATGCATTAAAATATGACCAAAGGCTCCTTTGCAAGCCTTTACTTGTTGACTGAAGTTAAAGGCTTATTTATATGGAGGATTTATATGGAGACTTTTATATCACTCTTCTGATTGATGCTTGTTTAGGTTTTTGTACAAATTGTATTTCAAGTAGCAATTTAAATATTTTTGTACACTGTTAGTACATCACCACATGCAGCAAAACCACAAGACCCTGAGGTACTCAGGCATCTCTGAATAAAACAAGCCACTGGATCACACATAAACAGATACAAATATAGGGGGGGGGAAAAATTGCAAGGTGCTAGAAGTCTGTGTACTGTATAAATGTCTAAGATACCAAACAGATAAGACATTAGCAACGGTGAAAGAAAACATAAGCAAAGCCAGTCTCTTTGGTCCATAAATGAAGGTTAAGGCATGCAGCTCCTCTTTGCTCTTGGACAAAACCCAGCAATGGAGACAGGCAGCTGTTCAACAACTGCCTTTGCAGCAAGTGTAGCTGCCTGTTTCTGTAACTGCTGGTAGCAGTGTGTTAACCCAGAAATTTCTGCACTGTGAGGGTGGTGAGGCACTGGAACCAGTTGCCCAGAGAAGTGGTGGATGCCCCATCCCTGGAAGTGCTCAAGGTTGGATGGGGCTCTGAGCAACCTGGTCTAGACAAAGGTGTCCCTGTCCATGGCAGGGGTGTAGGTAACATATAATCTTTAAGGGCCCTTCCAACCCAACAATTCTCTGATTCTATTAAAATGGAGCATTATTTTGTGTACTTTTTCTGCTGTCCTGGGATGAAGCACATTATTACAAATAAGTGAAGTTTTATATAAACTTCATTAGACTTGGTGTGAAAATCAACACTTAAACATGTGATGGGTGTTGTTTGGTTTTTACATCTTTCACCTATGTTGCTCTAGCATATTGTGCTTGTGTCCTAATTGCTAATAACCAAAGGATTATTGTTCCTTTCTAATTACCCTTACTGAAGTAACAGCTGGGCTAAGTGATGTGGTGATAGATCTAAGTCAGAATGAGCTATAGCCATGCTGGTGTAGAGAGATTAGAGAGATAGCCTATAAAAGGCCAAAACCGAGAAAAGTGTGTTGCTTCTTGAAGCACTGCCTCAGGGGGAGGAATACTTGGAATACAGATAATGAAAGGGAAAAGCTCAAGAAATGGTAACATTAAAGATGGCCTAGGACCAATAGCAGAAGCAAGTTAGTTGCTAAGTTACGAGGCAATTTTGGACAACAGCTATGCAGGCAAGGATTGTTTAACAGGTCTGTGCTGAGGTTCCTGTGTTCAGAGGTTATATGGAAGCATTATGTCAGCAGCAAATCATCACACACAGTGCAACAATTCTGTTGCTGGGAAAGATACCTGCATGGCCAGGGAAATCTGCCTCTCTTCCCACTCCAGGTAGGGCTGGGAGAGCTGGCCAGCACCAGACTTCATGTCTTGTTCAGTCCCACACTCAGATGAGTCCCTCAAATTCCAGCTCCCGCTGGGATAATTATACAGGAAACTCCAGCTTTTGGGAGCAGGAAGGTAGTTCCTGACTGCTTTTCATAGCACTTCCTACCAGGTCTGCAAGCACTTCAAACTTCTGCCCTCTCACAAGAGATCTCAGCCTGCCTGAGAAGGAGAAACAATGACCCTTGGCATCATCTTTTCTGCAGTGGGGATGAAACCGGGCCATTGAATGATAAAAAGAGACTCTACTCTTTTGCTGGGATCCCAAGGGCTGAAGGGCTTTTGTTGCAGAATGGACTCCAGCATTTCCAAAGACAAAGGATGGAGAATTCAGTAACGAGTCCCTAGCTAGCCAGCATAATAGATTCACTCTATTTAAACCTTGTCCCAAGAGACCTGTATGTGGGTTGCTTTTTTTTTTATTTGTGGTCTCTGCTACCACAGAGCTCAGATCAATGGAAGTGCTCATCAAATATGTAACTGGTACTTGTGATAGAGATTGATAAATGTGGCTAAGTACAGCTGTGTGTTACAGAGACTTAGTTCCTTGCACTGCTGCTGTGGACCGACACAGGCTGTTGCCAGAATCTTTATTTCATTCTTTTTGGTATGTGATAAATGTTAGTCAGCCAGACAGACTTATGAAGCCGCATTTGATCTGTATGACAGTTATGGTCCTTTGAGTTCTTTCCCTAGTGCATCCAATTTCATTTACTGTGGATTGCTACCTCCACTCATTCAGGGAGCTGTTCAAATAATACAAAGGAAAGAATACTTGGAAATGTAAAAGGAAAATTCCACAAAAAAGTATAGCTTTATCACGAGTAGGTTGTGCCAGACTAATGGGGAAACTTTCTTTGGTAATAACTGTATAACAGTCTTTCTAGTCAAAAGAAACACTATGGATGTAATAGATCTTGACTACAGGTTCCACATAATCTAACTTGAAGGAGACACAAAGATAATTCCGTTATGAAGTTACTTCACAATGGCAAGACAAAAAGAGTTCTGTTCAAGAAAGACCAATTCAAACTGTAAGTGTTCTGAAGGAGAGCTACCAGGCTGTTCAGAAATATGATTCACTTACCCTAACAAATTAAAACTGAAGTCAAGCAGACTATGGGAATGCTCTGGCAGGTGCTATGTTAGTAGCAAACACAAGGAAAAGGAAAGAATTATTTAAGGTGATGGGCACAGACTTGCCACAAGTACACTTACAGTCAAAATTATAAAGATGTTCCTGACCATCAGAGAATTTAGGATTTGGAATAGGAGTCCAGTAGAAGCAGCAAGAAGAGATGTGGGGGGAAAACTGGTGTGAACCAGCGGAGTCACATTATACTGGGTCATGCTGATCTTAGCGAAGATAGGACTCCATAGGGAACTTACCTCTGTTGTAGGCTTATGTAAACACTGGAGGGAAATTCTTTTTATTTTTGGCTATCTGGAAACTTTTACCAGAGCTGTAATACAACATTATATCTACTGGTTCAAATGTCAGGAGTATGTCAGCATTTTTTTACAGTAGCTTCAGTAGATGAAAAAACAAATGTCATGCCCTAGTGTTTAATGAGTATGAAAAATGTGATTTTTAAAGACTTGGGGCTTTTTTTTATTCTTCTAATCTTCTGCCAATGTGTATGAAATAATTTACTGTAAAACTCAAGACATCACTCATGGGCTATTCCCCTCAGTATAACATGAGTTTAAAAGAGGAAGCATCTAGATTCTGAAGTGTGCTATGCCTTATTTTGATCTTGAAATGATATTTTAAATTTCTTCAGAGGTATTTTTAATATATGTGCACATCTAATTACAGCTAAAGATAATTTGTACTTCAATTATCCTCTCTTCTTGCTAGGTCTTCAGCAGATGAACAAGCCCAGAGAGAGTCTTTAGCCTGGGTGCTCTCTGCCTCACCACACCTTGATGGATCCTCTCTCCCGCTCCCAGAAGTCCAAAAATGAAAAAGGGTAAATGTATGTGAAATGTGTGAAATATGCACACACACATGCAGGGAGGACAGGGAAGGATACATCTGCCCTGTTTTACATTTACTGTATCCAGCCTCAGTATTTATATAGAGTTACTTCTGAACACACAGCACTGGTATGGAAAAAGGAGTTTCCCACACTGTTATGAAAAGTTGTTTCTTGGAGTGTCAGAATCCAAGGCTCACAAGCAATTTGGTTTTCTTACAGTCTTCTTGATCTCCCTCTATGATTTGCACGTTCTCGTCCTTATTCAGCCCAAAACTGCAGATGCCTCAATTTCACCACAGCCTTAGTGCCTTACCCCACTTCAGTCTGGGCACCTCCCAGGGGTACCTCTGCTGCTCCCCACTGTCCTGGTCCTGCACAGCCTCTTGCTGGAGATCTGGGGTGCAATTCCAACAGCTGGACTCAGCCCAACTAAGGCTGATGGGAAGCTGCAGACATTTTGAGGAGAACACATGAAATGGAAACCTTTGCTTGTGTATTGATGACACAAGTAACCTCTGCTCCTTTTCTGTTCACCAACTCCAACTGTTGGTCACCATCCAGCTCTCAGATGTTGCAACACTGCATTGCAAGCCTCTGTGTTCTCATCCTTTGTTCAGAAGCCCCTGCTCCTGCTGGCAGCAATGTATTTTGCCTCTGGCAAAATGACACACATCTGCTGCTCCTCAAGGGCTGTCTGTCATCCTGCCCTCCTCCACCAATACAAGAGTTGCCATAGTCAAGATTTTCAGGTGAGATGGAAGAGGAAATTAAGTGATTTGGGAGGCACAAGCTTCCTCTGTTATTTATTTCTCTTTTTTTTTTAGTTTTCATCAGGAGAAATAGATAAGGTCCTTTAGAGCAGGTTCTTAGTTGGCAGCTTGGTGAAGGAGCAGTGGGAGTGTGTATTAAAGAAGCTGGAATAAACAACAAAACCAAAACATAAGGTCACAATTCAAGCAAATATGCCAGAGGGAACACTAGGAGCAGATGATGTTTATTGCTTAATGTAGTCTAAAGTCCAGGCAGTGTGAGAATGCAGCCCTGTGGAGCTCTCCTGAAACTTGGAATGGAGAGGTGCACAGAGAGCAGGCCACAGAGGACAGCATGTTTTTCTTTGAAAAGGGCCAATAATGATTGTGTAGTAGGCTGGAAATACATAGTCATATAAAAGGTGTAAGAGCTAGCAGCAGAATAGAAGCTTTCACACATTTCTTTATTAAAAAAATGAATCAGACGTTAAGTGTTAGTGTGAGACAGCAGGTCAGTCACCATTTCTTATACAAACTATTGCAGCTGAAAATGACTGTGGGAAAACTTCCTAATTAGCCCTGTTGGGTTGGGGTTTTTTTTGTTTTTTAAGAGAAAAGTAGCTGAACTTCTGAATCTGATTTCCTGTGGAAACAAAGCTTACACAATCAGTGTTTGTCCTCTAACTAATAATTTTTGTAACCCTCTGGCAAATCAGGTTTTGACTAAAGTTGAAAGAGTGATAGTGTTGGACATGATTATGTTTTTTCAAACATTTCATGAAGTCTGGAAGCAGGATAAGGGACGGAGTCAAGTTACTGCCCTGACTGAAGGAAAGGCTCTCAGCCATTATGTGCTGGTCCCGGCCAGCTGGCCAGGCCGCACACACGTGCCGACAGTGAGGGTATTTGTAGCTTCAAAACAGCCCCGGTTTGTTGTCTCTCGGTAGCGACAGGGTGATTGGAGGCATGAGGAGAGCTGGGATTACCGTGGTGAAGAGAAAGAGATGTGGGACAAAGGACTCAAATCCGTAGGAAATCAGGCTTCGTTAGTTGTGCTGCTCAGGAACAACATGTTTGTCTAACAATAGCTTTCTGCCCAAGCATATACGTCAGAGCCAGATTAGATTTCTATTTGCATACCTCCTTACCTTTCTCAGGAATGCCTCTGGCATAAAACTTCTCAATTTCTCTTTCTTCCTTAAGGCATGGGTCTCCTGGAAAGTAACCGTAAATGTTGCATCTTATGTCTTAATAGATTTATTACTTTGTTTACATAAAGTCAGATGAACTGGGTTTAATAACCACATCAAATGTTTCTTCTTTTTTTTTCAATCCTCTTGGCTCTTCAGAAAAAAACATAACACAGAGAGAGAGCAAATGAGCTGGATGCAATCACATATTGTGTGCACACACTGGGAGCAGAACCTGAAGACAGCATTGTTGTGCAACATAAACAAGGCATAAACTTATCCTGCTGAATCCTAGTAGCTAGTGATCTGAGAGGGAAAGAATCCAATGGATTTCTGAAGCATAGGGATGAGCTGTAGTACCGACAGGAAGAACAGGATTATTTTGTTTTCTTTAGAACTGAACATGTTTTATACTTACTTGTTGAAATAATAAGCATGATAAAAAACAATCCATAAGAAAACTTTTAACAGCCACAATACAAAAGAATGCTGTAGTATCCAAGGGAGTTTTTAATCTGCAGGGAGAGAGAACAGGAGCTGTGCTCTTCTTGCTTCTTGTCTTATGTAGTCTAAGGTGTGCATTATGCTCATTATAATGATATCAGTGTTTCTAAATTAAAGTAGTGATACCTAGATTCTACAGGGATGTGTGTCACAGAAATGCAAGTGCTAGTAATTAAAACAGTGTTCAAATATTGCTTCATATTCAGACAAGTACCTTTTTATGCAGTTGTGTAATTAAAAAAAAAAAAAAAAAAAGGAAGCTAGAGCCAAACTGAGGGCAGCATTAATTCACTGCACAGCTGCTGATATGATGTGAGACCTTTTGCACTATTGCTGTCACCAGCCACACTGAAGAAAAGTGTTTTTAAATACTAGGTAGCATTTCAGAAAGATTTTATGGAAGCCCATTCAAACTCCAGCTGTGTGTTCCCACTGTTAAGTAACCACTTAGAGAATTCATGCCAAAGAATAACTAGTCACCTAGAAAGTAAATGAGATACGACTACAATGAAACAGATACTACTTTAGTAGATCCTACCACGAGGCTACTCTGTATGCAGCCATCGGTATTGTGCCTTTTCAGGGGCAAGGGTCTGCTGCTTCAGGGGGGGAAAAGAAAAAAGCAC
The DNA here is from genome assembly GCA_018697195.1 of Certhia americana. Taxonomy (NCBI): domain Eukaryota; kingdom Metazoa; phylum Chordata; class Aves; order Passeriformes; family Certhiidae; genus Certhia; species Certhia americana. The sequence goes on along the minus strand of CM031858.1, from coordinate 63,077,485 downwards.
AAAGAGGCCACTGGGTTGTGCTGCACTTCATGGGGTAAGGGATAGTCCTTCCTGATCCCCCCATGGACAACGGGTTTGTGAAATGAAATACAGAGCAATTACCCTAATCACAGTCTTAGCAAATGCGATTAATGATCAAACGGTTTTCCAACGTTTTGGAAAATCCTGTCTTAGTGTTGCTTGCCTTGATTTCCTCCCACCGCAATAAGCTGTGTAAGTTGACAAAATGCAAATTCAAAAAGCACTACCTTTTTTGTCCCAGGAGTGCTATAGCTTCATTATACCAAACCTACTCTTTAGTAGCTGACCTAATTTCTTCTGTTATTATAATTTTAGAAGGAAGTTTTTACAGGCTCTTTGTACATGATACGGATTAAGTACTTGAAGGTATCTTGGCCAAAAAAAGATGATGAAAAATAGTCTTTTGTTCACAGTAATTTAGTCAGGTGTGTCTCACAGAGGAACAGAGGAATCACATTCAAGGCTTGCTGATTTTGCTCTCAATTTGCCTTTATGTGTTCTGAGGCTTGTGTTGCACATGTAGTGTGGCTAAAGACTTAGATCCCCTCATCAGCTGAACTGCCAAGGAGTTTTACCCTGGGTCAAACCGAATGCATTGGCACTTCACAATCTAGCAGCTCAGATCTGCTTTCCAAAAAATACCTCAAATGTGTCATACAAAGGCTGAAATACACCTACTGGGCAAGGCCTGCAGCCCAATAATGTGGTATGAGTCTTAGGCTGAGTCAAGAGGATCCTGTGAAAAGCAACACTTTGCTCGGAGCAGTAGTGAAGGGGATGGGGTTTGTCTCATACAATTTTTGCAGTAACTTGCTATAGTCTGTTGATGTTTGCTCAGTCACACCTGCTCAAACAGGTTTACATTGTCTCCTACTTCATCATCTTTTTTTCCTGTCTTTCTTTCTTTCTTTCTTTCTTTCTTCTTTTTTTTTTCTTTTTTTTCTCTTCTCTTTTTCTTTTTCCCTTTCTCTTTTCGTTTTCTCTTTTTTTCCTTTTCTTTCTTTTTATTCTTTCTTTCTCC
>CM031858.1:62983090-63076343 GCA_018697195.1 Certhia americana | reverse complement strand
CTTAAACCTTTCCCCAGTCTTTCTTTCTTTCTTTTCTTTCTTTCTTTCTTTCCTTACTTCCGTCTTTCTTTCCTTCTTTCTTTCTTCCTGTGGTTTGGTTTGGGGTTTTTTAAACTTTTTTTGACAGTTGTGCTCGAATTGTTATCAGAACGTATCAATGTGACAAAAATAGAGTGGGCTTCAGAGGCCTGTCCTGAGTTCAGACTTAACTGCCTGAGATCACTTCCTGATGGTACATGTTCATTTAAGTAATTAATACGTATTACTGAGTGCAGAGTTTTAGAGTCTTCCCAGCTCTCCCCTGTGTGGTTGAAGTAACTCCATTTTTCTATTATGGCACGTGCCTAGTGAGAAATCAGAAAGTGTTTTTTGCATGGCACAAGCTGAAAACTTTCCCCTTGCTCACAAGGGGAGAAAGGCTGACTTGAAGCAATTTTTAATTCAGGAATACAAACTCTGCGGAGATGAAATTTCTTGAAAAGCCGTGGCAGCAAGGCTAATTTAGAGTAAAGCATTTTTGGACCAAATAAATGGCACACCAGGGAGAGTAGGAGGTCTGGAAGGAGGCTGCAGAAAGTGTGGATGAGTAATCTAGATTATTGTACTAATGAGATTATGTTTTGCTTCAAGATCTACTGTAGAGAGAGCCTGAGTCATTTTGTCTTGGCCTATGTCATGAGGAGGGGGAGGCTAAGATTTAATGACCAAAATAGCTGTATTGCTGCCAGGGTGTATCTTGGTTCCCTGGGCACCCCCTCACAGCTGTCCAGGACAGTTACAGGGAACTTTTCCATTTAGTCTTCTCTATGCCACCAGCCATGGTTCTCTCACCAAGCCTCTCCAAGACCTCCTTTACCTTCAGGCACACCGTCCAGGTTTTTTGGTACCTCCACTGATGCTTGGTGAGATTGCTTTTCCCCCAGAATCCAGTCTGGAAAGTGTCTGACAGCAGGGACTCCCCTGCCTCCCACCCCACTTTTTCTGGGCTAGGATTACCCTTCTCACAGCTGGGGCCTCCCCAAGCCCCCTGGTACAGGGGAGCCTCTCTGCACTGCTGGGAGCCCTCCTCCTCAAGGGAGCACAGCTTTCCTCTCCCTGCAGGCACTGCAGTGCTATCGGCCCCTGCAGAGCTGGTATTTGATTTCCCTGTTTTATCTCCGAGCACCAAACAGAGCATTTCATATCTACAAAAATGTGTACATTATATATCCTGTTACAGTGATATAACATAGACTGGTGTGAGTCTCTTTTATACAGCTTATCAGACTCCCTCATAGGGAATTAATTTATTGTGTTTCAATTATATTGATGTAGTTGCAGCAGTACATAGTTCTCTATGTAAAAATAGGACGAGAAAAATCCCTAGGTGAGGGAAATTTTGCTGGTTAGTTTTAGAAAAACCTTCACATGCCTAACTTCTGTTTCAGGAATCCTGCGATCTTCTGTATGCATTGATGATAACTTCCTTCTCCAAGTAAGAAGATAGATAGAGGAGCAACCAAGGAGATCTGCTGTTCTGGACTCTGTTCTCACCAACAAGGAGGGTCTGGTGTGGAATGAGAAGCTCAAGGGCAGCCAGGACTGCAGTGACCATTGAATGGTGGCATTCAAGGTCCCTAGGGCAGCAAGCAGGGAGCACAGCAATCTCACTGCCCTGGAATTCAGGAGAGCAGACTTGGGCCTTTTCAGGGATCGCCTTTTCAGGGATTCATGCTTCATGGGATGAAGTTCTGGAGGGAAGAGGGGCCCAAGAAAGCTCTTTAATATTCAAAGATCACTTCCTCCAACCTCGGGAGTGATCCATCTCAAAAAAGAGGAAGTCCAAGGAAGAGAAAGTCAGGAAAAAATGTCAGGAAGCCTGAACTGATGAAAAACCTGGTGTAGTAGAAGTTGTTCCTGCCCATGGAGTGTGATTGGAACTCAGTGCTTAAGGTTTCTTCCAACCCAAACCAATCCATGAACTATCTCCATGCATGACTAAAGTAACTGCATAATTATATTTCTGTAACTCAAACCTTCTTCACTGCTCCCCTTTCCCTGCTTATCTCCTCTCTGCCATCATTCAGACTTTGTGCTCCACTAGCACAAAGTGCAGTGCCCAAGGTGATGTTTGTTCACAGCTGTGTACTGTAGGGATACATTGTACAGCTCACTTGTTCTGTCAGAATTCAGGTGTGATATTGATTTAAAGGTTTGAAGGAAAGAGAGCTTATCTTCAAGTGTATCCAAACTTGTGTTTAGCCTTACTCATTGCTTTTAGAACTAGGCAAAACTGTCAGTACAATTTCTACTGACTAGTTATACCCCAAAAATATAAGCATTCTTATGTAAGCTTAATATAAGCTTATGCTTATAGTAATGGTGGCAGAGCTGCATCTACAGAGCATCAGGATTTGGGGCTCCCAAATTGCAAAATTACTTTGTTTAGTTCCTTTCCAACCCAAACTATTCCATGAGTGTGTGGACATTATCAGAATTAAGCACTGTGCAGAGGATGAAGCCATAAATTGGAAAGCACTAGGCAGAAATTCAAACAGACTGTAGAATTCCTGGACTTGGAAAAAAAGTTGTTCACCTTGTAAGTTCATCTCATTCGTTTTCTTCCTTTCTCAGTGCAGTGAAACCACAATTTCTATCCTCCATGTCATTCTTTCAAATATTTTCATTTTTGTGTCAGTGCACTTCAAGCAGTTAATAAATTATTTCATATATTTGTGATTGCTTGACTTTCATCAATTTACATTTATTTGTTCATGGTACATTTTAATCCCTCAGTGGGGGCAAGTTAAAAATCAACAACCACTGAAACCATTTGTATCAGTTTTATCAAATAGTTCTTTAATCAATATTGGGCAGGTTTTCTTTCTTTTAGACTGCTTAAAAAAAAAAAAAAAGTCCAAAAGTCTACCAAAAAAGAAATTTCCAAGCTAGTTTCTTCAAGTTTACCTGGAAGAGACAGGGTGGAAAATTTTATATTTGTATTATAGCTATTCAGGTGGAATGAAAATAAGTATTAAAAAGGAGTGGCAACAGATTTTTTTAAGGATTAGTCTTTATATCACAGATAAAGCAGAAGAAGACAGACATGGCATGATAAGTAAAAGTGGTCAGAAGTGGGTGTGACTGTGAAGGAGGAAGTTGAATGATGGTAAAAGAGAGTCAGGGAAAAGACTTAAACCAATGAGAAAATGGCAAGAATAAGTGTACCAACTTTTGTTTGTGATAGGGATGAAGGGGCTACTAAGGATGTTTCCCATAAGGAGAGAGAGGAGGAAGAAAAGGCAGGGAACATACAAGAAAACTGTGACTTTGAGAGAAAAGGTTGCAAAGGCTGGGCATGGTCTGTATGCCTAGAGGTAGGACTGACTTTGATTAATTCAAGCAACAGGGTACGACAAAAAGAACAATGCTTATGAAGAAAATGGAGGGATTAGATTAGCATTTCAGGGGGCTCCTTGGGAGTTCAGCAGCAGCCATATGAAAGTTGAACTGGCAAAGACACTTCCTCAAGAAGACATAATGGCAAAAATGTAGGACTGGATGGATGGAGAGACCAAGATAAATGCACAGGTCACTGGTGCCAATGTGACTGGGTACTGATACTCCAGGAAAGGCAGAAGAGTGAAAGCCTGCTGAGATTTTCATGGCAAACGGGAATGGAAAAGGAAGCCACAGCTGTCAAAAGGGAGAAGCAAAGTTGGAGTTGAGAAAGCCAAGGAGAGCAAGTGCTGAGTGGAAAAAGAAAGTTGGCAGAGAGGTGACAGAAGTAAGAGGCGGGGATCAGTGAAGATACTAAAAAAACCAACATCATTTAAGGAGGTAGAAGTCACGAGAGCAATTTCAGTAGCATAACAAGAGAAGATAGCAGAATGTCAGAATGCAAGACAGAGCAGAAATGAAGCTTGGACGTACTCTCTGTGTGTGAGTCGTGGTTTTAGTCTTGGTGAGATTTGAGCCAAGGAAATGAGGGGATGTTGTGATGGTTGAGAATAAGCGTACACACTACAGGAAAGTTAGTGAGGGCTCTCAAGGACAGAGGGAACAAGACAGAGAAGTGTTATGAGCATGTGAAAGAGAGGTGGTGTATTAGGTATCTTCAGGAACTGGTTAATGCAGTCCTGCACTGTGAAGAGAACTCATAGGAGAAAGCTTGCTAGCACAGGCAGGGAAGATGTTTTCATAGATTTTTCCTTCCTCTATCTGGAACTTGATGGATGTACATGGATCCTTTAACATCAAGATTGGTTTTCAGACAAACAAGCAAGATGGAAAGGAATAATTCACCATAAGGAGAGATAGTTAAGGGAATGGAGGGAAAGAATTTGGTTGAGAAGTATGAAACTGTCTAATTAGCCTAACCAGCATGCATCATCTACCATTTCCTACAGCATCACCATTCCCCAATATCCACTGTACTGAAATTCTATGTAATGACTAAGTAATGTAAGCGGGAATCAGATCACTTCGAAGACCAGCAGCTGTACCTGCTGATTTCTAAGGTTATCCCTGTCTCTCTTTTCAAAAATGAGAAGTAGGAAAAGAAAAACCAGTTTTCAAAGTCAGTGTCAGCAGAGATGAGCACACCATTTGCATTTTACTTTATTAATGTGGTCTAGCTCAGCAGGCAAAGTCTAGAATATTGAGAAAAGATTTTGTAACCAAAAATATATGTTGCAAAAAAATAGTGATTGCAAATCATTTTTCCCCCTAATGTAAATGAGGCACTATTGGCAGGGGACATTGGGAAGTGTGTAATATTTCATTTCACTCAGGAAATACAGATGTAATCTGGACAAAAGGACTCCTGATATTCCACCAAGGAAACATTATTTTTGAAAAAATGTTCAGTTGGACTTCCTGGTTGTAACATAGTCCTAATCCTAGGTGGTGCCTGCTCTATTAGGTCTACATTCTCCCTCTTTTTTTAATCTCATCAGCTCACAGAGCTAGCTCTATCCTTGATTTCTGGCACAGAAACCCTCTGTTAGTCCTCTGTAGAAAGGGAAAGCTTTTACAGCTTGGATCCTATAATCTCCCAAAACATAATTGCTCTTCCCTTTTCCCCGACACTTCCCATTAATCCAAGCACAGGTTTTTGTCCCTCCCTTCCTCTGAAGTAGCAGGGAGTTACTAAGTACAGGGCATCTCTTCATGGCCCTGTGGTTGTGAAAGCCATTGGGTACATGCGTTTGAGGGGTGCTAGCACTGAACGTGCCTTACTGAGGCAGCTCAAGGAATACACAGATCTGTGCAAAATAATCAGTAGCTATGTGTTTTTCCTTGCCTGAGGCTTCTGAGTTTTCTTAGGGCTGGGATCAGAGACTTGGAGGTCTTCTGCTCTCCTCCAAATAAATCATAGGAGACTTACTCTTTAGTTTGACTTGGATCTCACAGCTGAACCAATGTGCTATGAAAGGAGGGTTGTCTGTTCTGCTGTGCTCAGGCTTTCTGTCTGTGGGAGCACCCCCAGCCTGTCAGGCCCGCAGTGGGATTAAACAGCTTCTCTCACCTGATCCAATAATTACTTGCTGCCAAAAGGGGTGATCCCACTCCACCTCCTCCCCAGCCGTGTACCCCAGCAGCTTCCCTTCCTGTGGCACTGGAGCTCATCTAGTCTCACAGCAAGGACTTCAAGGGACCTAATCCAGTAGAAAACTAACTATGACACAGGAGGTGAGCAGTATTTTTGCTGGATTGGCTAAGGAACCATCTCACCACAGGATCACATCAGCACAACTTCAGGAGGCAGGACTGCCCAGCGCAGTGTCAGAGAGCTGTCAGAGAGGCTCGGCTGTATAATCACACCATACCCCACAGCAATGAGGAATCCATGCTTAATGCTGTTGCATGCTCTGCATCCAAGAAAGTTCAAAGTTCTTTTATTCCTCTCTCCTCTCAGGTAAATTAGGCAAAACTGATTCATCCTCCAGCCATCTGACTTTCCAGAGATGGTCCTATTTGGAATGGGAGCAATTGACTTCCACTAAATCTCTGCTTTCTCATCTCTGGAAGGTGTGTGACATGGACCTGACAGTTCAGCTCCACATCCACCACTACATTAACTCATCAATTTCTTACCTTAAATCAGAATACAAAAAATTTACACATAGGCACAGTCCCCAGATTGTCACAGACAGTCATGATGAAGAATCTACACACTGACCCAAAGGATTTGTTAATTTGTTCCTGATTACATTTGCTCTGGTACCAGAACTGGGATAAACAGATACTGAATAGAGATGAATTTATGTCTCTTTTATATTGGACAGACATATGTTTCCATTTCCAGTACTATTATAAAAATTAGAATATAAAAATACACCATGTATTGTATTCTGATGAAGTGGTGTTTAAAAAAAAAAAAAAAAAAAAAAAAAAAATCAGGTGTCTTAACCCTTTGAACAAAATTGCCTTAGAAATTTTTGTCACTCCCTACTCTGGCTTGCAGTGACCCTACATTGATATATTTTTTCCTAGGTATCTTCCTTTTTTCTTTTCCTTCATGCTTTATCTGTTGGCACAGAGCTAAACACAAATGTCACCATTGTGTATCCAGGGCTAAACAGCCAACTTACTGTCTTTTAACTGTTAATTTTTAATTTTGTGGACCTTGGTTCCATAATCTCAGACAAGAAAAGTTGAAAGTATTGCACACTCTAGTTTTTTGCAATGTCTTGTCCATGAACATAATCATTTTACTTGGATCCAACATAGATCTAAGAAAACCTGACAGAATATTTGTGAAATGAGAATTCTGTCTTCAATTACGGTAATAAAAAGCACATTTCTGAAACTAAAGGTGTTCTGTTGTGTTTGGTCATACAATAATGCTGTAATACCTGTACAATACAACAGACTACTTTTGTTTGGATTTGTCTAAACTTTAAATAGTGTACCAAAAGCTTCTGGGTAAATAAATGTGCATACAGAAACCTTACATTGTCACATAGGCTTCTAGATGTAGCACTGCATGTTCAATTGGAAAGAAAAATAGACAACTGTTCTCTAATCAACACCTTTTAAACTCTGTTTATTTACTTGGAGAGATATTCACATGTCCATGAAGGAGATGAGGTAAGTTATGCCATCAGTGTGCCCCACAGGAATCCTTGGGCTATGGGGCCTTGGCAGCACAGCAAAGTGGATGTATTTCAGACCAAGACAGCAATTTGCTCAGTGACTAATTTTACATGACTAAATGTGTGGGGTTTTTTTCATAGGATGAGGCGGATGTTTACATAGGGGTAAACAGAGGCACTGCTGCGCACCTCGCTGCCTGTGGCTACCTCAGCAGGTGCCAGGTGACTTAGAGTGACTTCTACTCTGTCGCTTGCAGTAGCTCAGACAGCTTTGAATGAGTCACAGGATTCCAAGAACTAGCAACAAACATCATTATGTGGGCAACCTGCAGCACAGGAGCTGTCAGAACAATGCGGTGACTAAGGAAGCCGATGCGATCCCTGGATGCAGAATACCTTCCGTAGGAGGAGAGAGGTGATATTACAGTAGCAGTAAGGGAATAGCGTGTCTTGTTCTGGTGCCCACACTTGAGAAAAATTATGGTGACAATTTAGACTCCACAAAGGAGTAATAAAAGTTACATGATATCTAAGCAAAGCTGATTTATGGCAAAAGACTTACAATCAGTCTTTTTATTTTATTGAATAGAAGATTAAGAGGAAAGCTGGTGATGAACTGCAGGTTGTGCAGGTTCTCAACTGCAAGGGGCTCTGTCATTGTCTGCAGACAAAAAACACAGCCACATCCCATGGCAGGTGAAAGCTAGAAATAAAGTTGGTAGAGTAGTTCAGGGAAAAGATCAATTAACTTCACCACACGATTGTGCTTGGACCATATCCTGGCTTAACAGCAGCAGAAGCCTTTTTAATTATGATGGCAAAGGTGTGATGAAATGTATGCATGAATAATTGATATGATATGCTCTGTAAATAGGGCCAAATGAAACTTCCCTCCACAGAACTTGAAAGTGCTGACTGGGACATCTATGCTTGAATAGCTCTTAATGGAGCATTGTGCAAATCAAGGACTCTTTTGGTGTTAATGGCAGTTCCAGGAGGCACTGCTAATGCCCTTCCCAAATGCATAACTGTCTTCTATTCCTTCCTGTGCCCTCTGCTATGTTAGCCTGTAAAGCAAGAAGTCATTCATCCTCAAATTCCTCCTCAGTGACGGTAATTCATGTATTTGGGGAAAAAAAACCTCCTGTGCTTCTCTTCCATTAAAATCTATGAATTTTCAGACTGTCAAAAGATAAACATAGAGTTCAGGTGTTTTGAATGCAGCAAGTAGCCTAGTGATTGTGTCTAGGTGAAGAGCTGGTGGGGATCTTTCATTTCTTTGACTTCACACCATTTTATTTCATGTTGTCTATTTAAATGCTAAGTGCTTTAAAGTGCAAATTTTCATTTCTATGGATGTAGTGTTTAGCACAGCTGAAGCCTGTCTTGATTGAGGGTTCTAGATTCAACTTGAATGCAGATAATAGAAATTTATAATAAGAATTCAATTAATGCTTAGTCTCCCATGCTGTATAGTTTGACATCGGTGCTGCTTTTTTACTGTGAGCATTTGCAGAAGTTACAGTCTTTCCAAGAGGACTCATCAAATGCTGTGGTAGAAGGATTTTGTGCTTTGTCTAGTAGAAATGGACTGTTTCTTTTACATGATCATGTGCTCAAAGAAGAGCAGAAGAAATCAGCATTTGCTGATCAGCACCTAATCAGAATCTAGGTAAGGATTGAAATGAAAATTTTAAATAAAAAAAACTTTGAGCTTATATGGGCACACAGCAGGTCCTTAGGTGCCTGTAGATTCTCCTGTCCCTTTAACCCCCCCACAAGCTGCCAGCCCAGATTTAGGGGGAGTATTGGAAGAGGGAACTACAGAATAGGGTAGAGAGAGTTACAAAAGAGGCCCTCTTACCCCAGGATGTATTCCAAGGCCTTTATTCCTTGAAGGGGATCCGGAGCGAGAGAGAGTGTCACATGGGGGAGAGGGGTTTTTATCACCTTTGGGGTCGGGGTCAAGTTACCTGTCCGATCCTATAGGTCAAGAGACCAGGGGGCAGGTAACCCAGGCCGGTTACAGTTTCTGGGGGAGGGGTTTTGGGGGAAGAACATTCCTAAAGGGAATACAACAGGTGCCTGCCCTCAGCTCTTTGTACTTAGCTATAGTTGCTATCAGGTCCTGGTTGAAATTCACATCAGTTTCAGCATTGTTGCTGTTTCCTCTAATTGACTGTGTCCATACACTCAGCTGGTGGGAGGGACAGAGGAGCAAAGCATGCAGAAAGGACCAAATGTTTTCCAACACATGCTAGGCTATTCAGAAAAATGTTACGGATGCAGGGGCCTGACACTGGGATTCCCAGTGTCCTGCCATGGAGCAGTCAGTCAGGAATGAGAGACCTATTTTTGTGTTAGTGTTGGAAGCATGAGGACCAGACAGACACTCATCTGGTGTCCCAAAGAACATGCGGCCGGAGCGGGACCCCTGACACTCTTGGCAAGGGACAGGTCTGCTACCTCGGCATGACGTGGGCAGCAACCAAGCTTCTGTCACCCAGGTAACTCCCCATGAGAGGGGCTGGTCTCCCTCCTGCAGCACAGGGCCAGCAGTGGAGCCCTGGGATGCTTCTTGAGGATGCTGCTGTGGGGAACGGTCAGTGAGGGAGCTGGTCCCATGCCCTGGGATAACACGTGCAATGATTTGAGGAATCTGTGCCAGCCAGTTCACTCTTGGGACCTTCATATCTGTATGTATGTATGTGTGTGTGTGTGTGTGTGTGCGCGCGCGTGTGTGTGTGTGTGTGTGTGTGTGTGTGTGATGTAAACTCTACTTTGAGAGACTCTGCTCTTGACGTACAACCTCCTGCTGGGCTGGGTTTCCAAGCACTTCTGGCAATGGGCTGGCCAGGTGTTGTTAAACCTTAATGATCTGTTCACACAGAACCCTAGAGGTAGGCAGCTGCAACCCAGGGCAAAGTAGTTTTTAAACCTGACCTTCAGCTTGGTGGTAGCTAAGCAACATATTCCATATTGAGGGATTTCAGTCACATGATGAGGTTATTTTGAAAGTATGGCTGGCCTAAAAGAGACAAATAGAAAGTCTTGAGTGCTGTTTGAAAGAAAAACTGAAGAAACAGGATGAATATCAGAGACTGTGATTTGCAGTTCTGTGCAATAGCCTAAACACAGAGGAGTTTGCAAGATAATCTTATGGAAAAGAATGATAATAAATACAAGGAAAAAAATGAAAGACATGAGAGACAAATTAAAGTAGATGTTATTCAATTTAGCTCCATCGATGTTTTCCTTCTACTGCCAAGGGCTGAAGAAGGTAACTCCTCCAGGACTGACTGCTTCCATTGATTTTTTGAAGGGATGAATGAAGTTGAGAGTTCTCAAAATACCAGAGCTACAAAATAAGTTTGTGGGAAACCTTTCAAACATTAGTCCTGGGACTGTGTGGTCATCCACACAGCCTGGGCAGAGCAAAGAGCTGAAGTGAATGTGTACACAGTAATTCCCAGTACAAGGGCCTCAGGATGTCAGCTGGGTTGTGGATGCCCCAAGGCACCCATAGATCAAGAGGGCTCTATGCCATAATCCTTGCCATGGTGGATAACTTCCAGCTGAATGCTATTGGCGAGAGCATGGAAAAACTTCATGAAATGGGATTCCAAACTCACTAGGTAGTACACACGAGTCAAACACAGCAGTTACATCTAGAGCCTGCAAATGTACATCTATTTTACTTCCAGAAACTGTGGATAATTTCAGGCAATTCTCTTTCCAGGTCTGTAGCTATTTTTGCTACTCTTGATCATCCAAAAATAAAAGAAAAGAGATGAATAGAGACATAATCTAGACAACGTGGCATGTTCTAATAATAAAAACTTTGCCTGGCCAAAGCAAAGTTCCTTTATTACATGATGCTTGAGCTCACACATGCTTCTGTAGTTATTTTTTGTCTTGAATCCAGTTACTTCACAGTAGTTCACTTGGTTATATATATTTTCGTCTTGTGTTCTGCCACTGTTCCCAAGAGCACTCTTCATTGCACAATTCTCTGTATTATTTATTTTGAGGCAGCTTCTAGGATAAAGAATTAGTCCTGGGATTTATTCACAGTTTTGACATTGGCCAGCTGGGTGACTTCTGGCCAAGTCACTGCACCTCTTCACCACTGTTTTCCCAGCAGAAAGTGTAGGGTAATAACCCTTTCTGAAATCTTCAGATGAAGTACTATATAATTTACAGTCCCTGTTTACAGCAATGATTTCACCGATGTAGCAGACTTACATACAGAATTTCCCTTTGTTTTGTTTTTAGCAGATAAAAACTCAAAGAGAACCTGTCAAAGTGCTTATAAACCTACAACAGAACTGGCAGAAACAGATGATCACTGAATGTTTCTGTTCCTCAGTCTGTTTTTAAAAAGGCACAACAGTAATAGAGACAAGCTTTTAAATTAGATGTTTGTGACCTATTTGGAACATGTACAATCAATGCAGACTTCACTCATTGTTTTGAAATTTTTTCTTAAGGTGGCCCCTGCAGGCCACAAATACAACATTTATTATACCTGTAACGATGCACACCCTTGGCCCAGCTAGGCAGGGATGCTGCTTGAATTGCAGCAGCCCCAGGACATGGCAAGGAAGAACTGCCTAAATTTAAAAGCCTCACTGAGACACTTACTTTCCAGTCCAGCCTGAGAGTTCACTTAACTCCACAGAAGGTCTGTCAAATTAGGAAAGTTTCCTGTGGTGTCTCTGCCTCTTCAAAAAGAGCCCAACAGCCAGATGAAATTTGTCTTCCAGTAACTTTCAGGTGCTCAGATTGAGGAGTGTCTAAAGAGATGCAAGTGCAACAGCCAAGTAATTTGGCTAGAGATCTGTAAACTTTAAAAGATGTTCCCTCTTTCACCTTTTTGCATAATCTTCTCTTAAAATGAAGTAAATTAGTACTAAATACATTTTCTTACAGACCTCAGCTACTGGAGAGGTTCTTTATAACATACACAGTCATGATCCTGTAATTGTCTTGAACAGTAATCAGCATACTTTACCTCTTTAGATCACTTTTGGAGCTCAACTATGTATCAAAAAAATCCCCCCAAAGGGGGATATTACCCCTGGCTTGCCTTTTCTTTGTAACCTCATCTTTATTTCCTCATTTGTACATGACACAGTTCAAAAAACATTGTGTGCCACTTCATAGCAAAGCTCTTCATTCCAACTTGGAGATGGGGCCCTGGCTTTGATTCCTGATACGCTACGTACCAGTGTGAAACTTGATTTACCAATGAGAGTCCAAGAGAGTTCAAAATCCTTCTAATACAAATGAGACTGGATGAACAGGGACTAGGACTGTTGTTTTGGAGCTGCTGGTCAGGGATTTTTGCAGAATTAGAGTCAATGATTTTTCCATCCTCTGAGCTCTAGTAAACAAAGGCAAAACTCTGCAGTATTATTTTGATGTTTATTTTAAGTGTATCATCTTGCAGTGCCAAAGTCAAGTCATACATCTGTTGATTTTGTAACTAAAGTACTGTTGGTTAATTTGTCCTCCTTACTACTTCATAACTGTGGAAGGAAAACATGTTAGTGGATCTGAACAGTGCACCACAACAATGAATGTAACTCTCATCTAAGACATAGGATATAAGAGAGAGGAATCAAACTGGAGTCAGTTGAGGACATCTCTTGTACCAGGCACTCAAGTTCCTCTAGCAGGATGTTATCCAAACCTTGAAACCTACCTGGGATATTTCTTCCAGTAGAGCTACACCTGCAATGTATGCAGGGTGCAGAAATTTTACCAAAGTCAAACCGTATGCAGCCTGGTTACACTTTGTTGTGTTCTTGGCAGCACTGAAGGAGGATGATTTAATGAATTTCTTTCATGTATGTGTTTGTAAAAGGCACAGTACTGGATGTTCGACATCACTAAGGAGCCAAAATAAATATACTGTGGTAATGACCTTCAGGATGTGGAAGAGAATGTTCTATCACTTAATGATAAGTAAATAAATAGAATAGCAATTCTGGCTTTGTTAATTCAACGACGTTGTTAACTTCAATATGGTAGTAGACACCTGGCTACTTCTTACCATGCTTTTAAAGTTCTATGCTAAGCACTTGACCTGTCCAGTCCTTTCTTCTCATTTAAAAAATTATTAAAACTTCATTCCTATACAGGCTCAGAAACTATACAATATTTTTATAAAATACATGGCTAGAATACTAGTGGTACAAATCCCTTACTCCTCTTCCCACCCTCCCCTGACTTTAGGACCAATTTAAAAGGAAGCTGAGTTATCTTTCAAGTAGTGTTGATGCCCATCTTCATGACACCCCTTTAAAAGATGTTGCCGGATATGTAATCATTAGCATTCATTTCTTTGGAAATGAAGAGAACCCTCAGCTTCCAGCGCCAGAAAGCAAAAGCTCAGATAATCATCACTTGGCACTTCTCACCGCAAATTTTTCACTGCTGCTTTCACACATGTTTGTCACTGGCGGTTCATTAGCAAGGAGTGGTCAGTTTCTTGTTACAGTAGGGGGGTGCCCTAAACTTTTCCTGCCCTGCTGCTCCAACAATGTTTGCTGGGTTTGTTTTCCAGTTCACATTAATCCCACCTGAGCGAATACTAAGCTGTAAGAACATACCTGACAAAGGAACATTTAAAAGATTTGTGTGGCTGCATTTACATTCTCTGAGTAGACATAGTCATTATACTTCCTTTTCCTCCATCTTTTGCTGTGATTCAACATTCCTGTACACAGGACTGTGCCACTATATGGATTGTGCTTCCATTTAAGTTGACAGAGAACTTGGATTAAAAGTCTGAAAGAGAAGTTACTTCCTTCTTTGCTTTTAATAGCACTGCTGCTTTATATAACTTCATGATTCCCATACAGTGGATAAATTATAACAGACAAATAAGCGTCTCTGCCCACAAGGAACTTTTACATAAAAAGAGTTTAAAAGATACACAGCAGGGGAGTTCAATGCTGAAAACAGACTGAGGTTTGGAGGGCAGAGAGAAAGTGCTGCAAAGAAGTAGCAAGTCTGCAAAAGGTCAAATCTCATTCTATTGATGAGGGACAGTCACCAGAATTAGGAAGAGCATTAATGTCTCATAATACACACAGAAATTCCTGGGCAAGCAGTAAAAATTGAGATATCAGGAAGAGAGAAAAAGAGGCTATTTTTCTTACAAAGTTTAATTTTCCAATGTATGTATTTCCCCTTGCTCAAGCTTTGTCTCACCTCTTCCTATGAGCCAAGGATGACATGTCACTGAGTCACATCTCACTTCAGCTGCATTGCATCTTCAGCAGCTTTTGTCCCCACCTCTTCAGCATTTTGCCAGTGCTACTTCCTGTTCTGTTTGCTCAGGCACACAGCTCAGGCAGGGTGGAGGGACAGTGAGCTTGCCCATACCCATGGCCGTTCTTTGTGCTGGGCCACCTGTGTGCTGGGCTGGGCTATGGCACAGCTTGGCTTTGTGGTGATCAGGGTGCTGGGTGGCACCGAACGGCTCCTATAGGACCCACAGTTGACAGGTAAGGACATTTGTGCTGAATTGCATCACAAAAAGGGTTTCATGCTGCAGGCAGAGGATTTGGGCTGTAAAAGCATGTTTTAAATAATACGCTGTCTCTAGAAGCCAAATATGTACTAAAAGAGATCACTAAGAGCAAACACCTTCCCTCTCCCCCCAAATTATACTATCTAAAAGGACATAGATTAAAATTTATCATAAAGTGAGTTTAATGTATTTACATTACAGGCTCTCATGCCTGTAAAAATATTGTAAGATGTTACAAAGGTCTCAAGTCAAGCATCCATAATAATTAGAAACATGATAATTTGGATGAAGCTTTGCAGCTTTAATTCTTTCTGAATGCACTTGCCTCCTGGTAGTCTTAATTTGTCTGATCACATGTCATTTTTTAAAGAACACAGAATGCTTGACTAAGCTGGAACTGGTTCATATGTTTTTGTCACATGTGCTGGAATGGAAGGGATGTCTCCAGGCACCTTTCTTTCTCCATTAAATGCTGACACAGCTGAGGTGAGAAGTTAGGTGAGAAGCTCAATGTACTGGTCAGCGAAGTGATTCATGCTTCTGTTCTGACACAGAGCACTCTTACTGGGAGTACTACATTGGTTCCTAGTAAATCTCACCACCAGCTGATCCATGACCAATGCAAACCTTGCACAGAGAGAAACTGTAGTGCTTGATGGCTCCTGGTGCACTCCCACAGTGTCAGCCACTGACTGAGTGGCCTGGGTGGCCCAGACACCTCATGGCAATCAAAAACTGAAACATGTCTCTTTATGCACCAGTTTGTACCGTTCTGTAGTATGGCAACAACTTCTGAAAATGTATTTTCAGGTTCTTCATTTTAGCATGGACCCTAAGGTTGTTGCAAACAAGCAAAATCCAACTTAATTAACCCAAGGATATGATATGGGGTTTATTTGCCTCGCTCCCACTAATGAGCTGGCTCTCCAATACAACTTCCTGCTATTGGTTAGTGTTGGAGGAGCAGACCCTCTTTACCGCATTGGACCCCCTACAGATTGCACGTTTTTGGAAGGGTGAGTTCAGAGCAGGGATCATATGAATGGATGCTGTGGGTCAGATGAATTTAATAGGGCACTCCAGGAAACTCTCGAGTTGCTACTACTGTGCTCTCACCAAGCCCGGCAGCCGAGTGCAAGGCACTGCACAAAAGGAGGTCTTTGCATTCACAGAGTTTACTCAAAGTTGCTTGGCACATCAACAAGGTAACATATTCACTAGAAGAAATAAGGACTCTCTAACACAAGGGCACAATATATTCACTAGAATAAATAAGGAGTCTCTAACAAGCAAGTTTATCCTAGAACAGACCATTAAGTAAACCACTTGTTTATCAAAAAGTTCCTTTAATTACTAAGAAGAAGCCAAATGTGACAAATCCATGACAACACTGAATTGTTATTTTACTGAAAACTTTATGTTTTAAAGTAAATTCTCCTCCACCACAAGGCTTACCTTATTAAGACCTGGGAGTACAAACAGTATTTGCCTAATAGCAAGCATTAATATGCATTAATTACCTTAAGAAAAAGAAAAGTGAAACAGCAATTAGCAATATACAATGGAGAGCTTTTTGAGAAGAGAAGGATTTACACTCCACACTTTTCCACAGCCTTTCTCAAAATATACCAAATATATAAAATGTGAAGGGACCTACATATACAGATCACTGTTTGTTTCTCAGCAAAGCTGTAACACTGAGAAGAACGCCGTCAGGTCAAATTAAGCATTGTTGATTTTCATTATTTTATTGCAAATACTTCAACACTTTTATTGTTCTGGGGTCAAAGTCAAGAGACTGCAATAAGAATCCTACCTTTTATATAAGCAATTTTTTTTTCTGTGCCACAAAGCTTGTACATATGAAAAGAAAGTCTCCTAAAACTCATAAAACAGATGGAAAATAACCAACCACCTACCTATCTTCTCTAAATGTCTTATTTTTAAGAAAATGGGCTTTTAAGCCAACTTCATTTGTGGGTGGGCATTGACTCATGAGTTTTGAACACTCACTGTGGCAATGTAAATTTGGATCAAAACTTAAATTCTGTTTCAAAAAAAAAACAGTTAAAAAATTTAAAGCAACAGAAGTGCTTATATTCTGTTTAATTTTCAGACTATCCAAATAAAATATGTATTTCAAACCACTCAAACATTCCCTGGAATTGCTGCTAGTCAAAACACAAGAGAAACCTGTTAGTGTCTCAGCACAGGAGGTTTAATAAAGAAGACAAGTGCCTGTCAGGAATGCTCATGGCATAGCAGGTCCAGCCATAGAGGGGAGAGGAGGCCAGATCATCCCTCAGATTTTCTCAGCTTTTTTATTCCTAGAAAGGAATTATTACTGAGACACTTCAAAGGGGGGCAGTGCCATGCAGCTGTGACAAATCAGTGATGATACTGTGGGTCTTATATGCTGAAGAATTTTGTATCATATTCTATAATATCCTCACACAGACAAGTTCATAAGGTAAGATAAAAGAAGCTGTCAAGTAGATAAGATTTAGTCATTTTCAAGCTGATTAAACAATAGTGTTGATGACAGAGGTCAGCATAGGTCTGGCTTGGCAAACAACAATAATTGCTGATAATAATAATAATAATAATATGTACTAGAACAGGAAGCTACTCTTCCTCCAAGCTTCTGAGCATATACACTGCAATCATGACAGCATTCATAATGGCAAGTTAATCTTAAAAACAATCACCTGCAAAATCATGACCTTGTTTGAAATATTTTAATTGCCCTGTCATGCAAGTATTCTCCAAGGTTATTATGACTGAACAAAGTCAGAAAAATACTTTGCATTTTTTCAGACAATGTGCTTTGTAGACAGAAGTTTTTTATACTTCTGAAATAAAAGAAGGCAACTGTCTGTACATACTACAGGCTTCTTGTATATTTAACATATTCCATAAATCATAACACAGTGATTGGTCGTGCACAATAAAATGCTACAATCTAAGAAGGGCAGCAGATATCCAGTATTTCAGATTTCAGCAGATATTCAGGATTCAATGCTATCTTGTTTCCCTGGAACAGATGTGAAAGAGACAAACTCCAGATTGTTAGGAGTGGGAGCAGCTACAATAGCTGAAGATTATTAGAACACTGTGTTTTCACCTGACAATTTCACATCACTAAAGTCCATTTATAATCTACTTTTGCCACAAAATTAACATGCGGAGCATTTAAATTTGTATGTGTGACAGATGCAGAGAGGAAAAAAATAGTTTCTCATTTGTAAGCATCTCTTTTACTGAAGAGTCAAGTGAGCTAAAGAGAAAAGCAAGACAAAACTCTATCTGTGTGCAATTCCTGGAGCCTTACTCATCTCACTTCCTGATTCTTCTTTTTGGCCTCCTTTCCCTTAGGGCCCTCCCACCTCTATAAACACCATAACAATAATTATCGCGTCAGTGGAGACTTAAACATTCTTGACATCCTAACATCTAACAAGTACAGGACATTTCACAAAGGCCTAGCCTGGCTTTCAAGAAGTGGGTCAGCTTGACACATCCCATGTGCTTCTGAAAGCCTGCAGTCTTTGAGCTTGCTCATCTATGGTAATGGGCACTCTACCAATGCTCGGGCTGGAAACAAAACACTGCCTGGTTTGCCAGGGGAACTTTAAATTGTTTACCAAAAGCACGTAACTCTTAAATTTCCATCCTAAACATCATAGAGAGGATGTCTTCTGGTGCCTGGTCACACAGCAGTTTCCAAACTCAGCAGTTTTGTGACCCACCTGCCCCCCACTAGCTAAAAGGGTACTGGAATTCCTCCAGCCACACGCAGGAGTCAGGCTGCTGATGTGCCCAGACAGGGTAAGCCAAAAGGGAGCACAGAGTGTTTCCATCCATTAGTACAAGAAGAAGGCTTTGTGGTGAGCTCTTCTCTTCTTTCATTTCATCTCCTCCTGACCTCCTTGGTTACATACCACAACAGGACTTTTTAGTCCTGGCTTACCTGGCCAAACAAACTCTTTTCCCATACAAATTCTGACCACTGTGTTTTTTTTTTTTTAGTCATCCTTCAATAGTTTTTCTTATATTTCAACATTTAAATCTTGCCAACTTTCTTCCACCCTCGGCAGAAATTCATGATGACTCAGAAATGGATCTTGTCCTGCTAGCTGAGAATCACTTCTCTAATAGTGCTATGGTTTGATATCTGTTTTCACAAAGGGAATAAGCCAATGTGTCTCATCATATTTTCTATCCTGCCCCCACATAAATTTGTGTTGTGAATAAAAAACATTCTATTCAGCTTGGAGGGCATTTTATTTTTGTGCACATTTTGACATTTTAGTTAGAATACAATGCTTGTAGAGTAACCCAGGCAGCAGAGTCTATTAAATCTTCTATTTATGATCTATTCCAGTGAACAGATTTTCACTTCTCCTTAAACTGACTTTTAATATTAAGTAAAAAACCCACAACTCTATGCACCAGAAAATGATTCAAAATAGTTATTCTTCAGCATGGAAAGAGGATATGGTAAAGATGTGTGAATAGTTACTTTGGAAGAAAAGCATGAAGTTAGCTACAAATAAACTCTGTAAAGTCATTAACAAAATGCAAAGAAATAATAAAAGAAAAATTGGACTGCAGAGATTAAATTTGGTGAGATTTTGTATAAAGAGTGAATCATACTTCTATAAAACTTAGTGTGCCCGTAGATCACAGTGCTCATGTACAGACGAGAAAGGTAAGAACAAAGAGAACCAGCCTGATCCCGCTGTGTATACACGCTGATGTTCAAGTACCAAAACTAAATAAATATAGATATCTATCTGTCTGTACCTCTCCCTATATATTGTATAGACATATAAATACCACAACTGAAGCATTGGCAAACAAGTGAGATTTCTAATCACTTTTGCTCTAAGATAGCACAGGCATAGTTGAGTCATACAACAAAATTATTTCTATTAGCGATTGCTCGGCTTTATCAAAGGAGAAGCACCGTGTGCAGTAATACAATAATACTGTAAATTGCAAATGGATTACCATTTGATTCAACAAAGTTAGGAGGTGATGATGGCCTACAATTCATACGTGATTCATTTTGGCAAGTCTTCCATTTGTCAGTTCACCAAGCCTATCCTATACATAAGCAATTAAATTAGCAGGGTAAAAAACAGTCCAAAGAGAAAAGGGCTCAGGTAGTTTAAAGAGATCTATCCTTCATATTGTTCAAATATCATCGCCTACTTCTTGGTGGTTTTCTTTCCTTGCTAGGACCAGTAAATCAGCTCAGTAAGCACAATAATAAATAACATGCTGCTGATTTCCAAGCAGTTTCTAGAAGCAGGAAAATTAATTCCGAAACAGTTACAAAGAAACTACGCACTGGAAAAGCTTAACTGGGAGGAATACTAAACAAAGAATAGCAAACAGTTACCATCACTACAAACGAGAGATATTAAATTTCAGAGAAGTGGCTGGAAATGTGTCAGGCTGGCAGCCGCAGCAAAGCACTAAATTCATGTGCGACTAGGAGGCTTGGTCCTACGGCAGGGACAAAGGACACATACAGAAATAGACTCCCAAGGAGAATCCTGCCTCTGTTTCTTGATGACAGCCAGAATGCTATAGGCATCACTGGCACAGATGGCCATAGCCCACTTACTCACTCTTAATGAAAACACAGAGAGCAGCCAGCACAGGATCCAGGAGCTAAATTAACCTCTGCAACATCGAGGCCGTGCACAAAGCTCTGGTGTGAGAAGAAGTGTTTGTGCCATCAGGACAGCTTAATTCTTACTGGTGCTGCCTGAAGGGTGTCAGCCAGGGTTTCTCTGCCCTCTCCTCTGGCTCTGGATTCCCCAAGGAGAGCGATGGGTGTACTGACAGTGAGCTGATGCCCAAGAAGCACACCTGCCCAGAGGACGTGGCTCCTGGACTGGGGGAGTGATCACCTGCACTCACTTTAAAACACATGTTCGACACATTGGACTGCCTGTTGATAGGCTCAACAAGAGGCCAAACAAATACCCTCAGTGCCTGGAATGTTTGGATTGCATTTTCTTTGGTTGAAATGGTCCCTTAAAGTAAACATAAAGGAAAACCAAGCATACAGAAGAGAATGTTTGCATTTGAATGTTGAAATTAGGCCTAACAAAAGGGGGGCCATTGCTTTCTGCAAAACTAAATAATCTCTAGCTGATCCATCTACTGAAATTCTTTGAAAGCACAAAAAGGAGAAAAGAACCACCCCAAAAAAACAAAGAGATTTTGGCGGACTAGTCAATGCCTTACAGTGTTTCAAAAGGCCTTTGATTAAATCTCTAAGCCAGAGAGGACTCAAGCAGCTAAATAATCACTGGGCAAAAAGAAAAGTACAATCATGGTTCAAAAACTGGAGATGGAAAACAAAGAGCAGAATTGAACTGTGAGTTTCTGCGATGGCGGAAGGTTAGCGCCAGCCAGCTTCAGGGCTCTGCAGCAAGTCTCATATTGCTGCTCTATTTACCACTGATCTAGAAAGAGGTCTGTATTGTGAGATGGCAACATTTGCAGCTGTCATAATTATTTCAGCTAAGCAAGACAAGAGGGGACTGTGATGATGAGGAAGTGCTAAAGAAACAGAATGCACCATGTAATGGTAAATTAAATTCAATACTGAAAATGCAAAACAACGCACATTAGGGAGGGACATGAGTAGTGCTTCTAAATCTGACAAGCTCCCATTCATTTATACTAAACTGGAAAGTAGAAACTGGGCATTTATGTAAATATCTATGTGCTATCTCTAATCCTCACAAAGCTGTAGTCAGAAAACAAGTTAGTAGAACACAGGAGGAATAAGTAACATACTGGTTAACACCAATTATTAGAATTCTCTAAAAAACTTCTGGCATAGTGTGCAGTCCATCCTCACTCAGAAAAAGTGATGTGAATCACTTTTGTGATTTGTTTGTCTAGAGGCATGGTTTGGAGAAAAGACTTTTATAAAAAACGATGCTTTGTTACACATGGATTACTCATCCTTGGAAGATGGCAAAAGATGTGAAAAATGCAACCAGAGTAGCAAAGTAGGGAATAATGTCAAGAGGTAAGTGCAGAAATGTCTGCTCTCATGTCTACTGTTCAAGAAACAGGAACCTGATGGTGGCAATCTCAAATGGATGACATGAAGCATTTTGGCACAAGTGCTAGAAGTGAGACACAACTGAGGAAGTAGATATGGCAGAAAATGTACTGACAATCACAAAAGAGGAAAGTCACATCTATACTTACAAACATAACAAATGTATCTCCCAATGTCTATACCTAACCAAATACTGTATTTTTAATAAAAATGTAAACAACTAAGCTTCACAGTTTACAGCATCTAGATATTAGAAAGCAAACATATATAGTTTGAGATAGCCTACAGTGCCAGGGTAACTGAGCCTCAGGCATGGTTCAGTTTGTGTTTCAACATCCATCCTAGGCACTTCTACACTTGTACAGTTTGCAGCTCCTCCTGATAGGGTATTTTTAGATAACTGCAGTTTGTCCAGCCATAGATGCTATTAGACATCACGAAGCAGTTGCATGTGACAGGATATTTTGGTAACTACAGGTGAGAAATGTTTAGCTTCATACAAGCTTTTGTGCGTGTCACACCTGCATTACCTCACACACCATTTCACACAGATGAAGCATAATTAACCTCCTCTGTTTCCTGCTTCTGTGCCTGTACTCCAATATGCTGGTAGCTGGAAAAGGGTTTGTGAAGTGGTGAACACTTCAGGTTCATAGAATCACAGAATTGTTAGGGTGGGAAGAGATCATCCAGTCCAACTTTGTTGCCAAGGCACGGTCACCTGCCAGAGCAAGTGACACAGAAACACGTCCAGCTGTGTTTGGAATGTCTCTAGAGAGGGAGACTCCACAACTTCCCCTGACAGCCTGTTTCAGTGCTCTGCCACCCTCAATGTAAACTTCTTCCTCATGTTCAGGTGAAACTTCTGTTTTAATTTATAGCCACTGCTCCTCATCCTGCTGCTGGGCACCACTGAAAAGAGTCCGGTACCGTGCTCTTGACACCCACCTTTGAGATATTTATACACATTAATGAGATGCCCGCTTCTATTCTCCAGATTAAACAGGCCCTGCTCCCTCAGCTTCTCCTCATAAGAGAGATGCTCCAGACCTCTCATCATCTTTGTGGCCTCTGCTGAACCCTCTCCAGAAGCTCCTTGTTTTTCTTGTACTGAGGAACCCAGAACTGGACACAGGTTCTAGACTTGCCAGCAACATTCCTTTCTTTTTCTAATGTTTTCCAAGGCAAGCTTGCCAATCTGTAAACCATTTCTCTTTCACTCCTGCCATGTAAATATATCAGTGCGGGCAACCACTGAATAACCAACAACATTAGGCACAAACAAAACCACCCGCAACACACTAACTAAAGAAGGAAAACAGGCCCCCCCCAAAAAAAACCCTCAGAAACACTACACTGCTCCTCCTGTCCTCCTGAGCTGAGGCATTCCCAAGCTTTCCCACCTCTGGGAAATGCTCTCAGTAGCATTTTCCCTTACCAACTGTGGTGCTGGACACAAGGTGTGGGCAGCAGACCCGTGTTGTGCCTGTCAGGAGACACAGCCTCCCCGGTGCTACACACCATCCTGTCTCCATTTTCCCCTGCCACCATCCCCAGTCACCCCCCATGGCAGCAGAGCCCACTGCAATGCCGCCTTCTCCTTCTTCTCCAACTCAATGTCAAGACCCTGTATGGAGGGTAACTGAGGTTCTTGTTAACAGATCACTTGCACTGGACTAGAGTGAAATGACACGGAGTGACGGGTGTTCACATATATATATATATATATATATATATATATATATATATACGCATGTATGTATGTGTGTATGTATATATATATATGTGTGCTTATGTGCATAGTTTAAGTTTCTTTCAAGAGTTGTAATTTGATCTGGCACTGCTTGTGGGTCATGCCAACTATTATGAGCCCAGGTCATACCAGGAGGAAAAGGGTTGGCATTATGACTTTTTTATTTCACTAGGAGGGGATAATCCCCATTAGCCTCACTCCGGGTACTCAATCCTTTTGAATCAGTCATTAATTCACTGAGGGTTAATGTCTTTCTCCTCATTACCCCTCTGAGGGTCAGCTTGACTTTGTCCTGAAGAAAACCTTTCAGCAGGTCAGGTTGACACCAGAAAACTTCAACAGGTGTGATGTGCCCAGGTCAACACCGGGAGGAGAATTACCAGTACAGTCCAATGACTGTAATGTCAGTGACAGGACTCGAGGAAACAGCATGAAGCTGTGTCAGGGGAGGTTTAGGGTAGAGATCAGGAAAACATTCTTCACCCAGAGGGTGGTTGAGCACTGGAACAGGCTCCCCAGGGAAGTGGTCACAGCACCAAGCCTGACAAGAGTTCAAGACACATTTGGACAAAGCTCTCCAGCGGCATATTCTGATTCCATGGTAATTTCATAACGAGGGGACAGTCGCCATTTGGCTGGCCCTCGGCAGCAACACCCTTCAGTAAGCCACTGAGGGTCAGTGTCCTTTTCCCCACCACCCTCGGCGGCTGGCTCAGACAGCCTCCCGGAGAGAAGCTCGCGACAGGTCCAGGTCACGCCAGAGAGCCTTCACAACAGCCTTGGACCGTACGGATCGCTCCGGCAGCAGATCCAAGGAACATGCCGGTGCCGTACTTCTCCTGCTATCACCCCTCTCCCGCCCGGCTCCCTTCCCTCAGCGCCTCGCGCCCGCCGAGGGGCGGAGGTCCCCGCACCGCCTGCGAGCGCACGGGAGGGGGCGGGGCGGGGCGGGGCGGGGCCCTCAGCTGACCGGCGGGGGCGCGCGCCGCCGGGGGCGGCCGGGGCCGGATCTGAGGCTGTGTGCGCGCCGGGCGCGCCCCCGCCGGGCAGGAGGGGCCGGGGGCCGCGAGCCAGCCCAGCCGCGCGGCGCCCGCTTCCGCCCGCCTCCCTCTTCCGCCCTCCGCCGCCGCCGCTCTGCCCTCCTCGGCCCCGCCGCGCCCCGCGACGCCCCTCGCTCCCATCGGCACCCCACCTGCCGCCGTCATCGCCAACCCTCCCCCATCCCCGCCCCCCGTCCTTCTTTCCGAGACTCTCCGGTTGTGGGGGTGACCCGCGCTCCCGCACGGCCCCGGGCCTGCCCGTCGCTCCGCCCCCGGGCGCCGTCCGGTGACAGTCCGAGACCGGGTGCCGCGGAGGTGGTGGGGTGGGGGGCGGGTGCGAGAGCATATGAGGCCGGAGCCGGGATGTCGGCGGTGTGTCGAGGCAGCAGCCACAACAACAACAGCCCGCCGTCGCCGCAGCTCATCCTTGGCGGCCGCCGTTTCCCAACCGCCCGGCGTCGGGGATCCCCTCCGCCGCCGCCATCCTCACCGTCCGTCTCGCTCCGGCCGGCGCGCTTCCTTCTCCACCCGCCGCCACCGGCCTCCGCCAGCGCGGCGCCGCCTGACCCCCTTCACGGCCGGCAGACGCGGGCCCGCAAGTGCGCGGGGGCGGCGGGGGGCCGCCGGGCATTGCGCCGGGGATCGGCACCACGCCCCGTCGCTGCCCTTCCCGCACGTAGAACCCTGCCTTGAAACGAGCATGGAATGAGCTTAGCTTGCGGCTGAGAGGCTCTAACCCGTCCTTGTCGAGCATTAGACCCGCTGTCCGCCCCTCTCCTGGAGCCCGCAGGACAAATTCAGTTACATCGGCCCTCTTCGCATAACAACCTGCGGGTGCCCTACCAAAGGTGAGGAGGTCTGCCCGAGGCCGCAGCGACCCCCCTTTGTGTCCCCCGGGCCGGGGCTGCCCCCCTCCTTCGGGGCAGTGGGCACAGGATCACAATAACATGACTACCCCCGCTCCTCTCCCCCCTATTCTTCCCTGTTTCCCCGAATCCCCGAAATTGTTCCCCGTAGCGGTGTGGAGAATTGGGCTTGTTTCCTTATTTCAGTGTTTATTTTTCTTCGTCCTCTCGGCCCTCCCCCCCGTTTCTTTCGCCGGGGTTTCGGTAAGGGTGGGGACACAAGGGGCCGCCCCCGCCTCTATGAATTCTGGATGGCATTATGTACATCGCGTGTGTCTCTACACTATCGTGGTGTGTGTCAGTACGCCAGAACGTTTGGGTCGGAGGTCTGAGATAGTGTCCTCGGCATACGTGTCCCTGTTGTTATGATGAGCGAGAAAAAGGAAGTGGCTGCTTTTTTTCTTTTTCCCCCTCTCGAGAAGATAGCAAGGGTTAATGGAGTGAAGAGCCGCAAGCGTTAAGCTATTGAACACGGAACTGACCGGGAGGGGAAACACTGAGAAGCACGGTTT
Organism: Certhia americana; assembly: GCA_018697195.1. Classification (NCBI taxonomy): domain Eukaryota; kingdom Metazoa; phylum Chordata; class Aves; order Passeriformes; family Certhiidae; genus Certhia; species Certhia americana. The sequence goes on along the minus strand of CM031858.1, from coordinate 63,050,415 downwards.
TATTTTAAACGAAAAAAGTGACTTAACGTCGCGGATCATATCTTGCCTTAACTATTGCACAGTGATTTGGAAGGAAGGAACGACATAGGGCTTACATAATAAAGGTGCTAAAAATTTCTTCCTAGACTTTTAAAGTGACAGATTGTCAAGTAAAAGTACAAAACAGAGTATGCTTTTGTATTAAAAAAATAACATCGCGAGAGACTGTTAGAGGGAACACTGTTTTGATTGTTATGCAATGTCATAAAACCTGGAACCTAAGCCTGCACTCGGACCTAAAAAACACAGACATTTCTGTGTCTCAGCCCAACGTCACTAAAGTTTTGTCAGAGTGTTGGGACAATGCCACTTCGAGTTGGCTGTGAAGACTTTGATCTTCTGTCAAGTCCTGTGTCAAAGGAACGTAGTGGGGAGGGGAAAAAAAAGTAACCGTGCAAATTACCCTTTCTCAATTTGCAGTGGAGAAATTCAAGGAAATCTCGAAAACATTTACTGTTTAATCGGAGGAGGACACACTGCAGCACAAACACATGGCAGGATTTGGCTGCCATGAAAGGATTAAATGTCTCTGCACACCGTTTTTTAATAGAGGGGTTTTTATTATTCCAACTAAATACTCTTTTAAAAATCCTAAGTTCACTGCACCGTACAAAGATAATAAAGGAGCTTGATTACTATAAGGCAGGTTTTCTGGAGTCACCGAGTGATTTACGGTGTGTAATTATACTCAGACGCTGAATTTCCTGGCTTTTGTTCAGTATTTTATGACCTTGTATTGTTAGAACATTTTGTATTTTCTGGTGCTTAGTGGCGTGGATTGTTTGGTTTTTGGGTTGGGCGTTTGTTAATTTTCTTTCTAAGCGATATAGCTTGTGCTGCCCGTCCTTCTTCTTGTTGTTTTGCTTTAGCGACTTCTTTTTCTCATAAGCTAGAATTTTTAGAGTCAAACCTCTCGATCTCGCAATGGTTTGTCAAAGTAGTTTTCAGCTTTCCTTGTGCTCTCCCGGTTTTTCCTCACTTACCTCCTTTGCCACCGTGTTACAGGAAATTCATTACCGTCAAAGAAATTACAGAAGTTCAAAGCACGTTAGTAGGTTTCTAACATGAAGTGGCCTTTAGCTCTAAATAAATAGATAAGTGCTGCATTGAAGAGTTCCTATGTTAGCTCATATGACTCGGAAGCAGAGGTGCCAGTAGAGTCTGTCTGTGCTTTTCTTTTTCCTAAGATTGCAGATGGGAGTAAATGGCTGCTTAAGTGGCCTATCTTTTCTTCTGGAATTTTTAATGAAGGTTGCTGTAGGGAACTCCATGTTTATGTTACCAGCCTGTCACCCTTGAGTCCCTAACTGGCTAAGGATGATGGTATTCTCACTAAGAACCATGTGGGTCCACATCTCCTGCCTTTTTTTTCCCTCCTGGATCCTTTCAGCCCTAAGAGAACAATAAAGGGAATACAATTAGGAGGTTCATGAGCAGAGTAGGGAAGATAGCAAGTAAAGATGTCTTAGTCACGGCTAAAGTTTCTTTACAAATCGGAGTTCGCGCGTCAAAAAGAAACGCTCACATTATCTTCTGTTGGTTGTCATAGTGGCACGTCCATTGCGTCTGAATTACCTAATATAAGTGAAGAATGTTGGATGTTTTGTTGACAGGAAATAGAATTATATCTTGAGCAGGGATAAAGCACTTGTGATTCTTGACCAAAATCTCGTCTGTGGGAAAAGATGATCTGTCACCAAAGCCCCAGTAACCTCAAGCAATTCTTACTATTTTCTATTACTGTAGTTAGGTGACCCTGTACACTAATGTACACCTTTTCCTTCTGCCTCTGTAGAGTTCTGGCTATAATAAGTGTTCTTCGAAGTAATTTCTTTCTGTTCTGTGATTGATAGGAGGCAAAAGTGGTTAACATCTGCTTGCCTTCACCTTGGTAGTTAGCGGCGGAAAAAAGATGGGGGGGAGACGCGGGGTGGGGTGCGGTCACAAACACATACGGTGTCGTTGGCGGTGTCTGTTTTTCATAAGTTAGCTTCAATAATTCTGAAGGTGCTGATGTATTGCTCTAGCGTATGTTGTTTTCATTGGTTATCTGAGGGGAATGATGGTCCTCTTGCTGTAGTTTCCTGAAAGATTTCCTTTTTGTTTCTTTGCTTTCCAGGGACAAGTTGTCTGGAAACTGAAGTGCAGTAGATTTCTCTTTCTAACCCATGCAGCTGGATTTTGTGTACTGCATGTCTGATGAGTTGTGCAGGAGATCCTACGAGTGCTTAAAATGACAACTGCCACAACCAGCATGTGATTTATGGTGGTGGGTTTTAAAAAAAAGGAATATATGTCCTATCTCAGGATAAATGCTCTATTAAATTTGTGTCGGAATCACAAAACTCGAGAGTCAATGACTTTTTTGTGTCGTCTCCTCAGATCCTGGGGTTACTTGGAAAGGAAAAACTTACATGTTGAGGGGGTTTTGTTTAGCAATTAGGTAGCTTTGGTCAGAACCTGCTACAAAATACATAGACAATGGCATCATTGGTACTAAATTATAAAGACTATACTAAAGTATTTTTTTGCTTTTTCATGTGTGGACAGACATAGTCCTTTTCCCCACTCCCCTCGGCGGTGCTCAGACAGCCTCCCGGAGAGAAGCTCGCGACAGGTCAAAGTCACGCCAGCGAGCATTAACAACAGCCTGGGACCGTACGGATCGCTCGGAAACAGATCCATAAGGAAACATGATCGGTGCCTACTTCTCCTGCTTATACCCCTCTCCCGCCCGGCTCCCTTCCCTCAGCCATCGCGCCCGCCGAGGGGAGGAGGGCCCCCGGCCCCGACGCGAAGGCGGGGAGGGGGCGGGGCCGCGGGCTCAGCTGACCGCGGGGGCGCGCGCCGCCGGGGGCGCGCCGGCGGGGCCGGGCGGAGCGTGTGCGAGCCGGGCGCAGCCCCGCGGGCAGGAGGGCGGGGGCAGAGCAGCCCCGCGCCGCGGCGCCCGCTCCCCGCCCCGCCCGCCCGCTTACGCACGCCGACGCATGCCCGCTCGCCCCCGGCCCCGCGCGCCCGCGACGCCCTCGCTCCCATCGGGCACCTCACCGGCCGCCGCCATCGCCAAACACTCCTCCATCCCGCCCCCGTCTTCTTCCGAGACGCCGGTTTTGTGGGGGTGACCCCGCGCTCCGCCACGCCAAGGGCCTGCCCGTCGATCCGCCCCCGGCGCCGTCCGGTTGATCAGTCGCGACGCCGCGGGATGGTGGCGGCGGGAGGAGCAGGAGGAGGCCGGAGCCGGGAGTTCCGGGCAGCTAGCAGCAGCAACAAAAACAGCCGCCGTAGCCGCAAGTCTCCTTGGCGGCCCGCCGTTCCCCCGCCGGCCGTCGGGGATCCCTCCGCCCGACGGCCTGGGGGAAGCCCGGCCACGCTCCGGCCGCCGCGCTCCCTGCTTCCACCCGCCCCGCCACGCCTCCGGCCAGCGCGGCGGCCGCCGCCCCCCGGCACGGCCGGCGAGCAGCGGGCCCGCAGCCGCGGGGGGCGGCGGGGCCGCGCTGGGCCTGCCGCCGGGGAGCGGCACCAGCGCCCCGGCGCCCTTCCCGCACGGAGACCCGGCCCTGAACGAGCAGGAGAAGGAGCTGAAGCGGCGGCTGAAGAGGCTCTACCCGGCCGTGGACGAGCAGGAGACGCCGCTGCCCCGCTCCTGGAGCCCGAAGGACAAATTCAGTTACATCGGCCTCTCGCAGAACAACCTGCGGGTGCACTACAAAGGTGAGGAGGGGCGGCCCGAGCCGCCGCGACACCCCCTGTGTGTCCCCCGGGGCCGGGGGCTGCCCGACCCCTCCGTCGGGCAGTGGGCACAGGAGTAACAATAACAGGAAATAACACACGCTCCTCTCCCCCCTTCTTCCCTGTTTCCCGATCCCCTAAATTTGCCCCCGTAGCGTGGAGATAAGGGGCTTGTTTTCCTTTATTTCAGGTTTATTTTTCTCTCCTCTCCCCTCCCCCCCGTTTCTGTCGCCGTGCGGGGAAAGGGGGGGGACACAAGGGGCCGCCCCCGCCTCCTTATGATTCTGGAGTGGGCATTATGTAAACTCCGGGACTTCCTCCGTGGATTCAGGTATCGCCAGAACGTTTGGGTCGGAGGCAGGAGAATAAAGGACGCTCGGCATGACGTGTCCTGTTTATGGTAATGAGCGAGAAAAAGAAGTGGCTGCTTTTTTTCTTTTTCCCCCTCTCGAGAAGAGCAAGGGTTAAATGGAGTTAAGAGCAGCAAGCGTTAAGCTATTGAACACGGAAATGACGGGAGGGGAAAGCACTGAGAAAAGCACGGTTTATTTTTAAACTGAAAAAAATGACTTTAAAGTCGCTGATAATAGTCGTGCCTAACTATTGTACAGTGATTTGAAGGAAGGAACGACAATAGGGCTTACATTAATAAAGGTGACTAAAACTTTCTTCCTAGACGTTTTAAAGTTACAGATTTTCAAATAAAAGGTAAAAAACAGAGTATGCTTTTGTATTAAAAAATAACATCAGCAAGAGACTTTAGAGGGAAAACTTGTTTTGATTGTTATGAAATGTCATAAAACCTGGAAACATAAGCCTGCACTCTGACCTGAAAAAACACAGACATGTCTGGTGTTCTAGGCCCAAAGTCCTAAAGTTAGAAGTGTTGTGGATTCAAAGCCACTTCTGAGTTGGCTGTGAAGAACTGGATCTTTTGTCAGTCTGTAGTCAAATGAACGTAGTGGGAGGGGAAAAAAATAACCGTGCAATTACCCTTTCTCAGAGTTTGCAGTGGAGAAATTCAAGGGAAATCTCGATAAACATGTTACTGTTTAATCGGAGGAGGAAAACGGCAGCACAAACACATGGCAGGATTTGGCTGCCATGAAAGGATTAAATGTACTCTGCGAAACCTTTTTTTAATAGAGAGGTTTTATTATTACACACTAAATACTCTGTTAAAAATGCTAAGTTTAATGCACCGTACAAAGATAATAAAGGAGCTTGATTACTATAGGGCAGGTTTCTGGGAGGCACCGAGTGATTTAAGGATGTGTAATTTAATACTCAACTCTGAATTTCCTGGCTTTTGTTCAGTATTTTATGACCTTGTATTTTTAGAAACATTTTGTATTTTCTGGTGCTTAGTGGCCGTGGATTGTTTGGTTTTGGGTTTTTTATTTTCTTCTAAGATGATAATAGCTTAGTGGCTATCAAGTCCTTCTTCTGGTTTGTTTTGCTTTAGCTGACTTCTTTTTCTCATGAGCTAGAATTTAGAGGTCAAACCTCTCTGATCTCGCAATGTTATTGCAAAAGTATGTTTTCAAGCTTTCCTTGTGCTATCCCTGTTTTTCCTCACTTACCTCCTTTGCCACAGTGTTAAGGAAAATCATTACCTCAAAGAAATTACAGAAGTCATAAAGCACAGTTAGTAGGTTCTAACAATGAAGTGCCTTTAGCTCTTAAATAATGATAAGTGCTGAAGGTTGAAGAGTTCCTAGGTTAGCTCAGAGGACTCGGAAAGCAGAGGTGCCAGTATAATATGTCTGTGCTTTACTTTTTCCTAAGTGCAGATGGGAGTAAATGGCTGCTTAAGTGGCCTATCTTTTCTTCTGGGTAATTTAATGAAGGTGGCTGTTAGGGTAACTCCATGTTTATGTTACCAGCCTGGCACCTGGAGTTCCTAACTGGGCTAAGGAGTGGATGGTATTCTACCTAAGAACCAGGGGGCAAACATCTCCTGCCTTTTTTCCCTCCTGGATCCTTCAGCCCTAAGAGAACAATAAAAGGGAAGAAAATTAGGAGGTTCAGTGAGCAGAGTAAGGGAAGATAGCAAGTAAGAATGTACTTAGCACTGTGAAATAAAGTTTCTACAAATCAGTTCTCAAAAAGAAACGCTCACAGTATCTTCTTTTGTCGTATTGGCACTTCCAGTGCTTCTGAAATTACCTAAGTAGTAGTGGAAGAATGTTGGATGTTTTTGTTGAAAGGAAATATGAATTATATATTGAGCAGGGATAAAGAACTTTTGTATTCTTGACCAAAATACTCAAGGAAAAAGATAGATCTGTCCAAAGAAGCCAGTAACCTAAAGCAATTCTTACTATTTTCTATTACTGTAGTTTAGGTACCCTGTACACTAATGTACACATTTTCTCTTCTGCCTCTGTAGATTTCTGGCTATAGAACTGTTCTTCTGAAGTAATTTCTTTCTGTTCTGTGATTGATAGGAGGCAGAAAGTGTTAACAGCAGTGCTTTGCCTTCACCTTGGATATGGTAGGGCTGCTGAAAAAATGGGTGGAGAGACACAATCAGTGCAAAAGCTTTCGAAGTTATTTTTCATACAGTTAGCTTCATAATTCTGATGTGCTGATGTATTGCTATTAGCGATATTTTTGTTTCATTGGTTTCTGAGAGGAATGATGGTCCTCTTGATGTAGTTTCTGAAGATTCCTTTTGTTTTCTTGCTTTCCAGTGGACAAGTTGTATGGAAACATGAAGTGCAGTAGATTTCTCTTTCTACCCATTGCAGCTGGGATGTTTTGTGTACTGCATTTCTGATGATTTTTGCAGGGATCCTACAGAGTGCTTAAAAATGAAAACTGCCACAAAACCAGGCATTGATTTAGTGGTGGTGGTTTTAAAAAAAGGAATATAGTCTAGCATCAGGATAAATGCTCTTTAAATTTTGTTAGAATCAACAAAACTCGAGAGTCAATACTTTTTTGTGCTGTCTCTCAGAATCATGGTGTTACTTGGAAAGGAAAACTTACATGTGGAGGGGGTTTTGTTTAGCAGATTAGGTAGCTTTGTCAGAATCTTGATACAAAATACATAGACAATGGCATCAGTGGTACTGTAAATATATGAAAGACTATACCTAAAGTATTTTTGCTTTTCATGTGGACAGACATATGTTTTTGTGTTGCTGCAAGTTAGCTGTGCAAGCTAATAGAAAGCTAAAACTGTCTTACTACCTGTTGTTTGTGGTGTATCTTTGTAAGAGAGACAATGAAAAACTATTAGGAAAAAAATCAGTATCATTTCCCTTAATTATGATTTTTACAGGTCTGAGCTGTAGGTAAGTGGTACAGAAAGCATAAGTGCATGCTGCAAATGAAGCAGTTACTGCACAGAATTATGTGGCTAGTGAGGCGAGACATCTTTTAAAATATTCCTGCGTATTTCTAAAATATTTAGAATTAACATATGGATCCTGTTGAAAAGCAGGGAATTCATAAATGCTGTATGTGATATGAAAGGTCCACTAGACAGACAAGTTAGGTTTCCAGCAGACAGTGATCTATACTATGTAGTGTAAGGAGATAAAAACAGACTCAGTGCAGATTTGTAACCATGGAAGAAACTATATACAGAATTAGGTAAACAGACAAAGTCATTTGTGCTGAAATCATGGAAATTTCTATAGAAACTTCACTTAAATTAGTTTCGTGACAATTATCCAAAAAAGCTGAAGAAAGTTATGCAATTTTGAGTAAGTTGCCATTGCATGAACTTTTTCTAATGTATCACAGGCCAGGGAATCTTAGCCAGACATTTATTTACAGTGCAGTTACCTTTGAACTGTCTGTAGTGGAAAACAAAAAATAAACTATTTTTCAGTGCAAACTATGCATTCCATTTTTTGGTGGAAAACGAAGAGGATTCTATATTAATAGTTCTGTGTTGTCACTCAGTGTTACAAGGATGGTGTCAGTTTTTCTGGCAGAAAACACTCAGATTACATTCAGTATGGTTTGCCTGTTTTGGACAGCCTTGTAGCTCTGAGATGTCTTGATTTTTATTTTTTTTTAAGCTGGGGAAAAAGTTAAAGTAAAATTAGTAATTTCTGTCTTTTGATTTGGTTATTTTCTTAGAATTATAGAATCATTTAGTTTGCAAAAGAGCTCTAGGAACACTGAGTCCCACCACAAACTCAGTACTGCTGAGTCCTCAACTAAACCGTGTCCCCAAATGCCACATCTACAGGTTTTGTAAATACCTCCAGGGATGGTGACTCAGTCATTTCCCTGGGCAACCTGTTCCATTCTTGTCTCAGTGAAACTTTCCTAATGAATTCAACAGAAGATTAGTCTTTGATTATTTTATTTTTGGCAGTGTGAGCAAGTCATTGAACCACCTGGTGGAAATAACTGCAGTTCAGCTTATGTAAACTTCATTTAAGGATTTAAACTGGGAAAGCATGCTTAGTTTTGTCCAGGTAGGTGCTCCCATGGACTTCTTTTGGACTATTTGGTGCGTATGCATTATACACTTAGATTTAAATTCAGATTATCTTTTTTGAAAGCAGAAATGGTTTCTCTGAACATGTTTTAATCTGAATTAGCTTTTTTCAAAGTAGATAGAATTTAAATTCAGATTAATTTCACTGTAATTTTACTTAAGGAGTGGTGATACTACTTGTACTTAAAATCATTACTGTGAATGCTTAAAAAATTAAATAAAGCATGGTCAACTCACGGTTGTCAAACAATTCCAATGAAACCCCAGGTGAAAACTGTTCTAGTAATTGAACTTGCCTGTGATCTGGTTTACAGTGTAAAGTTCAGGATTAGTAGACCTGTTTTCCCTTCTCTGCCCCCAGTGCATCTGTTTGCAGAGATCTCTTGTTAATGCTGAAAATCTTCAGTATTAAATACAACATACTTCAAAGTGCTGTTTTAAGTACTCAACCTATAGCTTGTGACTGTGAAAGTGATTTGTTTTGAGGAAACATTGGGGAGTATTTGTGTGATCTACTTCAGGTGTTGGGAAACTCTGATTCTGAAGTTCAGAGTTGGGTGTCGAAGTTCTTCTTTATTCACAAGCAAGGAAGTGAGGATTCAGGTTACCAAAGAATGTGGCAGCAGTATAAGACGTCAAGTTAATGAGCCACTGAGCTCAAGGATCCCATTGGTGACAGTGGTTGCAAGTGCCAGAGAAAAAATCTAAAAACATGTTTGGCATAAATGGCATAAATGGTGTATATGTATTTCTCCTCTTGGCTTCCAGCCATTTTAAACTGAAGGACATTCTGAACTCTCAGTTACCTGCTGTTCTAGAAGCTTGCCCAGTGTCCTCTTAAACACTAACACCTATAGTGTCCTTTGGTAAGAAATTTTGGGGTTCAGCTAACTGTGCAGTTAAAGAGATTATTTCCTGTTTTAAAGCAGGCTGATAAACTAGGGTCTCGTGACCACACGTATTTCAGTGTAGCTTGGTGGTACTGAAAGACTCAACTATCATGTTTAGACAGTGTAGAGATACTTGGGATATTGGAATCTAGTTAACTGGATGATGTGTAGCCTTCTCTTAGACATATTCATTGTATGTAAGTACAAATAAAACCAGTATGCTCAAGCAGTAAAATGGGATTCATAGGAGATTGTTAAGAGGACAGCAGTTCTAAATTTAGGGTGTCTTCTGTTTTAGTGGGATGAAAGTAGTTTCGGGCACTGACTTCCCCAAGCATGTTGCTTCACATGAAGTGTTTGGCAATACTGGTAAGGTATCCTGTTACTTCTGTCCCTATGTTGACCTCTTATTTGCAGTGTGACAGCTGTGTGTGGCTGTGTTGTGAACTGGATCAGGGAACTGATCTGTTGCTTAAAAAAAATCTGGTACATTTCTTAAACCCCAATCAGCTAATCAATCTGGTTCCTGGTTTGTCCTTGCAAATAAATGCCTGGATTGGGGAGTAGGTGGGAGAAGGGGAGTTTCAGGAAGAGGTGCTAAGAATACCTTAAATAGGTATTGTTTCCAAACACTTAGATTGTAATTTCACAAAGCTAAGTCTGCTGGGTAATGGATTTACATTTTCAATAATATTTGGCTGGTTCCTACTGCTTTAGTCTTTCCTATGTGGAAGACTTTCCCAAATAAGGAGAATGACTCAGACTGAAACTACACAGATTGTCAAGTGCATAGAGTAACCAAGGGAACTTCTATGCAGTCTATTTTAAAGTAAAAACCTAAAGACATTAAAAGAAAGTATTTTTCCTTCCTCCAGTGCCTTGTTTAATCAGACTTCTTTGAACTTAAGGCATGTCTTAGGAGTTCAGTGTTCTGCCCTTTTAGCTAATGGATTTCTACATACTTAGGTGTAATAATCTGAAATAGCTAAGTAGTGATCCACCAGCATTTGAAAACCAAGCAAACCCATGGAAGCTCTAAGATTGTGTACTTGGTTATCACACTGGTTGTCACGGCCTGAGGAGAGAACTTAAAAGTAGGGAGCAATTAAACGTAGTGAACATATTGTGTATGAAGGAGTAAATACTGGTTTTTCCTCATGTGATACCTCCGAAATCAACATGCAGAAAGTAGGCAGCAAACTTAACATTGCCAAACCTGTGAGGTGATGAAAGGATCTCTGTACAAAATGTATAGTAGAAATAGCAACTGTCTCGAGCAATGGATTTGCAGCAGATAAGTAAGGTGGTTGGCAGCTTGTCTTGAGGTAGTAGCACACTGGGGTGAGCCATTAACATCAGAGAAAACATGGTAGGTTAAACCTGATGTCAGTGGGTGAAGAATTTGTGGTGTGCTAGTAAAGTTTTGATTGCTGGTGCAGCCATGGTGAGAGCTCTCCCTGGCTGAGCATGTGCCATTGGTTAGGAGCTGTTGGGTGCTGGCTCTGCAGGCTGATAAGCACTGACAGTTCTGTGAAGGACCACTGTGCTCAGAGGTTCTGTAGAGGTCAGTCCCTGACCCTTGCCCTTAGAGATTTTGTACTGTGGGCCAGCTGGGCCTCATCTTTGTGCCTGCCTATGCTGTCATTCTCCTGCTTTGCTTCTCCTTTGCTGTGTGACCTGACCTGCTGCACCTGAGACATGATTAATCTGAGCCTAAGCAGTAATACCAGTGTTAATGCCCCTGGAAGAAGTGTGTTTGGCTGTGGGATTTTTGCATATGCAGATCAATTGCCATGCAGTACAGTAGGCCTCCTTGTCTGGACTGGAAATGACAGCTGGAGTGCTGCAGCACAAGTGCTTTGTACAGCACCCTCAGGACAGGCAGCTCCTTTCATCATGCTACAGATCCACATGAAGAGTAGAATGGGATCTGTGAATTATTCTTATGGCAGTGACAGTCTGTTCCTGGTTTCCATCTTACTGAATTACCTTATCTCTTGCCACAATCCAATATACTTTCCATCTTGGTTAATTTCTGAAACTATGTCTGGTGGCCCCATGCATGACTGTCACACAAAAGCTGAGGAATTTGGTTGTACATGGGAGACACTTGCTTGAGCAGGTTGTTGCTAAAGCAAGTCACCTGGTCAAAGCCTGCTTCCAAGCCTTTGGAAAGGGTTGTGAAGAGGATGACACATTGAGAAGGTTAGTCTTAGTAGGGTGCAAGTGGCTCTTGGGCTTAGGCTGAAAATCCTGAGAATATACAAGAGCTGAAATTGGGCCATTATTGTGGCAGAGCAAATGTACAGTGAGCCTAATAAGAAAAAAGAGGCGGAGCTGCATGAGCTCAGTTGCAGGCTGTAAGGCTTAATGCTGTCCTGAAACAACATTCAGAACATGGAAATTAATTATGAATAGTATGTATAATGACTGATGTTTATTCTGGAGGACATTAGAATTGAAATGTCTTCAGTAACCTGCAGATTCAGAAGTACTCAGCATTAGATGAAACTCTCTTATGTCATGTTTCAGTCTATAAAAATGAGTAAGCCCTGTGCATTTGAGAAATCATACAGTTCTTTCAAGCAAGGTGGCCTTTTGTCAATTGTGTTACTTAGAATGGTGAAACTTTTTCCTGGTTTCCCTTCAAATAATTGTAGGACTAATTTTTGGTTACTATATCCAGGACTTCTTTTAGCATCCTTAGTTGCAATACAGGTGCTTACAGTGCAAATGTAATGTTGAAACAAAATGCTCCACCATAAAAATCAGGTTGATTTTGTTGTATGTTGTAGAGTATTATATGTTTGCTCATTGCATAAACCTTTTGTTTTGAGTAGTTGGCATGCATAGTCACTCTCTTCTTTGAGTCACCTTCTGCAATTAACTAAGATACATTTTTTGTTTTTTGAATGCTCTTGTTTTTCAGGTCATGGAAAAACTCCAAAAGATGCTGCTTCTGTTCGAGCTACACATCCTATACCTGCAGCCTGTGGCATATACTATTTCGAAGTTAAAATTGTCAGTAAGGGAAGAGATGGGTAAGGAGCATGCATTATTCATTAATTTTTTCTTGAAATACTGCCTCACATCATCTTTCAGTCAACAGATGTCTTTGGTATCAAAACTTACTTTCATATTTTACCACTTCATATAGCTTAATTCGTGATTCTTGAGAAGTTGCACTCTTATATTTGATTCTTTTAAGAGAGTTGATTGTGGTATTTATTTTCCACAAATCAGTGTACACAACAAATATCAAAACATCTCATTTTTTCTTGACAAAAAAGTTAGGGTTTGAATGACCAGTTTGACCCTGCTGTTACTTTTAAAGGTGTTGGGTTTTGACTGTATGGATTTAGAGACTTCCATGTAATTTTCAGGGTGTGTAGCTGTTGCTTTGTTTTTGCATGTTTCTTTTAGCCTTCTGATGTTTAAATTTTTAGAGTCAGTTTTCTTACACATGGTTTTTGTAAACAACGATTGTTTTGCATTCTTCTCTAGAGGAGGCAAGACTTGATAGACTTAGTTTGACCTACAGAGATTAGAAAAGTTGTACTCTATTCTCCAATCATGGGTCACCTTCGGAGAACTATAAATATTGAAGTCCAAAATAAAGTTCCTCTTTTTCTCCCCATCTTTGAAAGGAGCTGTCTGCATGTTTAGTTCATTTCTTGTCAAATAGCAACATGTAGCAGAGCAATTTATTTCCTCTGTGTGATCTTTTCATGGATGGAATATCAATTTTGAAACAGAAAGTTATTCTTAAGGCTACTTGTTGAGGAACAGTAATAAGAATAAAGGGGAATATTCTGAATAAGTGCCTGGGAATTTGTCACCCCATGGAAATAGCAAGAATTGAGGAGTAAGAAGCTGCTGCTTCCCATACATCTGAATTATGAATCTGTTGAAGCACAGGTGATACATGCTTTTAAGTCTGCTGAGGCAGATAGAATCTCACCTGGGAAAGTCTTGAAGTGCTAATGAAGTCTTTGCTAGAGCACTTTAATTCCTTTTCGTCTTTCTCTGCTTTTGGTAGAGGATGTATGTTAATTCTAATACACTGTAGGGCTGCTTTCTAATGTGCTGTAGTACATTCTCAGTTCTGCTTCAAGGTTCTAGTCAGGACTGGCTGTCCCTGTTCTAGGTACTGTATAGGCACGATGCAGTTGCTGATGCCCTGTTGTGAAAATAAATCTTGAAGGAAAAGAACTACTTATGGATGAAATTCAGTACCTTTGTCTTTTCATTGTCTTGCTGCAGTTTTCTTTTCATTTTCCCAGAGTCCTGGAAGCTGTCTGTAAGTCAGAAACAGCGTTCAAACTTCTTTGTTTTCCTTATAGTATTGCTTAGTGGTATTTTGAAATAATACCCTGTCAGCAGTAGTGTTGCAGTTTTGTAGGGGCATTTATGAGTTTTTTGTTGCATCTGTTCTCAAAAGTCATCCCTGGGAGAGTTCTCTGCGATGATAAACTTACGTCTGTAGCTACTTTTTGTTACACTGTGAACATCTAATTATTTGAAATTGATGTGGTAGAAATTAGTTTTTAAGTAACATTCTGCTACTGATTTTATGAACACCTTTATTTTTGGGGGTTCCTTGTTATTTGGTTGGGGTTTTTTTTTTTTTTTTTTTTAAAATTTTAGAAAATGCGTTTTTTTTCACTTACCCTGCTGCTGTGGGTAAAGAAGAGGTTCTTACTGTGACTTGCTAGTGGTGTCTCTCTTCTTGAAATAAGTTCCTGCCTGCTTAGTTTGGAAGGTTGCTTTTTTTGAAGTGATTGATTTCAAAGTGTCCACATATGTAGACCCCATATGTGCCCACATATGTGGGTCTACTTAGCGCCTCTAAGACTTCACCTTAGATACTTCGTGTTGGATTTTGTAATTTCAAATTCAGTAGACCACTCAAGGCAATCCTGAAAAAGTGGCAACACATCACTGAGTAAAGTTTTTCAAGGTTTTGTATTTCAATGGTAACTTGTGAGATGTACTTAGCTACAACTTGTGAAGTTGCCTGCTGAGATTGCATAAAAAATGGAGAGGTACTTTTTTCAGTTAATACTGCTTCAGCCTTGTGACCTTCATTTAGTGTCATTTTATGAAACATTAGCTGCTGTTAATTTTTTTTCATTGTATAAGATAGTATGGTAGCTGGGAAATAGTGTACACACAGCTAAAGCCAAATATAGCTTGGCTGATAAAGACCAGGAGTCAAAATGTGGCACCTCACTGGATGTTAAATGTGTATCTCTAGACCCTGTTCTCAGGTCCAGGAGGTCTTTGATGACATGCAGGATGAATCTCTTACAGTTCAGTGTTACCTTGCATTCAAACTAAGAAGTTTTTCTGTAATAAGTAAACTGGGGAATTTAATGCAGGGAAATAGGACTATAGAAAGCAGTTTGTGTCTGTTTGGATTTATTAGTTCTTTTTTCACTGCCTGTTGTGTTTCACCTGGCTTGCTTCAGGTACATTTTTACCATTTTTTTTTTCTTTTTGTCATCTGGTAATGGAAAGAGAGTTCAGGAGGACCATGTAGAAGACCAGCATATAACTAATAGGGTCGATTAGCTGAAATACCTTACTTGCAAAATCTTGTGTTCTCAAGGTCTAAGCCTAGCTGTGAAAGCAGTAGAGCTGTATTTTATAGTACTGTTTAAAGTAAATCCTAGACTACCTGAGGCAACTGAGATAACTATCTATAGGTTGAAGTATAGCTTCCAACTTTCATAAATGTCAGTGGATAATTTAGTGGTGTTTGTTTGGAGTTCCCTTTGGTAGTAGCCTTTACTACTTTTATTTATTTTTTTAAATAAACTCAGCTTAAGGTATTTAGTCCACATACTATTTATAGGAGCATGTCTAACAGCATTCTTGCTTGTGTGCTCTACTTAGCATGACTTGCCTGAAATAATCAAAAACCCTATACTAAAAACCTGCTGTAGGAGATCCAAAAATTTTTCATGCTACTGTAGCACTTGAAGGTGGTACTCCTGGAATCTGATCTTGCATAGCTGAAAGTAGCAGGGCAAAAATTATTCTTCTCTGAAGAAGCTCAGCTCTTTTTTGTTTAGGGTTTGGATGTAGCATGGTTTCTTGTGGCTGTGTTTGAGCACAGCATTGGTTTTGTCACTCTAATGACCTAGGTCATTAAATTCTTTAACATATCTAGGTGGGTAACTGGCTTGAGTAGAAATTAGAAGGTGTGTAATATGTTAATTTTGCAGAAGTTTGTGACCAATTTTGAGAGCCTTGAAGAAAGTGTGAAAAAGACAGGTTTACTAGGAAGGAAGACCTGGATATGGAAATTTGTGTTCCAGAGCAGATGAATAGTGAAGTTGCTTTTTGATACCTCCATGTGACTTGATAGGATCAGTAACTGTTGGTGCTGGATGAGAAAAAGGGAAGTGAGAATTAAGTAGTAAGGTTGAAATATTATTCAAACAAAATCTGTCTTGATATTTGTAGAGTGTTTGACACAAGGACTCCTAATGTGCTGCTACAGTACAAATGTGTGAAGTAATTATCCTAGATATTTTTGAATTCTTGTGGAAAGTTCTAACCAGCTCTCATATTGCTTTGTAAATATTTCCTCTTGTTCTTTATTTCTTCAGTTTTCTTTCTTAGTTTCATGTTGTCTTTTGTAGCCTACGGGCCTCTATTTATATATATTCTCTTTTTATACTGTCTTTTGCTTTGCTTTGTTTGGCTCATGTGGAACATTGTGGACAGTTATGTGAGCGATTGGAGGCAGTAACAGTAGAAGGGTAATGGGTGTATGGGGAACAGTACCAAGGTGATGATTAGAAAACATGGTAGGAAGGGGACTATTAACTAACAGTAAGTTATGTCTGCATCTCTGTTGAAGTGTCCAGTTAACTTAAAAATAAATAAAAAAATTGGCTATGAGAAACAGCAGTCTCTGAACACTCCTTGAGTTCATGTCCCTTTTCCCAGTTTGTGAGTGTTTGTGTCAGCTTCATGGTAAACCTGACTGGATAACACATTTTCCAAAAGCTGACCTCCAGAGTGAGTTAGTTTTCATTCAGTTTTGTTCCCCAGTATGGCTGTTTGTATCATTTCATGAGTAGCTATCACAGCAAAAGGGGGTGAAACTGGGAGCGGAAAGCAGAATCTGGAACAGGGGACTGGGAGTGCTACTTTTGTTCATAGTACTAGGTTATTTATACCCATAAATTTTAGTTTAAATACAGCCTTTTGGCTTTTTAAATGTTTTACCACGAGAGACCTGTTTCTTTCCGAGGGAAAAAAATGAACTTCTGGGAAGAATACTTTTATCCTCAGTGTCTTGAATTTCTGTCCATTCTCATTCATTGATTTGTAAATACAATTAGTAAGAATGGGCAAATTATACCAATGCCATGTACTTCTAGACAGTCTTCGGTGCTTTTGGAACAACTGAGGAAGATGTATACTTAAAATGCAAAATCATAGGATCACAGAATGGTTTGGGTTGGAAGGGATCTTAAAGATCATCCAGTTCCATCCCCACCACCAAGGGCAGGGACACATTCTGCTAGACCAGGTTGCTCAACACTCCATCCAACCTGGCCTGGAACCCTTCCATGTTTTATTTTTTTTTGTGATGAAGAATGAAAACAAGGATTGGGAGTGGCTAAGCCATCCAGAAGAACCAATGAAAACTAAGTTTAGAAAGTCTATATTCTTTTAGCAGATAGTTCTGAGCTTACACTTCTGTGAGCAGGGTTGTTTAGTCTGGTGTGGCAGTGCTGATGCAGATCTTCGTGGCCAGGCTTTATAGCACGTCTGTAAGTTCTGCTAAATGCAGTGCACTAAAATAAAATGTTAGTACAGCAATTCATGCGAGTAATCAGTATGTTTTTGGTAAAACAGTGTTAATAAGGCTTTAGACACTTGTTATACTATGGCTGCTTTTTAACACTGGATATGCAATCAGTCATCTGTTGTTTTGGCAGTATCTTGTGTAGTATGTGTTGTGTTTGTGATGAAGTAGGTGGTGAAGTAAAAAAGGGAAAACTATCCAAAACAAAAATATAATGAGAATTAAGTTTGAGTTTTCATGACACCTATGCCTGTGGTGGAGCCTGAACTGTTTTAAGGTGTTTGAGTCATGTTAGTGAAATACAAATGGTTTGTTGTCTTCTAGAGGATGTATGTATAGCTCTGCAAACAGAAACTATATTTTATTACAAGTTGTCTGTGTTAGAGTAAGTTGGCTTTTCCTTTAGCATCCAGTATACCCATTTTCTTGTTCAACAGAAGCATAAACCAATAAAATACATAACCTTGTCAGTTGCTGGTTGGTTCATATTTGTTTTGTACATTACTAATGTACTCTGAAAATTTTATGCAGTCCTAAGACCTATTTTTATAGCTTTAGTATGTCCTCAGCAGCTATTTGTTCAAGAACAGGCATTTGTTAAAACAGCATGCAAACTTCACTCAGCCTCTATTTACATATAAGTAGGCCTTGCAGCATTATTAGCAGAGTACTTGTGTATAGAGTAGAATCTGATAAGGTCTGAAGTGTCCTTCTTTCATTAGTGTCTTCATTTGAATTGTAGCAGCTGCAAGAAGAGATCAGGTCATGAATCAGCAAGTGTATCTTTCCTTAAACTATAGCAGTAATTATTTTTTTACCTGAGTGTATGAGACCAGACATAGACAGAAATGAACATTAACTAAATGTGTAATAAGACTGTTTGAGGTTTGTGTTTAACTAGTCAGAAATGTTGGAATTGTGACAAAAGTTTTCTTTGTTGGTGTATGCTAGAAATTAAAAATTGTAATTTAAAAAGAGAGTTAAGAGAATATGTTTAATTTCTTGGTCTTAGCTTCATGAAAAATCTTTTACTACTTTCTTCTGAAGTTCATTCATATAAATATAGTGGATAGATGATAACTTTACTGTAGCCCACGTTTACATTATATCATTTTCTTTGCAACTATTCTTTTCTGACTGTGTGGTCCCCAAAAAGGCTCTACTGCTTGGGGACAGGTGTCGAGATGAAATGGTGAAACCTCAAAATGGGAGGGGATGTCAGTAAATGAGAATCCTTCCAGGAACATTAGAGCAATCACAAGCAAAATGTTACAGGAGTAACAGTTTTGAGCACTACGCAAAATGACTGCCTGATTTATTTTTGATTTTTCCTCTCTATGCCGAACTGCACTAATCTAAAACCTGGGTTTATCATGTTCAAAATACTGTTTCCTTGGAAATAATTCATAAAATTAAACTTGTTTTCAATTTGAAATGAAAGACTCAAACTGTCTATGGCATATTTTGAAACATTTAAATAGATTAACATCTCATTTCTTACTGTGATTGTGCAGACAATAAGGATCTTGAATTGGCACATTTCTACAAGATTTTAATGCAGAGTAACTATATTAAAGATAAATATAGGTACCTTTTTAATGTGCCTTATTTTTGGCATCATAGTGTCAGCGAAGGCAGTGTAGAAAACTATAGGAGAACATTATTCAAACTTTTTATGTTGTTGCAAGTCTGTTGTGAGGGTCCTATAGAAGTCCACTGAGTCTTTAAATTCCTACAGATGATGCAGTTTTTTCTCTTTGTCCTCTTTCTGAGATACAAACATAATGATAAACTATATCTGTTATATTTCTGACATTTTTTTTCAGTGTTACTCCTACTTTGCTTAATAATCAATGCATTCAAAACATTGGGGTGTTTTCAGTTGCCTTATCTCTGGCTGTAAGCATCTTTTAGTGCTTTGTCTGATGTCCCCTACAGATATTATGGTAGCTTAGGTTGTGACACTGGTTTATGGTTGAAGTTGCTTCCTTTAAATGTATAGCATGTAGGGAATAAGGTATACCACATTGATTACTTACTTTCTGCAACACCAAAAGAGTTGTTTTTTGAAGCATCATGTAGCATCCACAGGTTATAATGTCTTCAGAAGCATATGTGGGCACAGTGGAAGTTAGAAGGAATTTGACTCTTTGCAGATAGCAGGTGAAATTTCTGTAGTAGGGAAGGCTATTGCATACTATTATTTTATTGCTAAATTATTTTAGTTGTCTTTATAAGTACCATGTGAAATTTCTGGTGTTTTGTTGTTTGTTTCTTTTTTTACTAGAGAGTGATTATTTAATACTTGAATTTATCTTTAGCCTTTCTGAGGTGTCTGTGTTTTCATATAGTTTTTGTGATTCCTCTTTATGGAATGAGCAGGATAGGATATAATTAATCTGAGTTCTGATTTTTATCAACTTTCATATTGAAAGGTCTTCCATATACCTTCAACATAGTGGCTACAAGATGGGATGGAACAATTACAAATAAAACTCAGAGTTGTGTCTCTTTCTGGGATTTTTTTAATTTCTCGATCTTTTAGCATCTGCAGTTCTGTACCATCTCTTACTGTTGTTTTTTCCTTCTATTTGGCTCTGGCTGTTTTTATTTCTCACAATTAGTCCATTCATGCATCCAAGTAGAAACTTTAGGCTCCAGCAAAAATGTAAATTTAGCTCTTTGACTAGGATACTTGTGGAGAAAATAGTTATTGTAAGCTTATTGCTTCTTAAACATTTATCGGCAGAGAAGCCTAGGCTTTTTAGAATGTGTTACAGAAAAAGGTAGGTATCATAGTGCCTTTCTTTTTTTTCTTTTTGACATTTTCTCTTTTGCTTTGTGGTAAAAAAACTTGAATCTTCAGCAAATTTTAAATTCTGTAGTTTTGTGGTGTTCCTAAAGTTTCTTTATGACTTGTGAAATGTAAATTAGGAATTGTGCTGAGACGCTAAAATGGTAACCTGTGTCTTAACTAAACTGGACTGGAACACGAATAAATGCAATCTGAAGTGAAAGAACCAGACTTTGTAAAATACACCCGCTTTCTAGATCCTTAATACCAATTTGGCTGCACTTTTAATTGTTTTCCAGCTATAGTCTCTTGTTTCAGTCTCTCATAGGTTGGTTTCATGTCTTCCATGAGTGGTTGTGCGTTATTTTATGAGCTCCTGTAAGAGCTGAGCATGTTAATGAGGTGATGAGTAGCAGCCAGTGGGACCGAAATTTCTCAGAGACAGGGGCTGCTTAATAAAACCAGCACCAGGCCACTTTTGTGCCATTTGCCTGGATAAAGGATCCTCCCACCACAGCAGCCAGGGACGTGTCTGGGTAGGGAACTGAGGTGGAGGGACAGGTCTCCCTCAGGTCTGAGGGAGGCAGCATCAGAACCACACCATTGTTTACCCTCTCTGGTCTCTGAAGCCGTGCTGTGTCAGATCCATTTTTGGAAGGGGCTGCAGGAGGGACTGAGGGTGCTGCTTCCTGGTGCTGATGCCTCCACTTCCCAAGGACAGCACTTACGGCCTGACATAGCTACGGACAGGAAGAACAGGTCCATGTTGGTCTCCTAGGCCAAACATTAATGTGACAGGACAGCAAGAAGTGCATCATGAACTTAGAACATTCTGGGCCTGCATTGTGCCTGGGGTGCTTGTTGTGCTGCCCATCATTTTTGTTGTAGACTAAGGGAGGAAAACTTAAATACGTAGCTCTGCCACTTTTCTCCTGATCCTGACGTGTGAAATGCGAACTTTAAGCAGCAAACAGGAGGACAGTTTATGTACTTCCTCCCACTGAAGCAAGTCTTTTTGCAGACTAACTCTTGACCTAAACAAGGGTTAAGTGTCTTTAAAAAACAAACAAAAAAGGTCCATTTGAGTCTGTGAAAGTTGCAGGTGTGAGGAAAAGGCAAAAAAGTCACGTGTAGTGTTTTGGCATAAATACAACTTCTGTTAATAAATTTAGAGCATTTAAAGCCTCTCATGGTACTGTTTTCCCCCTAAATTTATAGTGTACTAATCTAGTTGAATATGAGATTACCTATCAACTATAAAAAATAATATACTAGCTTAATTGACGAGACTTTAATTTCTGTCACTTCAAGCCAGAAGTTGGAGACATTCGTTTTGCCTTGTGAAAGATATCTATAGTAAATTTATTAATTATTTGGAATGTTTTTATCTAACTTCACTTTTTTATTAATAGCAAGTCTCCTTCACAAAATGGTGTTAACATTTTGAGTAGTTGTAAGCGAATCCCAGGGAAAAATATGTGTTGTTGAACATCCATCTTCTTCCTGAGATGATGTTAGTGCCCAGTGCTTTCCAGTTGTTACCAGTGGGTGAAGATTCCTTGTTCCCAGCTGCATTAAATATAGTTTGTCTGTGTGTACAGCTGTAACTGAGGAGGCTTGAAAGTTAGGATATCTGAAAAAGAAAACAGTGATGATATCAAAAAGTTCCCTAGACAATGATCTTCTATCTAATATTTTACACTTTTGTGTAACCTTAGTCTTGTTACTATAAAAATACTGAAACGAAACCTTGATTGTGTTTTTAATGACTTGCATTCAAAGGCTTTTTGCAGTCAGCAGAGTTCAAGTTATCTAAAACAGTTTTTAGAAGTAAACATCCTTTCTTTAATGAACAACAGATACTCAGTCTTTACATGAGTATCCTTCACGTGTCAGACACCAGACTGTGCTAATAACAACTCTGCCTTTATTATTTAAGACAAAATCAAGGGGTTTCCACTTGTTGCTTTCATTTATAATTGTTTTGTTGAATCTGCTGCTGCAGTGGTGCCTCAGTAATGTATTCAGCAATGCAGCAAAGATTAATCCTTTCGTTTGTTCCCCTTTGCTTCAGCTCTTTGGTATTTTTAAATGTAACATCTATATATGGTTCTGAGGTTCCATTTTATGCTGGAATGTTTGAGGGAGAGGAAGGTGGTATTATTATACATTAGAAATTATCAGAGGAGGGCTTTGTATCAAACATAAAATCAGGCAAGATAATTGTTGGAAGTGATCCACAGAAAAAAGCAAAAACCCCCGTACACAATTAAGCCTATGAGATGTTCTGCTCAGTTTCATTCTGTGTCAAAAGCATTTTAAATAGCAGATTAACCTGCACTCCCAAGTGAAGTAGTTGCTTAAAAATTTCATTTTATGAGATGGGAATATAAAGGTCATGTTTGTTGACTTAAACTGTTTTCAGATTGCCACAGGTGAATATTTTGTTTTCATACAGTTTATTATTTCATAGCAAATTCTTAACTGATGTGAACTAGTGTCAAAATACTTTGAATGATCTGTTAATTAGGAAATGTAGCTTTAGGTGATTTTTGGATGCTTGCTTTAGTTGTTGGAGGGAGATTGCTTTGTTTTGGGCAAGGGACAATTGTGAAAGCCTAATTTTTCATTTTGCTGTTTCTCTTTTTGTATTCGTGTTGTCTCGGTAATGGCATTAGTTTTGCTTAAGAAACAAGCCAAATTGATTCTGCTAACTTCTAATAGTGTTATTTAGGGGTGAGGAAATTCTTCATTTCAGCTTTCCCGTATTTGCTGTTAAATCGTTAACAATTGTACTGGACACTGACTTTATGAAAACCACCTTTTTGTAAAGCTGGCTTTTGGACTTCATTTCAGATTACTGGTTAGTATAGTACAAATATTTCCCCTCTTCAGTTTGCCATCAGGTTGCAAACAGCTAAGTGCCATTGCTGGTAAATTTCTCAAGTTAACATTCTGTTCTACTACCCAGGCCTTTAATGTTTCAGTGTGATCTTTTCATAAATGCTGTGCAAGGGTGTCTTTTGCTGCTCAAGTAATGCAGTGTTGCTTATATTTTGTAAAATTACTCATTCCAATTTTTCTGCAAAACATCATTAAGTACATTGAAGATGATGAAATTGATACGTGTATGGCTGTACACCTGCTTTCAAAATAAGCTGTGATGTTTGGCTTCCTTTGTTCATACTTCAAACATTTTATCAAATATCATTATTCTCCATCAACAGCCCAGGATGCCAAAAAGAAAAGGAAGTTGTCCTTACCTCCTGCAGAGACAGAATCTGTCCGTATTAAACCATATATGGTGGGGATCCCTTGTTCTTACGGCACCATTAAATGACCTCTCAGTAGCTTAATTGGTAGATGATTAGTCAGCATAGTCTTTCTTGGCAATGTTCCACATACATATGTATTTTTGTAAGAGACAGATGCATTTCTTTTGTTCTTTCATTTTTAGTTACATGGGAATTGGGCTTTCGGCACAGGGTGTGAACATGAACAGACTACCAGGTATGTTTCAGTTACTTATATTGTTTTTTAAAAATATGCTTCACCTTTGGTAAACAATAGAGTGCAGCACGACACCTCTGTGTTGTATCTGTTACTGGAGTTACATAACAAAGCTGAAAAGTTTAACTTTTACTGGACATTTGCTCCTATACTACTTCTGTCAGCTTGTACTGTTATTTATGTCATTATGCAGATACTTTTTCATCAAATGTATTTAACAAATAAATTTTAAAATTTTCATCATGTGTCCTGATAAAAATGAAGCTATAGATTTCCATGCTCTGTATGCTGGATTTCTAGCAATAAAGATGAGTTCCTATGATATAAACTTTCTGTCAAGCATGGAGGGAACTCTCCTTCTGTCCCTTTCTGTACCTTTACCTTTGCAGCCTTCGTAGTAAGGTGTGTAGCCTAGTTTTAAGTTTTGACTGTTCCATTCACCTGCATGGTCAGGGACACTGTCTAGTTAACAATTGTCTGTAGTATCTCTGAATAGTATTTATGAAAATTTTGTGTGTGTATACATAGAAGACTGGGTTTTTAACAGATTTTTTAATGTGTAAAAGATATCCACCCAAAATCAACCAACTTCCTTGAAATTATCAAAATATAAAACCATGTTGAACTGACCTTTGAGTATCTGCATTTTCTTACTTTTGAGTTTTAACTTTCTTACCCAAATGCTCTGGTACAGATTCATATGATGACTGCAAGTCCCTGTTACACTGTGTGCCCACCTAAGGCTAATGAATTATTAGTGGGTGGCATTAAGTTTGAGTATGATTTAGGATGCTATAATTATCAAACATACTACTAATCAATGTAACTGCAGTAATTTGAGGTTGTCTTTAATTTACTGAGAGATGCTTAATATGGTACCAGCTGAAGCTACTGATGATAAAGATTAAGGATCTGTGTGGAAAATACTTCCAAATTAACCTGGTAGGCAGCAGCTTGACAGAAGAGGTTCAGTATAGAATTGCAGAGAGTGTAGATAGGTATTTATAAAAGACCAAAATTGCTTGCAGTGAATTTCATTGAGCAGTGAAACAGTATGAATCTTCTTAAAGATTCTTCACCTGCAAAATCACGACTATATTTGCATGCATAATGATTTGTTCTTGGCTGTGATTTTCACCGGTATTGCTAATTTTTTTTCCTTTTATTTAAAATTTATTTTTATTTTCAGGGCCAGCATAGCTAGTTACACTTTAGTCTGGAGATTCTGTTATTATGCAGAGGCTGCTTGCTGCTGAATAGTCATTGAGAATAATCAGGACTAGAAATATGTTTCCCCAGAGATGCCTGTTTGGTTTTTAGCCAGGAAGAATCTGATTATGACATATGGTAGCAATAGTTTTGCAAAATGAAAGGGAGAACAGGAGAATCTTCACTGCTTTACTGGGACATGTCAGATCTGTATATAGCTTTTTGAATTTCAGCATTGTAGCTGATTATATTTTTGGTGTTGGTAATACTGCATGTTTGCATAAAGAGAAGAATGTGTTCTCTGAGTTTGCATTATCTGTTATATACTACAAATGCAATTACTTCTTCAGCCGTTTTGATAAAAGAAGTTGTCTTTTTAAAGATTACACAGCTTTCCTAGATAAGAAATATTAGAAAGCAGAAAGCTGAGCATAGTAATTAACTGTATTAACCTGGCTAGAATGTACCAGCTTAGCACAGTCTTTAATTTATTTAATAATGAAGAAAATGAATAAATTGCAAATGCTTTTGTTCTCTAGGTTGGGATAAACATTCATATGGTTACCATGGAGACGATGGACATTCATTCTGTTCCTCTGGAACGGGACAGCCTTACGGCCCAACATTTACCACGGGCGATGTCATTGGTTGTTGTGTCAACCTTATCAATAACACCTGCTTCTACACCAAGAATGGACACAGCCTGGGTATGGAGAAGTGCTGCCTTTCATGACAGCATTATGTCTTTCAGTCTCTTGTGAATAGGAAACCCTCTTCACATCAGGAGCAAAGGTTTCTTTTGATAGTTTGATAGTCTATGAAGTAATTAAAGAACTGGGAAAAATCATTTGTTCTGTGCCATTTGCACTAACATTTCTTCTGAATTTGGGAGGATTCATCTTATAGCATCTCATTCCACAGGATCTGCATTAATGAACTCCATTACTAAATTCACAAATAGTGCTTGATGGTCATAAAGTAATAGATAATAAGAGAACTGAAGATAAGCAGAATGGATATAGCTGAAATTCCTTGCTGCTGTTAAGGGAGAACTCCCAGCCTTCACTACAACCTTACATTGGATGCATGTTGTTTTGGACTGTTGGAGATCAATGTCTTTCGGATTCCTAGTATGGAGTTGTTTGTAGTTGGGCTAAAGCCATAAATTATAAAAGTTGAGTTAAATTATGTCCATTAAACTCATACAGTAAATTGTAGTGTTATGCAACACTGCAAGACAGTTTTTGAAGATGTCAGGAGTGGGTGGAGTTAAACATTTTTATGGAATATCTATTTCAGTTACTTAATGTAATTTAATAAGTGAAGATACAAGTGTAAAGAAAGAAGAAAAAAATTACTTCCTGTATTAAGGAAGGAGTGGGGGCTTGGGAAAAGATCTTGGAATTGTGCTGAGAGGAGCAGGAACTTTGAAGGGAAGCTCAAACAAGAATAAGGTTTCTGTGATGGATAGAAATGTGATAAGGAAAGGAGAGGTAGCATGAAATGAAGTAAGAGATTATTGAGGTAAGTGTTCTTGAAGTTGCTGTTCTATTTTCTTACATTGGCAAACACAAAGTAGTTTGGAAAAAGGGGGAAGGATGCGGTTTAAATTCTTTTCTAGCCTCCCTGAACGAGACTGACTGACTGTTTGCTCAGGCCTTGAGCAAACACGTCTGATTTGGGAGTTTTCCTGCCTCTACTAACAGCAGGGTTTAGGAGTCTCCTGAGGTCAATTCCATATAATCACTTCTGTGATTCTATTCTGTCATCATTTAATTTTCCTTCTAAATTGAATGAGTCTGTATACCTTGAGACCTAGGGCAGTGGGACACTTGAACCACATACTATGTAGTAGTTTCTTTTGGCTTCCTGTTGCAGGACAGATCCAAGTGGAAGATAGTGGGCTTGTGTTTGCCCTAATCTTTAACTGGGCTAAAGCTGAGAAAAGCAGTCTTACCTTATTCCCTTTTTGAAACATTCACAATGTGCCTGCAGGGAAGTTGGTTCATTTGATCAGCTAAAGAGACACAAGCGTTCTTACTACCCTTATGGTCACAGGAAAACATGAACAAGCTAGAAAGGCAAGAGCAGAACCCTCCTTTTCAGTGGAAAACTTAAAGCAGACTGGATTAGGCCAACTGTGAAACAACAGTGCAAAAATTAAAATCTGTTTTTAGAGGAGACCAGAATGCCATAGGTGAGGGGAGGCTAATAAAATGTCATCTGTCATAGACTGAGTCTGACAAACACTTCATGGATTTCAGAAGGAAACCTGACAGCTGTTCTGCTGTCATGGGCTTTGCTAGCTTTAGCTTCTGACAGAAGAAAATTGATTCTCTATTGAGTGGAAAAATAAATCAGAAATTTTGTCTGTCTCACTGAGTTGTTGCAACTGCTAGTTGTCCAGAATTCCTGTACGTTCGTGACTTGAAGGACATTCATGTTGTTTCTCTGGGCCCACATATATGGCCTAGAATATAGGCAGTCTTTGGCTCAGCCTGGGATTTGATGCTGCAGAAAGGGCTAAGCAATTCTTATGCAAGTGTGAAATCCTGGGATAAAAAAAACCAAAACTGACACCCCCCTCCACCCCGCAGGACCACCAGCACCTACATATCATGTAGTCATCGTTTATTTGTCATGCGCACAGCATGTCAAAATTGCCAAATAGAAAAAGTGGTATAGCTTAGAAAAAGCTAGGGTAAGAGCGGGGAATAAATAAAATGATAGCTTTGTGATATGATGGGAGGAAACAAAGGAAACAGATTCATACAATATGCCATCCTTCTGTCACAAAAGATGTGGGTAAGGAATCCAGATGCTCTTGAGGTTTGAAATCCTGGTGAAGAATAGAGATTGAAAACAGGGATGGAATTTAGGACAAAAGGTTAAAAGCTTTGTTTTCATCTTACATTTGAAAAGATAGTGGTACAAAATAAATTGAAGTTTGAAGGGATAAGTGGACTTGAATAATTCTGCATTTAAAAAAAAATACTTGAAACAATAAAGGAAACTCTGAAACACTGTTATTATTTGGCTGTCAGAAGGAGATTACTGATCGGATTTTTTTAACTGAAAGCCTCCCGCCCCCCTGAAATTGCCTGAAGTTCCTGAAGTGTACAGAGGTCATATTTTTCTCTAATCCTGAGACAGCAAAATCACTCCCTTGGTTTTATGGGTAGATGGATGCTTGTAATTATGTAACAAGATATTAAGCTGGTCTGTTTGAAAACCAAAGCATGCAGGCCTGGATTAGAGTGAAACATTTGCAGGCTGGTTTGGAGTATTAGAGACATGTGCTGCTTGTGTAAAGATTGTGAGTGAGTATTTATGACGAAAAGTAATAGCAAACAAGAAAAGACACCATTAAATCTTAATGTTGCAGCATTGTGACATGCAAGTGAGAAAGTATTTTCAGATATCCTTACAATTCTTTAAATTTAGTATGTAGCTAGAACTGTTAGAATTTCTAATCTGCATATCTGTATGATTTGCTAAACATTGTGACCTATTTTGAAAAAAAACTAAGGGCAATTTAAGCATTTTTGAATGACAGTTACTTTTCTGCCAAATAATGCCATTTATTATTTAAAAACATGAATTCTGCCTAAGCATTGTGGTCTTCACCATGCTTAACTTATTTCTGAGAAGGTTTGGGTGAGATTTCCGAACAGATAATGGTGCATTTAAGAAAATGAGGCTAAAATCCAGACACATGGAAATTAATCTGAATTTTCTCTTTATTACAGGCATCGCTTTCACAGATTTACCGGTAAGATAAGTGCATTTTTAAACAGTTTTCCTTTGTGTCATAAACAGATGTTTAGGATCAGATTAGCATTTACCTTACGCTTGTTGGAATTACAGTGATAATCTTTGTAGCCAATTTAATATTAGATATTTCTCATCATGATATCAGTGGTGATTTTTTAATTGAAGGAGAAAGTGGTTTGGTTTTACATGTATCCTTATAAGAGGTTTTCTTTTTAGTTTTTTTTTTTTTTAGCAGAAAATAATACATGCAAATAGTTATTACATACTTTGACACATTCAAGCCTTACACACAAAGTCAGAGATGTATTCAACACCACCATGGTGGATGGCTGCTTGAGATATTGTTACTATAACTCATTCTTGATGCCTGATTTTCACAATCTTTGCTTCATAGAATCAAATGTATTGAATTATTTTTTTTTTTAAAGCTGCACATATCTGAAGCCTTGTAGCTTTTGAGTCAATTAAATTGTATTTAAAACTGGCATCTCTTCCCTATACTACTGATACAGGCATGATAATGCACTTACTTTGGTTTTCTTCTCATCCACTTCATTTCTGATTTAATCTGTTTAAGGTGCAGTGTGTGTTGCACGTCCATCTGGCCAGCTACTCCCTTTGTGTGGCCTTAAGAGGCAAGGACAGATATTAAGGATAAATTAAGTCAGTAAGCCAAGGAGCCTCTTAGTTCTGCTACAGGGTTGAGTGTTTTATGTAGGAAACCACTGCTACTGTTCTGGATCTTCAGGATGCTAACCAGACTCCTTGCTAGCACATGGTGCAAGCTCAGGAAATCTGACACTATAATCTGAATTATGAAGCTGAACCCCTTGTTAGAATCAGTGGTTTCCATCTTGTTAAAGATTTGAGGCTTGTGGTTTGTTATTTTAGACTAGGTAACAGTATGAGTATGTTTATTTAAAAAAGCAAATGGTGTATTCGTGAAAATAGAAGCAAGGTTGGCTCGGGCGTGGTTTGAGCAACCAGAGTATTTTTCATTTCACTGGGTTCTCTGGGCTCCAGAGTTCCTGCTGACCTGCGTGTTGGTAACTTCTTACTGATAGCTTTAATTTACTTAGCATAATAGTTCTGTGGAGCAACATCCCATTATACCATACCACCATTGTCTGCAGTGTAATTATGATGTAGGTATATTTATTTAAAAAAAAAATTAAACTACCTCCCCCACACAAAAGACCTCAGCAACAAAACCCCATTCACACAATTGATTATCTTGCCATTGCTGAGATGCTCATTGCATTTAAGAAAAGTGCCTTTATCCCAACAGGCAGATTTTACCTTTCTCATATTTGACACATTTTAAATTTTCATGGAGACCTAATCTCTAAGCAGAAAATAAAACTGAGGCAATAAATGCTGTAAAGTATTTTCCTAGATGCAAGCCCAGGAATTCACGAAAACTCCAATGCACTGTTGCAGTTCTTGTTATGCACTACAATTGGATTTTGAGGCTTTTGAGTTTTTTATCCTATCAGTTCTTACCACTAAAACTCAGCAGTGTTTAAGTATGTCACTTTAAAAGGAAAATGGCCCACTTTGTAAGTTCAATTTCTTAAAAGAAGAAAACAGGTCTTTAAAAATCATCAAAAATTGTTACTTAATATTTTGTGAAATTGAACGGAGAAGTTGTAACATTTTGCACAGTTTAAAAAGTGTATTTTCTGACTAGAATGTCAGTAAGATTTTCCTTTTTCAAATTAAAAATACTATGATCACTGGGAACAAAATTAGTTGGTTATTGCATTGCTGCATTGGCAGAAGCTGCTTTTATTGCCGGAGCACACTACTAGAAGCAGTGAGGTTATTGCTAGAGATGAAAAACAAACCAAACCCACAATAGTGGGGATTTTAGAACAAGTGTCAAAAACTAACTAAAATATTTCTTGCAGCCAAACTTGTACCCTACAGTAGGGCTTCAAACACCAGGAGAGGTTGTGGATGCTAATTTTGGACAACACCCATTTGTATTTGATATTGAAGACTATATGCGAGAGTGGAGAACCAAAATTCAGGCACAGATTGACAGGTTTCCAATTGGAGATCGGGAAGGAGAGTGGCAAACAATGATTCAGAAGTAAGACTTGTACTTTAATTTTTTTAAAACTTGTTTGTTAGTTTGCATGATTTCACACATCTTTAAAATATTCTATCTATTGTGTTGTGCAAAAAGTGATAGATACTATGAAAAAAGTTGTGAAAGTAATTTTGTTACCAGGTTTGGTAACAGTGTAGAAGGGACCGTGAATGATTTTGTGGCAGAGTTGTCTGTATCATTAATAATTTGGACAATATAATGTTGAGTGTAAAACTTCTGTTCCAATTTGACTGTCTAATGTGGATTGGGGTGTTTGTAGGAAAGTTATAATGGGCAGCTTTAACACTCTGGAAATTTCCCTTCGCATTCTCAGCTGTCGGCATGCCAGGTTAAGTTGTGTCTCATTAGTGTTTCCTGGTTGTGACTGCATTTTTTATTTTTTCAGTGAAAACAAAAACCTGCTGTGCAGCTCTTTCACTTCAGTGTGTGTAATGAGAAAAACCTAACAACTTAATTAGCAGCTAATACTTGAATTGACCCTGCCTTTGGGTGATGAATAATGGTTACTACAATTTGCCATAATAAAGTTATGCATTTACTATTTTTAAAATTTATTTTCCTGTACAGTATTTCGAAGAATGTACTGACTCTTAACGGAATTACTTTTGTCTGACTTGTACAGAAATCTCTGTAATTCAAGAATTTTTCAATTCAGTCACTTATTTTAGCAAAGGGTTTTTACATTTAGGAGTTGCTGGTTTCTTAACTCTATTTAATGAGTATTTCTGAGTTTTGTTTTTGTTTATTTTTAGAATGGTATCATCTTACTTAGTTCACCATGGATACTGTGCAACAGCAGAGGCATTCGCCAGATCCACAGACCAGACTGTGCTAGAAGAATTAGCTTCCATTAAGAACAGACAAAGTAAGGCTGGAAAGCATGTTGCATCCCTTTTTTCCTCCCATAAACAGATATTACATAAAGCTTTCTCTTTAGCAGCACTGTAGAATTTGCTTGCAACACTACTCCATAGCACTTTCTTTGCTGTCATCTAATGTTACACATGTATGAGCAGCTGGTATGAAAAATCTTCGCAGTAAAACTTTGCAACTTGTTTGATGTAGCAGAATGTGGTAAATTATCTGTTGTCTTTTATCTTGAATGGGAAGTTGTGATATGTCTGAAACAAGTGTGTGTAATGTCTGAGTGTTTGTGAGAGCTAATGGTTAGTCACAAACAAATATAAAACTTGGTCTTGACAAACATTTATATTTTTATCTGAACTGTGAAAAGGGATTGAGTTTAGCGAATGTTTTGTAAGTTAAATGAAACTTAAGTTTTCCTGCTTACAGATGTGAGGGGGAAAAGGACAATGACAACTAGCAGCAGTTCAGTTCTAATTTGCCATGCCAGTGCTGTTTGGCAGCCTGATTGAACAGTGCTTTCCCCTTCCATTTAAATCCTTGCTCTATGACCATCAGCATTTGTGTCACTGTATAACATACAACATGGGGAAACTGCCCTGCTTGTAAAACAACACATTTGTTGGGCTATTTTTCATTTGGATCAGTTTCTCTGTTGGTGGAGAAAGCTGGGAGGCTGGTTGCAACTTGAGCCAAGTTGCAGCCACAGAAGCATCAACTAAAGCAGGGACAGCTCTGAAAGATTTTAGTCAACTGTAATTTGATTAAAAGTATGTGTTGCAGGGAAAGAGACTAAATTTTTGTTTTTCTTAGTCAAAATTGAACTTGTAGGAGTGGGATGCAGTTTGGATGTTCTTGAGTGACAGTAGTTTGGTATGTGCTTATTTATAAAGTTGTGAAAATGAGAAATAAATCACAGAAGAGTGTCTGCAGTCTTATTCTAGCTCTAAATGCACAATCTGACTACAAAGCAGTTGGATGCTGGCAATAAATAAAAATACTGAGTTCTCATTTAGATACATGTAGGTGGAGTGCAGTTCTTTAATTTTCCTGTTGAGCATTTTAAGGAAGCATGATCTTTCTTTACACTAGTTTTTTCTAAAAGGAAAAAAGTCTTGTTGATTGATGGTTGCAGTGTCTTTTAATTGTAAATGTACATGTATTAATCCATAAGCTGTTCATTTAACTGATATTGATTTTGCTGAACAGAAATTCAGAAATTGGTTTTGGCAGGATGAATGGAGAACCCATTGAAACAACATAACAGCTGTATCCAAGTTTACTAGAAAAAAATCCTAATCTCTTATTTGTTTTTTGGTGAACAGGAATTCAGAAATTGGTTTTAGCAGGAAGAATGGGAGAAGCCATTGAAACAACACAACAGTTGTATCCAAGTTTACTAGAAAGAAATCCTAATCTCTTATTTGCATTAAAGTGAGTCTTCAAATTATACAGATGTGTGTTTATAGATGGCACAGTACCTTCTGAGACAAGACAGTTACTCATTTAAAGCTTTCACAGAAATTTATACAAAGTTAAGCAGCGCTTTTTAGAAAATGTGTATATTGCACTTTTTTATGCTCTTCTTATTTGCTACATGTTTAACTAGGTTTTGTCATCGAGGTCCTGGTTTGCAGCATAATTCACATCTCCCTGTAGACTTGTTCTCTAGATCTAAGTTCTGTATTTTTTTAAGTGAATTTTAGTCCATTTGGATGTTAAGTAAAACTTAAAGTGGAAACTTAAAATGGACATACTAGCACATTCAAGAGGGCTAAGAATCCTGATGGCATAAGTTAGTCTATTCCTCCAAAGGGGTGACTGACTTTAGAGACCAGTTTAAATGAGCTGTTTCATTCCATGCCACTTTACTAGAAACCTCTGGCTAAAACTGGAAATTCTGTAATCCCAAAGAATTCTCTTGGCTTCCCAGGCACACAATAGTCACCTTCATTCTGGCATTTTTACTTGCCAGCTGCGCTGTTCTCCAGAATTTTGTATCACATTGCAGTGTTTGAATGTGGGAAAAATGTGTTATCTCCTCTAAGAACAAAGCAGTTTAATTTTATGTTCAGTTAAGTAACTGGGAATGTGTTTGAAGTCTGTCATGCTCAAGTGCTGAACAGAATTCACGTGATAGTACTCCAGACTTATCACAGAATTCACAAAATGCGAACATTTTGATGAAAGACTTCACTCAATAGCGTCAATTATATGTTATCTTTTTTCTCAATCTGTCTTTCTAAATTTTGCCTCTTCTATTGAGGCTACTGAAGGCTAATGCATAAAGCAGGAGTTCTGAGCTTCCCTAAAGTCCATAGTAAAACCTCCTTATCTAAAATGAAATTGACAAAGAGCAACAGCCTCTAAAGGGAAGGTTTGTATGGATGAGTTTGCTTTTCAAACTGTTTTCTAGAGCAGGTGTTTAATGTTAAGAATTACCCTTTAATGCTTAATGTTCCAGACATTATTCTCATTTACTTTGAGAGAAATGACAGATGTGACAACATAGTGACATATCTTTCTCAAGAAATAACCTTGCCCCTGCCAATAAAAGAAAACAGAACAAGAAAATACAGTTTAAATCTCTAAACTTTGAGGACTTAGTGACAAAGGCTGTCCTCCAAGGATAATATTTCTGTTCTGCTCCCTCAAAAATTTGTAATTGTGTATTTTTGGTGGAATGCTCCAGAGCTTATTGATGATTGGGTTACTGACATCCAGCATTTTGTTGAGTCAGACTTGTTCTATATTTAACACTAAAATGAAATCATTGCTATCGTTGGTAATTTGAAATGTGTAAATGGTTTTATTAGCTTAACTTTTTGCCTTTTGTTTAGGGTGCGCCAGTTCATAGAGATGGTGAATGGTACAGACAGTGAAGTGCGGTGTTTGGGAGGCCACAGTCCAAAATCTCAAGACAGTTATCCTGTTAGCCCACGGTCATTCAGTAGTCCTAGCATGAGTCCCAGCCATGGAATGAATATTCACAATTTGGCAACAGGCAAAGGGAGCAGCACACACTTCTCTGGTAAGTTTATGTGGAGGATAGACTACACAGATTAGGACATACCACAATGCATGGATTTATTCTTTTTTTTTTAAAACTTAAGATTTTATGCTGAATGCTGTGTGTAACAGTAAAATTTTAATCATTAAAATACATGATTTCCAGTCATGGGGAAAACCAACAGTTTCATTGCATGATTTCTGTGTGTGCTCTTGGCTTTATGTCTTGCAAAGTAGATTGCCACCAATTTCTAAGAAGTGCTTCCCTCTGGGAGGTGGAATGTTCTGACATAAATTTCCCTTGTCCTTTTGATGATAACTTATGGCTTGGGCAAGGTGGTTTAAATCCAGTAAGTGGTGCATATGATCCGTTTCCTGTGGTGTTGATGGAGAAGTCAAAGTAGGTGTGGTTGAACAGGAAACACCAGAAGCTGGGTGGTATGGTTGAGTTAAAGACATGCTGCTGGCAGCCACATTTCAGTCTGCACAGTTGAAACATTTCTTAGAGCATTTAGGTGGGAAATGGAAATTAATTCATTAAGTGGGAAATTAATGGAAAATCTTCAGTGGGAAGCCACAAATGTTCAGAGCTGCCTATGGGAAGATCCCCATGCCTGCCAAAGTACCCCTGCTGAGAGAAAGCTGAGCACGTTAAAATGGTACCTGAACCTTCATCCTTGAAGACTAAGACTCATAAGATAGCAGAAACCATCAGCTTTCACTTCTGTTTCATTTCCAAATCCAAACTGAAGCTGACTGAGGGCACTTTATTTTTTTTTTTTTTCTTCTCTCTGGGGTTGAGTGGAAAGCCATCAGAGTAACTGCTGCCCTTGGAAGAACAGCAGCTTTGATTTTCTTTCCTCTGTGTCAAGGGAGTGCCATCACTGGTGTCAGTGGAGAGCCACTCAAATTTTCTGGTTGTTCTTCAGGTAGTTATTGGCATGTATTATAGAAAGTTATATAGAAATATTGGCATGTTTATGAAAAGTTATAACTTTTGTAATTTTGAAAAGAGAGGCAGGTTGATGAATGTATTATTAGAATTGATGTTTGGGATTTTGTAAATGGCAGCAGCTGTTTTCTTTATAATAGGCTCTTCCTGTGACCTCTTTCTATTTTAGAACATACTGGAGAGCTCTTGGTTTGATGGAACTGGCAATTACATGTTTGCTTCAAATGGTAGTTTTCCTGTTATATTTTAGAAGGGTCAGAGGAGATTTTAGCTAGGCATCATAATTTCACAGCATGGTGTAATTTTATTTAGCAAAGCACAATATTAACAATTAAAATAATTACATGGTGTAGGAGGGAGGTTGTATGTAAGTATAGCAACGTGCAAAGTATTCAGCACTGAATTCTACTGCACATTTATCAAAAGAATTATGTGATCAGGAATTATTAATGTTTGCTTCCATTCATAATGATTACAGTGGCCCAGGAAAGCCTTTCTAAAAAGCTCTTCTACATTAATGCAGTTTTCTGTTTTACCAGTATATTAGTACAGCTGGAAAAAACCTTTTTGTTTTATTCTATTCTATTCTATTCTTGTTAAATAATGTTTAACTTGTGCACTCTAGAAGGCTTAAAGGTTCAAATACCTGAAACATGGAGGTGAAGTACTTGAGTGTGTGTGACAAATTTAGCGTACTTGTTTCTGGTCACTTATTTATTTTTTTCTACAGCCTCATCTGTAAGTACCACTTTATGACTATGATTGTTAAAACTTCCTTGCAGGGTTTGAAAGTAGTTGCAGTAATGGAGTAATATCAAATAAAGCTCATCAGTCTTACTGTCACAGTAAGCACACGACCACCAGCTTGAATGTACCAGAGCTCAACAACATAAATGTATCCAGATCACAGCAGGTTAACAGCTATTCCAGGTAAATAAACTTTAGGTGCTTCTAAATCACGTTAAATTCCATTATGTGGTAGGGAAGAGTTTTCAGTGGGATTTGATGTGATTTTTTCTTTTCCCCCCCTCAAGGATAGTTGAAAGTGTAAGGAGTTAACAGCTTGTGGTAACTCAGGCTGTTTTGACAGTTCAAGCTTAACAGACCTTTTTCTCCTCTTGGGTTAAAGAAATGCAATGGACAAAAATAAACTGCCTTGCTTACAGCTATGGTCAATTTTGAAGTTGCACAGTGAAGGTTAATGATCTCTTTGGCGCTTGGGATTTTGAAGCCATTGACACTGATTTAAGTGTGTTGCACTCGGGTAATGAAAGGTTTTCCAGATACTCTCCACTTGTGGCAGTATCTGCGAAGTAAACACAGTTGAAATGCATATGAAGTGTGGATTCCCTTTCACTGAATGCACCAGGATTGTTTGCCTACTGCAGTCACTGTCATGAGGGCAAATGCATTCAGTTCAGAGAATATGGTTAATTCATGGTTCATATGGTTGTTCCTAACCAGTACATATTAAGCTCTGGGTTGCATGGATGCAGCAGAACCTAATTTGATGTGAAATGCAACAGCACTCAGTTGCACTGTCCAAAATGGATTCCCAAAACTACCACATAGGATGTGATGATGTGGTGGTGATGACCAAAAGTATTTTAGTTGAATAGTGATAATTGGGGTAAAAAGGTAAGAGTAGCAATTTACTTTTTAACTTTCCACAATTTCTGTTTGGATCAGCAGTTGCCTCTGCCAAAAGGCCTGGCAGTGTCCAGGCAACTTGGAGATTTTTCATGGAGGAAGACAGTTCCTTGGCTGTGTTCTTGCCCAGTCAGAGAGGCTTTTTGGTTTCCTGCCTCAAAGGAAGCTGAGTATTTTTGGTTGCTTAGAAGCAAGATACTAAACTTCCAAATTGAATCTATTTGGTCTTGACAGAGGTTTTAGGTTGCTATTCTCTGTGATGGAATAGAACAGGCCAGGATGCAACTGTCAGCAAAGCTCAGTCCCCAAAGCCACACTGGCATTTTCTAAAAGCACTTCTGTGAGCTGCTGTGAGCAGAGGGTGGTGAGGAGTTGAATGCTCTGCATTTGCCACTGAGTGTCTCTTCAGTGTTCTGCTTTACTCAGCATTTGCTTTGGGGCTTTCTTTTTTTGTTTTTCCTCTGTCGTTCCATGGAGTAAATAGGAGAAGGCATTTTTTTGAAATCATTAGTTACCTAAATATGGTATTTTCAAAGTAGGATCTATATTGACTTAACTATATTTTTACATATAAATATTAACTATATTAAAAAGTAGGAGTAGTATATTTTTTCAATGCATTTTCTTTATCTATGTGTATGTACAATTATATAAAAAGGTAAGAACTTTTTAGTACGTATTTAGAAAATATTGTTATATTCCTTACTCCTGAGTAATGGGGGACATTAATGTTGAATTTTTCAGCATCCAAAAATAGTGTTTTACTGAAAACTAATGTTGAGACAGCCTTAAAACTTCCCTTGGTGCTCTGGTATCAACAGTTGCTATCAAAGAAACTGTGGTCCAGCTTAGTAATATTTAACAGCAGCTTTTCAGTAGATAAGATGAGGAAGTACTGTGATGAAGTTGTAAAGATAACCTAAGTACTTAATATGAGTAAAACTTGTCCTTATTACTCTCTTTCCAGCAATGATGTAGACATGGAAACAGATCACTACTCCAATGGGGTTGCTGAGACTTCATCCAATGGCTTCCTAAATGGTAGTTCTAAACATGATCACGAAATGGAAGAATGTGACACAGAAATGGGTCTGCAGTGATATTTCTTACATTTTTATTAAGTGATGGCAACAAGGTTATGTTTTTACTTGCAATGCTTCCCAACTTGAAATTAGGGTTACTAGATCAAATCTTAATTTTTTGGATTGTTTTGCTATTACTTGAAGTAAATTTTAAAACCACAGATGTAGGTGGTCCAGTATCAGTGTGAGAACAGGGGAAATGGG
Organism: Certhia americana; assembly: GCA_018697195.1. Classification (NCBI taxonomy): domain Eukaryota; kingdom Metazoa; phylum Chordata; class Aves; order Passeriformes; family Certhiidae; genus Certhia; species Certhia americana. Next base: position 63,012,300 of record CM031858.1, on the reverse strand, counting down.
TAACTCATGGCTACTGAAACTAGCATTGATTCTAAGGAAATACCTTTGAGAAGAAACATCCGGTTGTGTAGCACCCTGTGTTTGAGTTGGGAAACTGCTTCTCCCTCTTCCCATTCATAGTTCTCATGGCATCTTTGTGCTCCACAGTAAATGCAGAAATTCTAAATCTTTTATATTGGAATGCAAAGTGCTAATATTTAATGCTCAAGAGCTTTATTTGGGAAATGCAAAAATTGAAAATTAACTTTTTTACCATATTTTCCACCAAAAAAATACCAATTTATATAGTTATGAGCTGAAATTAACTTCGTTTTTCTTAATTTGTTTTATACTCTGTCATGCCTGTTGATGTCAGTGACAAATGAGTATTTAAAATCCCCTCTGCTTGCCCTTTGTGCAGCTGCAGAATTGGTACTCAATTGATTTAAGCAGATGTCAGTTAATGTGTAGTTTAAATGAAATGTGAAACTGGAAACCTTCAGAATGCAGCAGTGTGTGCAGAGCTCTGTGAGCTCTTCCCAGTTCCGGGCCATGTGCTGCTGCTGCTGATCCTGCAGCTTTGCTGGGAAATGCAGGTAACTGTGGAAAAGCAATTGTCATTCTGTTACAGCCCTGCAAGGAGGAATGCAAGTTGCCAGACCATTTTGCCTGCATTATGCTCTGAAACTGGATAATAACAGGACCTTATTTCTGTGACAGAAACCCCAAAGGTCCTCGCTGTCTTGCAGCCTTTTCTGCAGACTTGCTGTGACAGACATGCAGCAGCTGCACAGGGCACAGAGTTGTGTTTTTTGTAATGTAGTTGTCTCCTGCCTTTGGAAAGTCATGTCTTAAATTAGGCTGAGCAAGGGGCAAACACCACTACTTGAAGACTTGTGGGTGCTTCACCTACACTGTTTACCCCCACACACACTCCCCTCAGGTTGAGTCTGGTGGGTTTTTGCTTTCTGAAATATTTATGTATTCTCCTTGGTGCTGTGTAGGAAAGGTTAAGTAGGCAGGTATTTTCCAGAGGTGATACACTTACATCTAAGGGGAAAAAAATAGTAGCCAGTTAAAAATCTTTTTCTGAAATAGTGGTCAAAATACATCACTAAATAGCAGTGTTAAGGTCAGAAAGAAGAGTGGATTTATAATTGAAGAGTCTATCAAAATGCTCGTTTTAAAACTTGATTCCACTGATGAAAAAAGAGAAGGAATGGATAAATGCCTTTTTTTAATGCGGTGCTTTAGGTGTAAATTTTAAAAAAACAGATTTTCCAAAGAAACCAAGTGTGGGTTTACTATTCATAAGCTGCATCAATATCTTTCAAAATCACTAGTATTGGGGAATATTGTAGGAAACAGTAAAGAAGTCCGTTGTAGTGTCCTGCTTGATGACAAAAGAAGCCTGAAATATCCAAATGATTAAGATAATGCGAGGAGTGTGAACAGTCTAAATGATTGTCTTATAGCAGAATCCATCATGGCTATTGAGGGAGTTTGGCATTTTTTACCCTTTATTAGTTCCTGATTTGAAGTATCTTTAGAAATGCAATGCTGAAGAATTAAGAAAGTTAGAACTGTGTGGACTTCCATTGTTGTTTTTTAAACTCCCTTAAAATTTTAGGGTAAAATCTGGTTTATCTTCTAGTTAGTTTAAAATTAACCCCCCTGCAAATAAACAGCACATGCTATGACAGCCTTTGCCTTTAGTTAGCCAGGTCTTTAAATGTTTATACAGCACGTGGAACAGGAGCATGTGGGGCCAGGGTCTCTGGCTGAGCTGCTCTCTGGGCAGGCAGCTGTGTTTGAGTGAGCTCGGTGGGAGCCTGTAGATCCATAGGCTGTTACCCTCGGCTCTGTCCGTGGTGATGATGACGGTATCGTTTCTTTAGAAGTAGATTCAAGTCAGTTAAGACGCCAGCTATGTGGTGGCAGCCAAGCAGCCATTGAAAGGATGATCCATTTTGGAAGAGAATTGCAAGCAATGAGCGAGCAGCTAAGAAGAGAATGTGGCAAAAACACAGTGAATAAGAAAATGCTCAAGGTATGTTTAATCTTCTTGTGAGGGTGAACAACTGTGCTGCCCAGCAGGAACTTCCCACAGCATGTTGCGCTGGAATACTGTTCTGCTTTAACTTCTGCCATTTTTCATGTGTCTCAGAGCAGGTGTTCTGGTCAGCTGTGGTGTAGCACTGTCTTCTTTTTTGTCTGTGTAGCACATGCACAGGGAAGATAATTTTGTGCTGTTGCACACTTAAACACAGAAATTAATTTAGCACTTTCCTTTCTCTGATTTGTGACCATGTAACATGGCCTCTTGAATCGAAGTTCTGGTTTTGGATCTAATGATAAATGAACTGCAAGGGGATTGGTAGAGATGTCTAAAATGTGCTGTCAATTAGTACTCTGCATGTTAATTAGTTTGCCTTGATTTGAGACTGCTCTGGAAAAGAATTCTCCTGACAAAGAATGCATGCAGTTTTCAGTCCATTTTCTCTTACCCCATCACTCAGTAAAATAATGCTACCTTTTGCCGTGCTCTAGGGAAGAAAACTAAATGGAACAAGTCCTGTCACAATTTCTTTTTATCTTTTTGTATTGATGGACACTGACAGTCACCTTTGTGATTCTGAATCCAAATAGTTGAACAAAATAGCCCTTCTTTTCACTAGTAGCTTGTAGCTATAGATGTAATAAAAGTCATCTTCCCACAGGATGCGTTCAGTTTACTTGCATATTCCGATCCCTGGAGCAGCCCTGTTGGAAATCAGCTTGACCCCATACAAAGAGAGCCAGTGTGCTCTGTGCTGAACAGTGCAATACTAGGTAAGTGTGGCCTGCTGGCTGCCCAGGGGGTTGCCTCCCTCTTGACCCCCACAGGTGGCCCTGCTGCTCCACCATAAGGATAGCAGTGTAGGGTACACTCTTCTGGGAAGAGAAGGATAGCTTTGGAAGGGATGTAATATAACAGGTACTTGTCTGCTGTTGCAGTTCAGAGCAAAAATGGGGCTGTTCAGTAACAGTGCTATGCACGGTCACTGTGTTGCTCCTGCTTTGTGTCTCGCTCTGAGAGCAAACTTCACAAATAAATGATTTAAGTAGTTGAAATGTTGAGTTTTCAGTGTAGTATTTTGAAATTATTCAGGTATTTCAACTGCCACTGTGATTCTTTTTCAGAGACTCACAATCTGCCAAAGCAACCCCCGCTTGCCCTCGCCATGGGACAGGCGTCACAGTGTCTAGGATTGATGGCCCGGTCAGGAATTGGATCCTGTGCGTTTGCCACAGTGGAAGACTACCTACACTAGCTATGCATTTTGAAGGTCTGAAAGGTCTTGTGGCATATTCAACATGGAAAGTAGACCAGCTCTGCTGACTGGAATTTGGAATTTTAATTATGTACTAAGGACAAGTCTGTCGCTTTATGTTGCTTCCTAGTTTACAGCATGATGCAAATGATTTCTAACTTAGTGTTAGGAGATTTCCATCTTTAAACCTCTTAGACAACTAAGAGTTGAAAATATCACTGGTAACGTCAGACATCCAAATTGACAAGTACCAATCCTTTGAACGATTGTCCAAAACAAACCAAAAATCCTGCTACCTTGTGGTGGGACGGAAGACTAGAAAATATGGATGTATTAGCATGTGGGTGATGTAAACGTCAAGCAGGATGACTTGCCAACCTCCACCCCCATTGTTACATAGTTCAATCAGTGTAATTTGCAAAATGCAAATGGTTTGGATATATAGTGTTGATGGGAAGAAATGATATTTTTTAATGTGTACTGTAAAACTTGAATTACTCAGGAGCTGAGTGAATATGTTTGTTGCTACTTACAATCCCAACCTGTTGATCTTAGTAGTTTTTTGTTTCAACATGGTCTTTTCAACTTTGTTTCCTTGTTTAACTACAGACAGCTTCTGTTGTGTAGGCTCACCAGTTTAACTGTTGTATTATAACAGTATTACATGTCAACACGGTGTGGTTATGAACTATTTATATAAAAACCAAATATTTAGTCAATTTACAGTCTTAATTTAATCTTTGTACACCTTGCATTTTTAAAAGTGCTTAAATAGTACTATATTGCAATAAAATGTAGTGATATCATAATTAACCAGCCATTAAAAACTTACATCTACATCCACAGTAGCATGGACGTGTATGCTACATGGTCTTGTCCTAGAGCTCCAGCCTAGAACTGCGGTTCTCCTGGAGACCTGTGAGGGGCGTGGCTCATCCCTCAAGCCGGGGCTGCCACTTCCCTGCGGGAGCTGGGCTGGTACAAGTGAAAGGCTTTGCCGTGTTCATGTCACACAGTGAGTCTAGCTAACAGTGCAGGAAGCTTACTCAGGACTCTCTACACATGGGGAAAATCCCTTACTGCTGGAAAGTAATCATCAGGCTGGAGAGAAGTGTCCTGCTGTGGGAGCTGATTTAATGATTCTGCTGTTGGGTACAGCCTCTCTGTAGAGACAGAAGTCACTGAAGCAGCAGGAATAACTGCCTGCTGTAAGGAATGCAGCATCCACAACAGTAGGTACAACATTGCTCATCTTTATTCTCTGCAAAGGCATTGCCTCATGGAGGCAGCTCAGCAAGCCTGGTCCTAGCACCAGCTGTTCTACAGCACTGGCCTGGCTGCTCTGTAGCTTCCCCAAGAACTTCTGAAAGGGGAAGAGGAGAGAACAGCGAAGTCCGATCAGGCACAGCTCTGTGCCTTCTGCTGGCTGGAGCTGAAAACAAAGTGATGATGAAGGGGGAAAGAACGCCTTTGTGTTGTGTTGAGATCAACTGTCACTAAAAGTCAGCAGCATCTGAAAAAGCTGTCTTCAGACTCCACTTTTAATCTGTGTTGCCAGCCAACGTTTCTTAAACCTTGCTGCTTTTTCCTTTTTATCTTGCCCTTAAAGAAAAATATAGCTGTTAGTTACCATTTTTCTTAGCCCATGTGCTGGAGAAGAGCAATCCCTTGGCTGCCTGCAGCATTTCAGAATGGAACAACCACTTAAAACACTGGTAAACTTCCTAAGGTATTTTATATGGCCCAGGTGCATTCCACTGGCCAGGAGTACCAGTTTGCACCAGGCTGCTTCAGGAGGATAGTGGGATTCAGTGGGGCTCTCTGTGATGGAGCACAGATAGAAAGCAGGCCCTGCTTGCTAAGGGTCAGTAACTTTTCCCTTTGGTGTTTGTAAGTCTCACAGACTGTGTGGGTGTGAGTCTGTCCCCATCCATTATGGAAATGAGGAGAAATGGGTGCAGTTTCCCTTTGCTCACATCGACATTCTGGGATCTTGGTATCCCTGCTTTTAAATCTGAGATGCATCTGAAATGCCTTCCAACAGCTTAGACCGGAGGCTGAAACAGCAGCTACTGAAGTATTTATTTCACTGAGCAGCCCTGGTTCTAGGACAAGAGGTGTCTCTTTACATACCAAAAGTGAGGTAATTTTTTTTCAACTCATACACCATTCCCAGACATGTGCTCATGACACCCACTGAGGCTGTAGTGCCCTGCTGCCCTTCCCTTACTCTCCAGTAATTCTTGGAGTTAGAGGATCACAAGCCAGGATGCTCCAGCATGGAAACACTGATTTTATTCAAGTGTACTTTTAGCCACATATGTAGAAAATAGTACTTTGACTTTCTGTACTCACCCCAAGACTTGTCCACGAACTGAACTGCAGCTTTTTTCACTGGGTCTTTCTTGTTTGCAAGGGAAAAAAATTCATTTGCTGAAATGGAGACAAGTGTTAATCACCAAGTTCAAGCCAGAAAAGACTCGACCCAGACCCACCCAAGCAGCAGTGCTTACCCTGAACCCGGTTGGTGTGTGGCCCATACAGCTGAGCATTTATGAAGTCTTTGGCGAGCTGTTGGTGGAGGCCTGTTACACTGTGCTCTTTCAAGCACACAGCCATGTAGTTCCCTTTTGTCCTAGTCAAAGAGAGATGTAAATCCCTGTAGCGTGGTTACAGGATCCAGAACACAACAGACTGCTGTCAACCTTTGCTACCTGAGCACAGCAGCAGCCAGTGATGGTTTCTGATACTCAGATGAGCTTTGTGGCAGTATTAAAAAAATAAAAAGCTGGACCAATACTCTCAAGCTGTTCTCATATGCCTTTGTGTGCCCTCAATATTTTGTTGGGTGTCCCAAGCTCATCTTGCCAGGAGCTAGGACAATTACTCTCTAGGGCCATCAGTGACAAAGAAATAGAGGAGAGAGAAAAATAGACTGAAATGCAGTGATTCAGTGCTCAACCACCCCACCTGTAGCAGCACACAACACAATGTGTACTGCTGTGCTTATGGCTGCCCAGCTAGCTCGTAGCAGTTACATATACGTAATATGTAAAAATTATTTATATCGTACATCTACATATATATGCACACATACATAAGTATGCTAAACCAGAAGATAGTAAAGGTGCTTTTAGCACATAAATACGCTTTCAATCAGATGAAGGATGGGGGAACATAAACTGCAGAAGAGGGTATAGCCATGCAGTGACAGAACAGCTGCTGTGATGCCCCTTCCCACACCAGGCAAAATCATCTCCTCCCCCTACCTGGCACCCTTGCTCCTCTTGCCTTTCTTCTCCTGCACTTCGGCCTGGCCTTGTTCCAGCTGTACAGCCCCAGCTTCAACTTCCTCACCTAAAGTAAATTTCCCAAATGTTACAGATCAAAACTGACCAGTGAAACAGGAACAGGACTTAAGAAGCATTTTTCAGAGGCACTGGCTAGGAACAGCTGTAAGAGGGAGGGGAAGAAATATGCTCAGGGGAGCAACCCAAAGTACTGCTAGCCAGCCTTCCTCTTCCCTTGGCATCCACAAAGTGGGATTCATCATGGGACAAAAATTCAATGCAACACAACAGCTACGGGTAACCCATAAAGGGAAATCCAGCTCTGGCTTTAGCATTGCTTCATTGTCAGATCATCTCTTTGTTATGTCAATACAACAGATCTTTTTTAAATAAAAGCAAGAAAAAGTAGCAGTTTCACCATCCAGCAGTATGTGAGGTTTGGATGAGAGAACTGTTTAAATAAAAAATTTTTTGTGAAGTACTTCAAAGTACAGATGAAGCAAAACCAGCAGTCACAAACAGTCTAGACTGTTGATTTTGTAATTCTGAGTTTGAAAAAAAGTTACTTAATATTCTACAGCTGCTAATAAACTGTAGTTTGATAAGTAGAGTATTGAGGCAATTTAACAGCTCTATCCAGGAACAGTCTTTATAACTTAAACAAAGGCTAAATATTAATCCAACTTTGGTAATCTTTGCTTTTTCTGGTGTAACACTTGCCTGATTTCCTTAAACACTTCAGGCTATTTAACTGAAATCACTGCTCAGCAAGTGACTTTTGTAAAAGGTATAAGAATTAGACTGAATCTGACTAGATTTTTCCTTGGGGAAAGACAGTCTGTCCGGTCTGTTCTTGCTTACGACATTGCAGAAGGTCTCCTCACCAGAGCTCCCCACTGGAGCTCTGGCACAGGAATGAACTCCTGGCATACCAGAATGTGTACCTCAGTAGCAAAGCAAGCTGTAGCATACCTGGGTCATCTGCCACAGCCTGCTCAGCGGGCCTGGGGAGCAAAGGGAAGGCAACAGGTTACTATTCAAATCACACTTCCTTCCTTTACCCAAAGCCATGAAAGACCCCATTTCCAGCCCAGTCTCCCAAGCCAGGACCAGAAGGGGCTGCCCTGCAGGTGGAAGATGTGGAGATGGGATCCCAATACCCACTGCCACCTCTCCATGATCCCTCACCGTGCAGGGACATCCTGCAGCTCCTTCAGCTCCTGCAGCACGGCCTCGGGCAGCAGCCTGCGCTTCTGTGGGAGAGAGGGGAAGTCAGGAGGGCACAGACACCGCCGGCACACACACCCAGGGCCCGCCCGGAGCCCAGCGCGGGCAGCGCCGTACCTTCTGCTCCGCGAACAGCTCCTGGTGCCGCCGCCGCTTCTCCTTCAGCTGCTCCCGGTGCCTGCGGGGAGGCGGGAACCATCGTCAGCATTCCAGGGGGCCAGAGGGGGGGGGGATTACGGGCGGGGTAAGTGAACGAGGGCTGGGGGAGCTTGGAAGGGCAAAGGAGATGGTGAGGAGGGCAAGTGCGGGGATAAGGGAGAGGGGATAGGAAAAGTGAAAGGGATTTAGAGGAGTGAAAGGGGGGTAAGGGATTAAGGGCTGGATAAGGAGGGAGAAGGAGCCGGGGGGGGCATAAGAGGGGTGGTGAGGTGAGAAGGGAGATAAGGGGGGGGAGAAGAAGGCAACAAGGGGAAATAAGCAGGGGTAAGGGGGGGAGGATAAGAGTGCAAGAGGCGTGAACGAGGGTAAAAAGGGGGCTAAGAGGGTAAGAGGGGTGGAGGGGGTTTAGAAAGGTAAGCGAGGGGATAAGGGGGAGGTAAGTCGGGTGAAAGGGGAGAAGAGTGCGGCTAAGCGAATGGAGTAAGTGGAGGGAAAGCGCTGGTGCGAGAGCCGCGGTTCGGAGCAGGAGGCTCCGGCGTGACCGTACCTCCGGACCGCCTCCCCCACGAGCTTCCGCTCGGCCTCGGCCGCCTCCCTTGCCACGCCGAAGGGCACCTCCTCCGGGGCCTCGTCCGCCTCGTCCTCCGAGGAGGAGGACGCCGGGCTGGGGAGCGCGGTGGGAGCCCGGCGCTTGCCCGCGGCCACCGCCCCTGCCTTCTGCCGGCCCACCATGGTCGCGGCCCCTGCGCCGCTCGCCCCGGAACTGCTCCCGCCTTCCGCCGGGGAATGCCGAGCGCCGGGACACCCGCCCCGCCCCGCGGGATGCACGCACAGACACAGGACACCGGAGGTGGCTCCGCCGCCGCCCCTTTATTGCCCCGGGGTCAAGTCCCGCCGCCGCCTCCGGCCCGCCCATCCCGCGCTGGGCCCCGCCGGGCCGCTCCCGGCGCTCCGGAGGTGATCCCGGGGCTCAGGAGATGATCTCTGTCTCGTGTCGCGCCAGCGCCTGCGGCAGCGTGGTCCCGCAGGGGCCCGGGAAGTGGAACCTGGAAGGAAGCGGCAAGTTTAGGGTGCGGGCAGCCCCCGGCGCATCCCGCTGCTCGCTGCTGTACCTGGCCAGTCTGGCAGGGGGGCGGGAGGGAGGGAAGGAAGAGGGGTTTTGGCCTTGTGGGACGTACGGACAAACTTCAGCCTCACCCTTTAAACAATAAGGTTTGTGTCTTAAGCGAAAATTCCACCATAGAAGAAGAATCCTCTTTTCTTATTTAGAAACTTAGTATTTCATAAGCGCCGGGGGGAAAACTAGTCCGTATTTGTCTAAACGCAGCGCTTCAGCAGTTGGACGCAAAGGGCAGGATGGAGGGGACTGAAGGCTGGTTGCCTGAGCAGGGTTACCTGAACCTGTTCGTGGCAGGAGTGGGTTCCATGTTGAACTCCGCGACTGGGACTCCTCTGGCCGAGACCTGCGGGGCGAACATGGCCGCAGGATACACCACGGACGAGGTCCCGACCTGTGGACAACGGGACAGAAGTCACAAGCGTAGCCGGACAGCGCTCAAACAGAGCACACCAGCCCAGCCCCGAGGTGAGAGCCCTTCTCAAAACATTGCATGTGCACTGACACCTGGGAGATGCCTACAGAAATGAAACCGAATCAGTATCTCTGATTAGTGTCACTGCAGATGGAGCTTTTTAACTTAGCACAGCAATCAGGAATTGTTTCTCTCACACAGCCCAAAAAAGCCTGTTTATAACTGTAGATGGAAAAAAAAATCCTAGAAACAAAATGGCACACTTTGTCTTCAGTAAATATAAAAACCCAACAAGACGTTCCTTCTGTTGAGATCATTCTGTAAATGGAAGACAACAGTCTAAGCAAATGTTTTGGTTAGGGATCTGGAAACTACATGGCATGTAAACCACCTTGCAAAAAAGCAGCACATTATAACTTACTTTCTTTTTAAATTGAGCATCAAAGTAGTTTTATTTTTCAGTGTTTGAGAAATTAGAACAATAGAATGGTTTGGATTGGAAGAGACCTTAAAGATCATCTAGTTTCAACGCCCCTGTCATGGGCAGGAACACCTTCCACTATACCAGGCTGCTGAGAGCCCCATCCAGCCTGGCCTTGAACACTTCCAGGGATGGGCCATCCACAGGTTCTCTGGGCAACCTGTGCCTGTGCCTTACCACCCTCAAAGTAAAGAATTTCTTCCTAGATGTAATCTAAACCCATTCTCTTTCAGTTAAAAGCCATCACCCCTTGTTCCTGATAAAAAGTCCCTCACTGGCTTCCTTGCAGGCCGTCACTAGGTACTGGAAGGCTGCTTTAAGGTCTCCCAAGAGCCTGCCTTCCTCCATGCTGAACAACCCCACTCTCTCAGCCTCCCTTCACAGGGAAGGTGCTCCAGTACCCTTATCAATTTTGTGTCTCTCCTCCAGACTTGCTCCAACAGTTCCATCTCCTTATGCTGGGGGCAGCAGAATTGCACAGTGTTCCAGATGGGGTCTCACCAGAGCAGAGTTAGAGTGAAATTCAGCATTGTATAATCTCTAACCCCTCTGTACCTGTTGACTTCTGAGTAGTCTGTGTACATTTTCAAACTGCAAGGTCTTTTAATGTTTTGCCCTGGACACCAGAGAGTCCCTCTGGGGCTTTCAGTTCTCTCAGGGAGAACTATCCAGGAGGATAGTCCAGGAGGTGCCACATCCTTAGCATGGCCTCCCTGCCAGTTCAGAGTACAGGTCAGGAAAGTGCCACTCACAACCAAGCAGAGGTCACAAATATCCAGCTCCTTCTCCACCGCTGTGAGCACGCCGGGATCCAGGGCTTCACCAAACCACACCACGTGGGGCCGCAGGAGCCCATGGCAGCCGTCCTCCTCACACCTGGCCAAACACCACAAAGGGACAGTGTCATGCTGCTGACTGGGACACTTCAGCCTCCAGAACAGCCAGGCAGTCCTCATTTGCTCGTGGGCACATCTTACCTGACACTCTCTCCTTCACAGCCCTCCCCACACCCTCCTCTACCATGTGATGGACAGAAGTCAGCTCATTCCATGCTATACGTGTGCTGGAAGTGCACATGTGCTGCATGATCCTGTGGTAGGGGTTGCTGAACAGCTGTTCAGCACAGATAATAGTGTCTTCCCCTTACTCAGCTCCTGAAATGCATGAAAGTTAAAACTCGGCCTCCATCAGCTTTAACAAACCTGCTAACAGGGTTTTAAGGAGAAAATGAACCAAGAGACAGAAGCATTGTGTTAGCCTCTTTCCTTAGGAATCAGATGAAAAATGTGGCCTTTTCCATCTGCAACCAGCTAAGGCAAAGCTTCAGGCAGTGTAAAAAAGCATCGTGGCACATTCTTTGCCTGCAAGGGCCCCCAGCACAGTATCCCAGACTAACAGTGGGTGGCACCTGCAAAGTAACAAAACATTTACTGCTGTAGCATTCGCTTTCTTGCTGCAGTTCTCCTGCTACTTCGCTTACTACAAACCCCATGAATTTGAGCACCTTTCATCTTGGTGCTCAAGTACACAAACGTGCACTTCTGATGCCCCTGTAACTTTAGACTCAGTTTCCTGGGTTCTCAGTTCCAGAGTTCTTTGTCTCCTTGGAATGTCCTTCCAGAACAACATGAACAGTAACGAAGCTTTGAGATGCACAAAGCATGAAGAGGTAATAACCAAAGTGGTCCATACATACTGAGGAAGGTCTTCAACTGGAATTGCAGCATCTTCTGTGTCAGGATCTGGAGCCCTGTAGTTACAAAATGGAAATACATGTCCAGCTGTACAAAACATACTTTATATATTAACAAAAACTTCACATTCTCTAAAGACCTTCATATTCTCTAAAGCAGACCCTCCAATCAAGCAATCTCTGCAACTTCAGCCAACTTCAAACACCTACTACAATCCTAAAATACCACACACAAGGCAGGCATGATTTTGTCCAGAATTATCTTGGAGCTGAGCAACTATAATAACTGTAATAAGCTGGCCAAGACTGTGAAAGGCACAACTATTTATGTAACTATCTAGAGGTCTGGTGAAATGTAAAGGGAAAAAAACATCCTAAAAAATCTTTGTCCCATCCCCCTGCTCACTTTTTTTTTTAATGGAGAAAGAAAGAATGGATTACCCCTTCCCAGCCAATGCGGGGCAGATCGGGCTCTTGTAATTCGCAGCTACATTTCCACAGCTGGTGCACCGGGTTTTAAATAAACTACCTGGAACACATGAAGAGGAAACATCAGGGATGAAGTGATGGCTCCGAGGTGTGGCTGTGCAGCAAGTGGCTGTGTTTATCCTGGGCAGCCTTCATTTACAGACCTTGGAGGCTGCACCTTGTGGGTAACTTACTACAGCCACAGCAAAGACAGTCCCACTGTGTCACCTTGTTCTGCCTCAGGATATGAGTAATATACAGTTCCATGACATACTTTGTGGGAAAATCATAATTTAAAATACCACTGAGGGAGATGATTTCTGTTTATTTTTTTCTCTTACATAAGAAACATTTTATTTAAAAAAAAAATATGCTGGTCAACACCGTTTTGTTTCATGCAAAACTCCGCTCCAAAACTTCTGTAGCATTATTAACATGGTGTCAAGGTGTGAACATAGCCAAGAGCTAAAAATTGTGTCCATTTTGTAAGGAATACAAATAACCAATACAAGTAACTGTTGCCAAGGCTTCATCATTAGGTCCACAATTGCAAAACAGCTTGTGCAGATTTCCTGGGTCCAAAGCACAAAAGCAGTGGTGGGAAATCCCATTTACACCCATCCCATTATTTAGTGATACTTGAGTTAAAAAGCATCAGAGCGCTGGAGGACCAGAATAGGTGTTTGTCCTGGGAGACTTCCACTCTGGCAGAGCCTGAGGAGTGGAGAAATGAGTGGGGTCACCTCTAGGGATGGAGAAGGGCTTCCACACCCTCTTTCTCTTCACACCTGTACATTTCCTCAGATCCCAAAGCCCCACTGACCCTCAGGTGCTCCACCTGCCTTGTGCTCCTCTGGCACTTTGTAGGAATAATGAATGCCACTGGCTACAGGGAAGAGAGGGGGAGGGCCACTGGCTGCAAGAAAGAAAAGTAAGGGAATCTCAATTGTTTCCAGCCCCTTTGTCCTCCTGTAGCCAAGGACTGCACAAGCGAGTACAGGAGAGAATAGGACAGAGGGAAAGCCCCAGGGCTGGTGAGGCCAGGCTTGCCAATACACCTTTTATTGGTGGCAGTCTATGACACCACCACTACCACACAATGGAATCCTTGGGGATTCTTTCCCCCTTTGCTAAATGAAATCAGCCATGTGTCACAGCCACATGTATTGAAGTGGATCTGTGGAAAACCATGCAAGCGAGAAGGGAGAACCAGTTCCTGTGTACTGTCAGAATCCATTAAAAACAGGAAGATGAGATTCTGTGATTCTACAGGGGAGGAATAAAGAGAGGCTATAAAGTACCTGAAACAACTTCCAAAAGAGAACGAGGGTGTTATTGTAAATAACTTTATGCAAGTTATTATAATTTTAAAGACTAGATTATTTTCTCTCTGTACTTATCCCGCTTTCCTTTCTTCCCACTCCTCATGCCGGGTTTCCTGGCCTGTGGCAGACACATGAGCCAACTCTTACCATGGATTTCTAAGAGGTGCTTGGTGCCTGCCTTCCTGTGCAGCTCATCAATGTTCTGAGTGATGACCACGACACTCCTCCCTTGCTTGCTCAGGCGTTTCTCGCACTCCGCGATGGCGATGTGAGCTGGATTGGGATGTTTGCTCAGCATCACCTCCCGCCGGTAGTGGTAGAATTCCCACACCCGGGAAGGGTTTCGCGCAAAAGCCCCTGGAGTAGCCAGCTCCTGCGAAAGATGTAACAGGTCATCCTACAACAAAAGAAGAATCCCTTCCCCAGATAAAGCCTGCTGGATCTCTCTTTATGCTGGATCTCTATTTATACTGCTGCCTCCATCACAAGGTCATCAAAAGCAGATAATTTATAACCAAGTTGGTAAGAATATTGTTCCACAGCCCCTACAGGGGTCACAAGTCAAAGTGTCAATCAAAAGAGGAAATAACTTAGAGCTAGTGTGGTATGTGGGTTTACACTACACTACAACCATACTCTGTGCTGCCCTACCAAACTATTAGGAGCTTAGCACAAAGCAAGATGGCATATTCCAGTACATACCCTTTTTTGGTACCCACAGCTCTCTTTTTTACAGCAGCCATAAAACTCAGCATCATGTGAATATATTTCCTTTAGCCCCTGTAGAGCTCACATTGCTGGTACTTCCAGCTGTACTCCCAGTGCCTCCTCCCACCTACTTTCACACCCCTTTGGCTCCTACTGCTGGCAAGATCCTTCCAACAAGAGACAGAGCCTGTGGGAGAGTTAAAGAACCAGCCCCAAATAAAACAAGTCCTAAAGCATTTTTTAAAGGGTGTTATGGGACGCCAAGATTAAAAAAAGCCAAAACAGTCTGTAGCATCAGTTCTTCCTTTGGTATTTTGGTTTGTTTTAAACTCTTAAGAATTTAAAACAGGAAAGACCCCACATGGTAGGAAAACAGTGAGGGTCAAAGATGAGCAAACAGCTGAACTAGGGGAAAACAAGGGTGGTAGAAAGACTCAGAGCCGCCTGCAAGAATGTTGCTTTTCCCAAGCAACCGATAAACTGAAGGACAGAAACAGATCCCCAAGGGCACGGGGAAGAGCTGCAGAGGCAGCTGTAGGGAGAGCCCTCCTGTGCTGTGCTGCTGGAGAACTTCCACTCTCCTCCCCAGCTGTTCCTGACCCTCCATGCTCACCTGCACGACAGAGAGGTACAGCTGAGCAGGCACAGGCCACCAGCACCTACCTGGGCTTGCCACTTTCTCCAGAAGCCTCCAGCCCCTCTGAAGGTGGGGACACCGCTCTCGGCACTGACCCCTGCTCCGGTGATGATGGCGATGTGCTTGGCTTTGGCAAACACCTCTCGGAAATCAGCCATGTCTGTGCCAGGGCAGGGAAAACAAGGGGCTGTTCAGACACTCACACTCTGAGCTAAGAGGTCACACACATCCAGAAACAGCATCCACACACACCTCCCATGACTTCAATTTTGGAACACCAACTGGTTCCTGAGCCTCTGTACGCTGGAATTTGAAGGGCAGTTCCTGGGGATCCTCAAAATATGTGTCTAAGCAAGCTCAGTAGGGTAACATGTGCAAAACATGGTTACAGTCAATACTGAAAAGGCACAGCCTTTAACTAAAATCCACAAGATGCTACCCCAATAACAACTGTTGGCACCACCACCAGGAACAGTTTGCCTCCTGATTGATAGGTAAGATCCTGAGATGAAAAAAAAAGGTTGCTTTGTTGTTGTTTTTGTGTTTTGTTTTTTTTTCCCACGAAGTATCACCTAAAAAATTAGGATAATTTGGGAAAACATGTTTTCTTTTGAGGCATTTTTCCTGTTTTCTAGGTTTGCAGCTGTATTTCATATTTTTTAATGTGTTATTTCCACCATTTTTCCCTGCATGGTAAAGTAGTTTGGGAAAAAGATGGAAAATTGCCTTTTTATGTGAGTCAAGACAAGATTAAAAAGGAATGGGTTAGCTACAGACAGACAAAAAAAAAAAAAGATCTCTTGCAGATTACCTGTGAAATTAATTTTAAAGTAACACAGGTTAGAATCACAAAATGGCTGAGGTGGGAAGGGACCTCTGGAGATTGTCTTGTTCAACCTCCTCTGCTTAAGCAGGGCCAGCCAGAGCAGACTGCCCTGGACAGTGTCCTGTGGGATGGCTTTTGATATCTCCATGGATAGACTCCATAACCTTCCTGCACAATTCAATCCATTGTCTGACCACCCTTACAGCAGAAACACTATGGGATGTTTTCATGCATTGAGAAGATGCCCTGGAGCCTTCATTACCACCAAGGGCTCATCACTGACTTAAGGCCAATGTGGTCCACACCAGATCCCCAGGGACATTCCTGCCCAGCTGGTCACCCCAGCCTGTCCTAGTGCCTGAGGCTATTTCTCCCCAGGGGCAGGACCCTCTGGAGTATCAACCACTGCTCCCAGCTTGTATTTTATGGAAACTTGCCAAGGATACACTCTGGTCCATTGTCCAGATCATTAACGAAGGTGTTAAACAACACTGGCCTCGGTACAGACTCCTACAGTATTCCACTAATGAGCAGCCTCCAGCTGAACTTTGAGCTGCTCACCACAACCCTAATCCTCACAATTTACTAGGTGGTCTTTCAAATAAAAACCAAAACTACCCCACCCAGCCCTCCTCCACACACACAAAAAAAAAATCCCCACCCAAAGCCAGGTACGTTCCAGTAAGAGAAAGAGCCACTGGAAAGGTCCCAAGACCCACAGCAGAGAACACTGCTATTCTGATGCCCCGCAACCTGCTGCTGCAAACCAGATCTCACAAACCCGGGATGTGTAAAGCTCAGGCCAAAAGCCCTCCCAGCCAGGTCTCTGACAGCAGCCAAATGCTGATGCTCAAGGCAGCAGAAAAAGCAAGTTTGCCTCAGCTACCCATCATTAGGGGGGTTGCTATTGGGCCCGTGTGCAGCTTTCAAGTTAAGGCACTCTCAAATTGAAAAACAAAACCAAAATACCTCCAAACAAACGAAAAGAGGGCAGCTACTAGTGCTAGGCTGAACAGGGGCTCCTGGGGTTACCCAGCTCCTGAGCTGTTACAAATGCTGGAGGCTCATTCTTGTACAAAGAAATGAGGAATTAGTTTCATTACTCATTAGGATTATGAAAGGAAAATGCAATTAATCATTGCATACTTAAATTATGTGTTTATGTTGCAAACATGCAGACTCCAAGGGTTTTTAGGACTATACAGACATAGAAAGGTAATTTTACTAGCTGGGGGACAAAAAAAGCAACTTCACACTGTTTTAAACTTTTTTAATTACGCCGTGGATTTCTCCTAGCAGATGAAACCTTCTAACAGCTCAAATCCACCTTAAAAACCTGCCCGGGGTGCTAAAGCAAACAAATACACGTCTTACTTGAACTAGGACGGGCCATTTCCAAGCAAAACTTCTGTTTGTTTGAAGACGAGGCCTTAAGTCCACAATGCGCTTGGGAAACCAACCTTCTAGCGGTAAATTGAAAGAGACACATCAGGATCCCTCGGAAGTGTTTCACCTGGGGAGAAATAAATCAAACATAAGCGGCTCAGCCAGGGCGCGTATTTCTTCCAGCTTCCTGCGAGGGCTCTCCTCAAAGAACCAGGTGCCAGTGTTCATCACGGCTCCCTCCTGCACCTGCAGGTGTCATCCCCAACCCGGGGCCGCTTTTGTTCAGAACCGGGGAGGTCAGACCTGCTCCCAAAGCAGGGCTTTCGGCCGACATCCAACATACGCGACGCTTCCGAACCGCGCTGCTAGCCCGAGGCAGCTCCCAGGACCCGGCTGCCCGCCGGCATGTTAAGAGGAGGGAAAAGCAAGGGACGGAGCAGCGGCGGGCTGCGAGCCTACGTGCATCTGCCGGCCCGCAGAAGGGCGAAGGGGACAGCGCGGGCGGGCGGAGCCTCCATGAGGGGCAGGCGGCGGAGGCGGCGACCGCCGGGCCCTCAGGTCGGGGCTCCGCCCGCGCCTGCCGGGCCCTGACGCAACTCCGGGGCCGCGAGTTCGAGTCCCGCCCGCTGCCACTCACCCCGGGCCGAGCCGTGCGGGCCCGCACGTCCCGCCCCGCGCTGCCGGCAGGGCCGGGCCTCGGCGCCGCTCCGCCCTCCTGCGGGAAAGGGCCCGCCGTGCTACGGCGGTATGGGTGCGTGGATGGATGCACTGGAGGCACCCGCGGGGCGCTTCCCGGCTTTGCGCTGTCCCTGCGCCGTGCCGGAGCGCGCACGTATTAGCTGGAATGAGCCGCAAATAGGTCAGGAAAGCTGGATGGCTTTCCAGCGTCATTCCTTTCTGCGGTCCGCCCTCGGGCGTTCGCAGTTTATGCCTTCATGGATGAAAACTCCACTGCACTTTGCACTTGGACAGCACACAATTTCTTTCTTTTTTTTTTTTTTTTTCTTTTTTTTTTCTTTTTTTTTTAAATGAGAGAAGCTATTTTGAATGTTTTGCTCTATAAAGAAGACAGCGGCCTGCTCTCATCCAGCCGCCTCCTCTCCACGCTTCCCCAACAACCTTACATCATTACGGCTCTTTTCAGTCAGAGATTTTGACACATTCCTCCCTTTGGGAGGCTAAGCAGATGAAGAGGCCCCCAAAACACGTACCCAAAGAGGGGAAAGGCTGCAAGTCAAGTCCCAGCGTGCTCTTTTCAAGTCCACCAGCAGCCTGTCCAGCCCCGCGGGCAGCTCCTGTCTCCCACTCCTGTTGGCACAGGACGAGCTACCTGAGCGAGTTCACCTGAGGGCAGGGGACAGAACACCCAGAGCCTGCTCCCAGGGGCTGGCAGCCGACGTTTTCCTCATTACACTGCTCCATGGCACTTGTTTACAGAGTACCAGCACTTGGTTCTCTGCCTCCAGCTGCAAATTCGAAGGAAGCCTTTGGTGGGGGAATGTTTGACACAGCGAGTTGTGCTGACTGAACACTTGTGCTGGTGCTTGCTGGGCTGTGACAGCTGCTCCCTGAGCACTCCGTGTCTCCATAAAGGCATGCATGCTCAGAAACAGCACATCATAAACTCAGAAAACAGGGTGAAGGCCAGCATGATCTTACTTAGCATTCTGACGACCCTGATGGTTAAAATCCATTAATTATGTGCAGACTGGGGAAACGAACAGGTTTGTTGAATAAGGGATTGGTTCTGCATACTATTACTCAGTATATATCATGATTGGTGTTTGTTTTCTTTAAATTGAGATCTTGCTACAGACTGTACACTGTGCTTGGAAAAAAAATGGTTCTGTTTATGTACTAGAGTTTTGAGGAGCACATTAACCAAAGAGCTTTCATTTTCCTATGACATTGTTACACTCATTAGCTCTGTTCCTTCTAACTTTACATCAACCCAGGACAGGACATGTTAACATGCAAGGTTTGCAAAAGGTCTTTTAGTAACAGAACTCACGATGGTATAGGTTATGTGAAATGGGTACAGAAGGACACATGGTTGGCTTGCTTTGGTCTCTTTGGATTGCCTACTCCAAGAGCACAATTATCCCAGTGTTTCTGAAGCAAACAATCATGCAGTCTTGTTTTCTCAGTGGTCTGTACAATGAAGAGCCCAGCTGATGCTGGCTGCTGCTAACCTGGTGTAACTATTGAATGTGTGTCGTAAGAAAATGGCCACACTGATTTTCAAAATTGCTTGTAGTGGTCCTGGACAAATATGTTAATATGTAAGCAGATTTCCTAAAAGGTTTATAAAAATATTAAAGTGACATCTAAACTTAACTTCAAGACACTAGGGTGTTTGGTGTTGATACCTGGCAGTGTTCCACAATCATCTGTGTCTGATAAAACAATTCTGCACAAAAATCCTTTTCTATTACAGCAGTTTCCTCCAGCAGCAGTGTCACTGATGCAGTGAGAGCAACTCTAGGTGGACACCAGAAGCATGAACTGTTCTGCAAAGATACACATTTCATCAAAATCAATTAACATGTAAGAATCCTGTCTTAGAGGGACAAAAGCCATGGCATGGGCAAGTGCACTGCCCTTCACAGCCCCTCCTTTCACTGCCTCTTCCAGCTTTCACATTGCCCTCCCAGCTGCCAACCGTGCTACAGGCAGCTGAGGCCTTTATGTATTTAGCAATGATCCTCTCTTGTCTGTCTTCCAGGAACTTGTCCCATCTCCCCTTGACTGACATGATTCTGTTCTCTGGCAGGAGTTCCCCGGCTCTGCTCCCTCTCCTGGGAGGGACGGGGAAAGCAGAAGGTGAGGAATGTGTATCCACAGGGGCTGCTATTCTCCTCTGAGGCTCAGCGGTAAGATGGGCTCATACCATCCAGTCTTCCAGTCCAACCACACTCTCCTTTAGCATTTTTACCAAGTCTCCTTTGCATCTGAGCAGCTAGAAACAGCTCCCTCTTTGAGCATGAAGCCTAATTGTACCAAACACAAGCAAAGCATTTCTTTTTTAAATCCCAAGTAAACAGTCTGTATTCTAACACACAAAAGGTCTGCACCAATTAAATACAGTATGGCAGTATATAAATTACAGTTCTTTACAGTAAATAGTAAAACACGAGAGTCCGCTTACTGTACACAACAATCAAAGAAAGAACAGCAGCTTTTCAGTAAGGTCCCAGGTATCTCAATCATTCACTTGCTAAGGAACAAAGGAAAGATACAGCAGGCCATTCACTTCACTCATTTTTTACCATGTTGCTTTACAAATATCCAGAGCTTGTACAGGCATCTACAGTATCTACACGTGGAACAACCTTCTTAGGAATTCATGAGCACTAGACATAAATCCCTCCATCATTCCCATTATTAAAATAAACTTTACAGATTAAAATTACTTTAGCAGGTTCTATTTCATCTTGATAATAAACCAGCAAGTAACAAGTGCAAAGTTTGCAGTCATGATCCATTTACTGCTTCTTAATTTCCCATTTCTCCCTACCCCACACCCAAAAATCCCAAACCCCCCTAAAAAACCCAGAATGTTGTCCTCTCACACCCTTGCAGTAATACTGTTTCTGCAGTCAAACTGCCTGGCTGGCTTTTGCTAACATGTGAAACGCCAGACTCATAGCTTCAGGCATCGTCAGTCATTCCAATGCCAAGTCAGCACAGTGGCAGGCCTCTAGGAAGACAAAACATATGAAGCAGTTGGATATTTCAGTGTGCTTAAACACGGAAGGCTGCACGGTGCCCAGTGACTCGAAGAAACATGGCACCAAGTTACCAGTTAAAACATTTACAATAGAAAGATATAAACAGCAAGTATGTCAGTCTAAAACAAGTTCTTTGGTAATTAAGAACAGCAAACCGTAGTGGTTGGGGTTTTTTCCAAATACGGATTTACATCCTGGTTTTTCCTCAGTAAAATATCTTTTGTTGTTTAAAATATATCTCCCAAGTTGTTGCGTAACAAATAGTCCAGTACCTCAGTTATCTACCATCAGCTTTAACTGTTTTAGTGTGCAGCCATATCTGCCCACTGGCAGACAAACTATAGATACACATTCATATATATATAATATATATATATTATTTATAAAAAATTAGAGAATTAAGTCAAGGACTCTAGAGAATACACATTCCGTATGGACAGGTTAAAATGTACAATAGCTTCAAAAATCCGTAAAGTTTTCTACACAGTGACGCGTGTAGTAAGTGCAAAAATACTGCGGTTTAGTTAATCCAAGATTTCCTGTTTTCCTGTTTCCTAGAAAAAGCAGAAGCTGCTGCATCTCCTGAATGGCAGAGGATGTCTTGTCCTCCTGTCTTGGGAGTGGCTGATGAGCCTTGAAGCACAGAACTCTTCCGTTTCTCTGAAGTGGAAGATGCCTGAGACCGGGAAGTGCTATTCCATTTCCTTGTGGGAGCTGGTGCTTTGCTGAGGCGCCCAGGACGAACGAAAACACCGTGTCGTGGTTTGCAGTGGAAGTACTCTCTGCCCTTCACAATTCCATCGTGCTTCCCTTGAATGAAAAGAAATGCACAGGATTAAATGCTGGTGCTGCCATCAGCACATACAATTGAGGCACTGAAGTGTGAATAGGTTTGGTTATCTGTCAAACAGCCAAGATTGTTCCTGATGAGTGACAGAGCCAGATGCTCACCATACACTAGGGAGAACAAAACTTGGAAAAGAGGGCTTGAAATGACCAAAAAGATGATTTTCTAAAATACTGCTTTGTTAACCAGCAGTTTAAAAAGCCAAGCATGTGTTCATTTTGTAAAATAAACTGTCCTCAAAATCAATTGCTTGCAAAGCTTAAAATTTCACTGGAGACAAACTTCTGCCGTAAGTGATATTACCTATTAAATTACTAAAAATATCTTTTTAAATGACCTGAAGCATTTCTGTAGAAGCTTCTTAACATTCTTAACATTGACTTTTTCTGACCCTGCTGAAGTGAAGTTACAGAAAACCTGTGCTCTGGAATTCCTCTTTCCCCAGTGGAAAACAACAATAAATTTCTAAAAGCCACTTGCAGCAAACCTATCTGACAAGTGATGAACACTGTTAGTACTGTTCATGAATGTGTGCACACTGACCTAAAAAAAATCTGCCAATTTTAGGTTTTGCTCGTTTCTCTGATGTGTAAAAACAGATCCAAAGGGGAACTACCACAGCATGCAAAAGCAGACCTTTCAGACAGTTAAAAATGGATCAGAGCATCCCTACAACCAGAAAACTGAGAATTGGGTGTATGAGCCACCAAGCTTCATGAAACTGGAGGTACTTCCCAGGACTGAACTGGAAGAATGACTGTACTGTGACTTTAAGAATTGGACACACTAGCTGCATAGATAACCCAGAACACATTTAGTCTTACCCAGCTGAACATTGAGTTCAACTCCAACCCAGATTCCAGCTGAAAAATCCACTGTTCCAACATATCTCACTGTACCCATCTTATTACTTCCAACACAGACTTGCTCGCCCACGGCCACCCAGCTTGGCAAGACGTGGGCTTGATCTGCAGAAGCACCTTCTTCACAATCAGAACCATCCAAGTGGTCCTTCGTAATAAAATTGTCCATGGAAGCACCAGGATAATTCTCAGGGTCTGAAGTGTCTTTCACCAGTCCAGAACAAAAAGGGCTTTCCACAGCATCCGCAAGCCATGCAGAGCTCTGCTGACCCATGCACGAGCTCTGCCCCTTGCCAGGGACTCGGGATGACTCTGAGGCGCTCGCTCCATTAGAGGTCAGAAGGGAACACGACTGTGGAGCTGTTGAATGATCAAAGTCCTTTCCATCTTCAACACCCATGAACTCAGTAAAGGAGTGATCTTCCAGAACGTCCGTCATGTGCTCAACTGTCACCTCGTGTGCTGAAAATTCAATGGTGTTTTTGCCATCCAAAGAACTTAGAGCTGAGAGAGATCCAGCTCTGGGTAACTGCTGAGAGTCTCTGTCAGTGGCACTGAATGACAGTGGTACTTGCTCTGTTAAGGCACTGTTTTCTTTCAGTGGTACCACAGGTAACCGCTCTCTCACTAACTCCTTTTCTGACTCTTGACATTCCTTGATCAAAGAAGATCTTAAATCATGTGCAAGGGACGATCCCGAGGGATCACTAGAATCCAGCTCCTTGGAGTGACTGGCTAGCTGGTCTGTGCTATCACTACAGGGAACAAGCATGTCAGACAGGGTGGCATTAGAGGCACTGTGGGAAAAGTAGCCACTAGTGATGCTGCTAGTGGTGGGGCTGCGGGACACCTCTTTCTCAAGAACACGTGAGCTCATGAAGTCTGATTTAGAGGAAAACCACTCCCTGTTCTCCAGGCTGGCATTGTAAATACTGAAGTCAGCAAACTCCTCCGGTACATAAGGCCGGAAATTTTGAAAACTTTGTGGACTTATTAATTTCTTATTCATGGCCTCCAACTCGCTGTCTTCCTCCTCAGAGTCCTGCAAATGAAAAGAGGAATTAGGATTAGGAACCTGTGACAGTGAGGTTTCCAAAATAAACTAACCAACCTTGATTTTTTTCCTTTCTGAGCATGGAGAAATGTACCTTTAATATTCTTTAACGGAAGTACGGAAGACACCATTGAAAAGAGCTGCTGGGAACTATCTACTGTATCCTATCTACTCTGAGCTCTTCAATTTTAAGAAAATAAATTCTAAATAGTTCAGAAAATATAAAGCAATAAAAGGAAAGTTACATATTTTCATCTACAAACTTTTTTCCCATGATTTAGACTAATTAAACTTATTGAAGGTATTTTATAGAGTTAATTGACTACCTACCAAGATAAACATAAATATGAATGGAAAAGGCCTTACAGAGCCCCTGTTGCAATACAGGTTATTAAAAACTTTGGGATTATTAAAAACTTCACACAGTGCGATTTTCTATTAACCTGATATCAGCGAGGCTAAATAATTTTGCTTACCCCTGGCTACCACAGCTGAACATGTTCAGGATAATTGAATATACAGGCAAAAAGATCAAATATTACAGCAAATCTTCAAGGAAGCATTTGTATGCACATATGTATGTGTTTGGAGAGAAATAAGTGGCACTAATCAAATGGCAGAATTTGGAGGTGCCTCCCTGAATTTCCCCTTGGTGATGTGTGGGGATGCACTGTGATCAGACCACAGGAATGGCTTTTCACAGAGTCCATGTGAAGCTGAGGATTTCAATCTGTAAAGATGCATCTGCTGCATTTTATCCCCAAAGATAAAATACTGCAGACAGGACTCCACATTATGCTTTTTTAAGTACTTCCTTTTTTATATACATATATCTTCATTTATACATATGTATGCAAGTAAAACATATGTATGCAAGTAAAACATATGTATACATGCACATATATATTAAAAATGGTTAGTTTACAGCAAATTTCTACTAGAAGTAATTGTATTTTGGGAAAAATGAAATCTACTGAAGTCCTTTAAAGAAACTCAAGCACTCATTATTTCTCAGTTCCTTCATCTACATCACAGATTTCAAATTCTGATCAAGGCAGTCCTGTGTGATATCTGAAGTACCCAGATGCTTTCAGACACCTGCTGTGATTCACCAATGTAAAAGGAAAAGCAGAAGAGTTAACCAGATGACTACAGAGTACCAACACATCAGGATAAACATCCTCTTGAAAATGTTTCCTACACTTCAAAATAGCGAAGACTGCTCAGATAACTCTGTATAACAAAACTTCAAATGCCCAAACAGAAAACAGATTTGCTCAGTTTGTCTAAGTCAGAATAATCACAGAATTGTTTGGATTGGAAGGCACTTCTTGAGGTCACTTTGCCCAATCTCCCTCATCTCAAGATGGGCCAGCCAGAGCAAGCTGCCCAAGACAGTGTCCAGTTGGGTGGGCTTTGAGATCTCTACAACCTTCCTGCACAACTCATTCCAGTGTCTGACCCCTCTCACAGTAGACAAAGTGTCTTCTTGTTCCATCTTGTGATCAGATGGAACCTCAAGCGTTTTGAGTTGCCCCATGTCCTGTCACTGGTGAGAAGAGTCTGCCTTGGTGCATCAGGTGTTTTTATACATTGATAAGATGCTCCTGTAACTAGTCTCCTTAAGGCTGAACAGCTGCAGATATTCCAGCCTCTCCCCATACGTCAGATAGCCCTTATCTGTAACAAGGTCTCATGTCCATTCCTACCATGTTCAAGCTCATAGCATAATTCAGTAATACCCATGCAGAATGGCCTCTTAAGATGACTCATGATGTTGAATAATATTAATTTTTTGCTGGAACAGCTATCAGTATCTGAACAGGATATATCTGCTTGTCTAAGTGTATCTGACAAATCCAACCACATCTCAGATTATTATTTTCTCAAGTAAAGGCTTGGTATCCTTTGCTTTCTAATTTTCACAGCACTCTTTCAGAGTTATTTCTCATAGAGAATCTGGAAGAAGGCTTTAGTTTGCAATGATTTATTTCTCTGAAGAGGAGCAATAATGTAATGAAACATCATGTAATTACTGAGTACTACTTATACTGTTGAAAATCTTGCTACTTACATCTGAAATCCAGAGTTCATTTAGAAGTAAAGGAAAAAATTAGTACCCGCTTTATTCAGACTACACCTTTCCAAGCACTAAAGCCTTATACAAAGCATCTTTTTTGCATATTGCAGAATACCAGTTACTCATCTCCGAGGGATGTTTTCTTAATCATTCTGCTTACTTCTTCCCTTTTGCCAATTTTACTCGTACAAAACTGAATTTTATTCTATACAGAACCATATAGTTTGGGGGTTTTTTTTAAACATTAAAAAACTAAGAGTTTATCAAATATACTTTTTAAAGTTGAATATTATATATAAACTCCAAACTAATAAGCATTCAGTGAAGGAAGTATTTCTAGTCAATACTAGCTAAATGTCCCCTTGAGACCAAAAGGTATTTTTATAATAGAGTTCTATGTGTCTCCTTTGAAACTTACAGGATTCCTCATGTGACTAAAAAAACCCCACCTTGGTGGTGTCCCTGTTCAGAATCAGACTGGATAAGAGGCTGTAACTGTGAAATGGCTCTACAGACACACAGACATTGGTGAGTGATTAGGAAAGGCCAAACATGTAACCACAGTGTCAGTCATGTGCCGATTCAGGATAATCTGTCATCATAAGTACAAAAGCTAAGGTACAGAGAACCAGTCTTCTTACTAGAACATGAGCTATGAAGAATCTGCGAATAAGTGAGGAGACACCACCTTGTAACAAACAAAAGATGCCCCTGGTGGGGACAAGACATTTCCTTTCAAAGCGCCTCTTAAGTTTCCTGATTGGGAAATTCCAGAAACAAAGCAATTTCAGAGTTCCTCAGATATCTGTGGATGTGAAATGTTGGGGGAACAAAGAAAGAAGGTGCCTTGTACAGCTCAGGCTATCGGTATAAATAAAGATAAAATTAAAAAAAAAAACTGGTCAAGAAACTTCAGCAACTTCCCTGGGATGTAACAGAATGACTATAATGAAAAGCAGATTTAGGAACTGGTAACAGAAAGACCATGACAGCAAGAACTAGTAAGACAAGACTATACATCAAGTTCTAACAGTAAAGAAGCAAAACAAGCAAGACTACAGAGCAGCTTCTGTAACAAAGATACCATGTCTACTAAAAGTTAAAGCATCCGAGCTTTCAAATCCCTAAATTAAACCTCTCAAGTAACCTCAACAAGTTACTTCCCATTTTACTAATTTAGAAATCAGTAATACTTATCTAGTGGTTGCCCCACTGGTGCCTCAATTTTTATTGCCTGCTAGAAGGGTTTCCTCTTAGCAAACCCTCCCTTAAACATGTTAATTACTGGCAGTATTTAAATACACTTAATATGAAAACATTTAATCTGACCTTAACGTAAGTCACTGTATTCCTGTATTATATAGAATATGCTCCTGTATCATGCTGTTTAGATATAGCTGCAATATCAAGCATGTGTAAGTACTCTCTGAAATTTCAGGCTGAATGCTCTATTTCAGGCCTACTGAATTTCTTGTTAATTACTTCTTTTTTTTTTTTTTTTTTTTTTCTTATTTTCCCTTCCTTTGACAGATGTGTTTTGAATATTGGAATACTCCAGCCTTAGTTAAAACAGGACTCAGGACTCTCTGAAAAATGGGGCAGCCTGGGAAGCCTACATCCCACAAAGGCTTTTTCTTAAAGCGATAAAACCCCCCAGAAGCACCAATTGCTAAACATACCACCATGGGCTGTCTGGCTACACGAAGTAGTTGTGTCAACCTCCTCCCCACTAGTGCCTGCTACTCCTTGCCTGTCTCCCCAGCAACCTCAAGGGTCTAAAAGGTCATCAGACAGAGGACTAGATCCAAGTGAAAATCTACATGGTAATCAAACCATCAACTGTGTGGATCAGTTCCCTTGATCACTCCCTATACAACCAAACAAATAGCTGCGAGAAGTCAGCAGGAGCAAGCAGCTGAGAACTGAAAGGACAGCTCTTTCCATGGTCCTGTTGGCTACAATAGGTTTACAGTATTCAGTGAATTAGTTCCCTTCTAGCTGGAAAAGCCTGGTGACAGGATGTTGCTCTTTTCTAGCTCTGAAAGCTTCAGCATTTCTGTGGAAAGCAGCACAGGCAAGTGCCTGGGTTAATTCCGGGCATGCATGGGGTGGGACTTTGTTTTCACTCAAGGGATTAAAACTGCCCTTAAGTTGCTATGGAAAGTTTTGTAACAATTTATTTTCCAAGGGATGTTTTTCCAACCCACTAGAAGATTTTTTTTCTTCCAAACACCTTCATGCTATTTGTATCAGTGACTCAGTGCGAGTCAGCACGTCAGCAACCTTATGGAAAATTAACATGATCAAGAATAGAACAGCTGCCACCCAAACCCAGCAGCCAAGCTTGAAATACATACACAAGAACACTCAGGATACTTTGGTCTAACAAAGCATAAGAAATCCAGAACAGGTTTTTTCATGGCTTGGCTATATAGTAGGAATGAAAGTAATTGTTGATTTTCAGTTCTAGGAAGAACCCACATCCTAGGTTGGATCACTAGCATTTTGTGGAAATGGGACTTACAGGACTTACAGGAAATAATTTGAAGGTTCTGAATTTTAAATCTAAACCTCTGATTAAAGCAAGTATTTGCAGCCATGTTCCACAGCCCCAAACCCAAAACCATTATACAGCAGAAATGATGATACACCTTTTGTTGAAGCAGCAGTGAGAAAAGGATTTAGCAGGTGAAGATTAAAACAAAAGCCCTCCACCTCAATTTCCACCTGAATTATGACAAAGACAGGCTGCAGGTTAATTAAGAGCAGCAATCTTATTTTAGTCATATTACTTCCATGTCAGGCAATTATAAGCTTTTTATAGTGTACCCACACCTAGATGCATGGTTACTTACACCAAATGGGATCATTCCATTTACTCTGGGGTATAGTCACAAAATCTAGGTAACATACAAGGTATATTAGAGTGATAACAGCATGGCTCACTAACCCATCCTTTAGTTGATCATTTGTCGTCCCCTGTAAGCACTCCCCTCTCCCCCCCACCCCACAAGACAAATGACATATAAAGATTAAAACCCAAAACAAAACAAAACGATACCCCAAACCCCAGTGGAGTTAGTTCCAATGACAAAAGTGCATTTGCAAGCCAGGCAAGCAACTGTTACAACCATAACCTAAAATCATTCACAAGTGATTATTTCCACCTCACAACTTCTTCCTGCTGCAGTAGCATGAGTGCTTCAAGCCCACCACCAGGCCTTGAGACAGAAACTGGTACAAAACTTACAATCTTCTCCTCAGGCATGCTGCTGGCACTGCTTCCTGCAGGCACAGCACAGCCAGCACAGTGCACCTGAGATGGAGG
Organism: Certhia americana; assembly: GCA_018697195.1. Taxonomy (NCBI): domain Eukaryota; kingdom Metazoa; phylum Chordata; class Aves; order Passeriformes; family Certhiidae; genus Certhia; species Certhia americana. The sequence continues at coordinate 62,983,372 of CM031858.1, read as the reverse complement.
CATGCTCTGCAAAGGTTGAGACACACAACACATCACACAAACCACAGTTCTGATGACCACAGTGCTAAGTGGATGCCAAGTTAGAAAGGTGTTAAGATGTGATGAAGGTGAAACACCCATGCTTGCCATACAAACATCAAAATTCAAGTTAATGGGTTGGGGAACTCATGCACTCCTCCCAGAGTCTGAGGGTGAGGAATTAAGGCCAGAACTATAACCACCCCAGAATAGTTTCACAGAATAATTATGTCTGATCTATGAAATAAACACACCAACATCTTA
>CM031858.1:62857896-62982990 GCA_018697195.1 Certhia americana | reverse complement strand
AAAAAAAAAAAAAAAAAAAAAAAAAAAAAAAAAAAAAAAAGTAGGTTACTGCTACTTTAAAATAGAAGTATCCTGTAAAGGAGAATACATACGAAGAACTTAAAAAAATCCAAACCCCACAAACCCTGTATTCAGGTAAAAAACAAACAGCAAAACTCCACCACATATACAGAGTGGACTGAAAAATTTTATCAGAGAATTACGAAGTTCTGTTGGCAACAGACGCAAATGATTTGTGAAGTACACAAAATCACTCCATCTCCTTAAAAAAAAACAGGTGGCTTTCAAAGATTACCTCTTGACTAAGTAAAGGTCGGCTTTCAAGTGGGGTCTTCCTTTTATGTTCCTCTTTCACTGGCATTAAGGGCTTGAAAAACTTTGGTGGCTGGGGAGAAAATGCTTTAAAAGGGCTGGCCATTAAAGCATGGGAATTTTCTGCTACAACACCTAGGTGAAAAAGCAAAAATAGTGTATTTCAGTTCTTCAGTTCATCCTGGCTGCAAGAGCACATTTCTAAACAACTGAAGGTTAAGCCATGCAATTGAAAAGTTGCTGGCTACAGAAAAATGTCAATATTTTAGTATTTAACTAGGCATGAAATAATGCAGAGCTCAGTAAGATCTTCAGAGAAGTCTGGAAACAGAAAGAAAGCAGAGAGCTGCAGTATCTGCCTCCTCCATTCTGAGGCCCCAACATTTCTCCTTTTCATCCTGGTCATAAAAACAGTGGGAAGTGTCCTTGAAACTAGAACTGAGGAGCTCTTTGCTTCCTTTGTCTCACCTGACCTCTTCCCACAACACTGCAAATCTGTCCTGTAACCAAGCCAGCCACCCTGCACAGCCAGAATGATCAAAAAGGAAATTATAAGCAAGGAAGTGACAAATAAACCCCCAGTCCCACTTTACTGCAGCAGTATTTCTACCTGTACTGCCTGGTTGAAGTGACTTAAGGAAACAAGGCACCTGTGACACACTGACAGGGAGGCACAGCCAATATCTATGTATCATGTAAAGAACCTGTCTAAGGACAATTCCCACTTTACAAAAAGCATCTTCATAAAATAACAGCAGCTGCTTTTTGTTCTTTTGTGTGTGTGTTTTTTTTGTTTGTTTTCAGTGGGATTTTTTTTTTTTTTTTTTTTTTTTTTTCTTCTACAGTTTTGATTTATATTTACCACATTCTGCCCTCCTCTTGGTTTTTTGGATACCCTCAACCTTACACCCTTTCCTGGATACCTTATGCATTTTTCCCCTTTTCCCCTATTTTCAGATTATGTTTAGCTCCTTAAGCTGGATAACACATCTATTAGGGAAAGAGCACTGGGAATTTAATTTTCAGTTTAATGCAGTAAATAAGAATCCACCAGCACTGCCATTATGTATACGAAATCTCACCACTGCTATCTTTGCTCTTGCGAGGTGACTCCCTGGGTAAAGTACCATAGCATGATACGTCTTGGTAACTGGAACAACAGTCAGATATATCTAGGTGACTTTCAGACCAAACCTAAAAAACCAAAAATACATAAATCTGCATGATGAGGCAGGAAAATGTGGAAAAAATAATAGGCAAACTCAGGTGTTTGTTTTTTTTTTAAAGTCAGCCAAACCGCACAAACCAAACGTATGTCAATTACTGACTTCAGGCAATTTATCATGCAGAAATGGATTTTTTTAGAAGATAATTAGCTTAATTAGCTGCTCAGTGAAGCATTTAAAGTTTTGCTCTGTTTCTTAAATATCAGTTTATATAATTCTAACATGAAAAGCAGAGAATGACAATAAGGTTTAATGCAAAATTATATGTAATGGCTGCAGAACTTTGAAGATCTATTATGTAAATCAACTGCTTTAAATACTATTAAAAGAAAACACTATTTCTATTTTTCTTTTTTTCCCATTTTTCAAACACATCTTGCTTCTGGCAGGGGTTGGAAATCTGAAAATATGAGCCATTTGTTGCTACATTTCCACACCTTGTCATCTTCATCGCAGGCAGAAAGATCCAGTCGACTACAGGACACCTATGGGACACCAACAGACAGAATGACAAAATGCCTAGGTTTTATTTGTGAGATATAATACCTTGTGGAAACACTATGATCATTTAGTCCTAATAACTGTTTTTCTTTCTCTTTTCAGACCAGATTATGTACAAAGACATCTACATTTCTACTGTATGAGTGTGTGAGAGAACACATAAAATGGAAACTACACTTTACACTATGAAAAAAGTTAGAAGGACTTGGAGATAAAAGTAATCCAAATCAGGGCAGTTGTCATCCTGAACTACTTTCTAAATGGATATCCTTGTAAAAGGAGAAAAGTTTCAACCAACCCTCCCTCTTCCCTGTTAACTCTGTTATATCTGAGGACAGACAATTTTAGTCAGGGGTTTCACTTCATGACCACTTTCTCACAGGCCCATTAGTCCCAGCACAGAGTAACCATTACCATATCTGGTTGTGCAAGCATTACACCAGCACACAGACAGCAGCCCCTGCCCTATCAGTGCTAACGATGAAGGGTCCTTACATTGTGCACATTTGGAGTGCTGATGCTCCTACGGATGTTCCTGGCTTTGGTGGAGAGAGCCTCTTTGACAGTGACTGCCTGTGTAAAGAGAACAAAACACTAGCAGCAATGCCATGGTCTCCTCAGGAGAACTGAGCAAGCAGGATAGGGATTGTTTTTCAGTGTAGTTAAAGGTAGCAATCAGGGCTTGCATTCACAGACCTTAATCTGCACACACAACAACCAAAGCTGCTGTCTGAAATTCATTCTTTGGTCTTTGCTTGTTTAGGTTCAGAGAACTACATCATTGCCAACTTTAGTTACTACATCCACCACCACTGGAAATTTGTATTTCACAGAAGTAACTTTGTCTTACATTTATCTGTCCAACAATCTCTAAAAAACCCCCAAACTTAAAAAAAAGAAAGCAACACTGTATTTTTAAAAGATCAATCATATCTTCTGGAATTCTCATAACCCAGCACAAAGGGTGCAAGAAATGCCTTGTCCTTGCCTGTCTTAGTCGTTCAAGGCTCAGAATGTTCTCCACTTGCAGCACACCACGTGTGTATTTCTCAATATAGGTTTCCCCATCGGATGTGCCCTCGTTCTCACTCCTTGCAGCCATTAGTGCTAAGGTCTCACGATCCTCAATTTCTTCTGTAGCCTAAAGTAGAAGTTACACCATTCAAGGTTTCAAAAAAGAAAGCAAATTGTTTTAGCTCACTTTTTTGACCATTTCAATCCATATATTAATTTGAATTGGGCATCTTAAACTTTTATCAGCAAACCTAATTACAGTCAATGATCAAGTGCTGTTCCATAGAGATGCAAATGATGCTGAATAGATCAAGCTTAGGAGAAGTTCTGAGCATTTGCTGTAGTAAATGCACTTCTAAAAACAGTGTACATATCACCTGAAATTGTGTATATTAAGGCTCAACTAATGACAATTTCCTTGGCAAGGAAATGTAATTTCCTTCCCAAACCTTAAAATATGCTGTGATTTCCCTAGAGTTAAAAATTTAAGTAGTACTGCAACAAAGTGACAATTACAGGATTTCAAGACTGTTTATGTTTTCATTTGTCCAGTTTGTTTACTTTTAAAATCAATCTTATAGTACATTTACAACTTGTACAAGCTTTTTCTATGAAAAGTAATTGATATTCCTGTGAACTCAGATTCCCAGCTATTCTGTTTTCACAAACCTGAACATTGCTCTGAGTACTCTCTAATATTTTCTCTGTAGACACTAATGGGCTTTCAAAAATAACTCTACTACAAAAACTCAGTTGAACACAGTAGAAGAGAAAATAAAATCCCCACAGTTTTCAACTGTTTGAAGATAAACACGATCTCACACTGAACTTCAGTACATCCATTTTGGCAAGCTGCCTCATATCAGCAAAGCAGGACATTTACTTTCTAATCAGTATCACCCACTGCAGTAAGTCAATTCTGTTGGTTTCTGTGAATTTGCCAGAGAAATACAGTATGATTTACCTTTGGTATATTGGATACTATTTCATAAGTCACTCCGCAGGCATAATATATATTTTTCAAGGATATTCTCCTTTTCAGGCTCTGGGTAAAACTCTAGAAAGAAAGTAATTTTCAGTTACTCTTTTGATAATTATTATTTATGACATCCTAAGAAATAAAAAGGTTCAATCCAAAATCTGATTACAAAGACAATCAGAACCATAATTTATTATATTACTTTTTTTAGCATTTGTGATATTGTAAGCACTATTTACAGCACTGTGCTCAGTATACAATGCTACTGAGTCCAACCAGTAGAAAAATGGACAGTTCAAAGAAATATACCAATATGCAGCTTCTCTGCAAACTATAAAACCTAGTTTTCATTTCTCTCTTGTAAGAACTGGGGAGACTAGACTCACAAAATTAAGCAAGCAGCTAAGAAAACATATTAATTAAATTAAGAATATGAAACAAAACAAGGAAGAAAAGAATGTATAAACTTATTACCTGCTTGTTATAAATGTTGGCTGCAATCCTTTTGCGTAATACCAGTTCCATTGCAGCAGGGTGACTGAGCTGCACAGTAGTCTTCACTATTAAGTAAATTCTCTCATTTTGAGGAGTTACCCTATTCAGGTGCACTGAATCATGGACAGAAGAGTCCCAGGCAGCAGTGGCTGAAACCTATGCAGACAAATTAAGTGAAAGAAGGAAAGGAAAATCAAAGACTCTATTATTCTAACAACAGGTATCTTTTACAATGATTTAACATGAGATAAAACAATTCCTTAATGAGAGAAAAATCACCATCATTGAACAAAGTGGAGTCAAACCTCCTTTTCATAGTAAGGAATTTATCAGAAGAATCATAAAAGAGGCGTTAAGATACTGGGGAAAACAATCGTGACCACAATCCCTGCACTGTGGAAACCCTGCCTCAAAAGGAAGTCTTCACATGGCTGGAGATAGCAAGGAAAGCAGAAGAATGACTGGATGAAGGAATATAAATCCTACTGCTATTATATGAGAAGGATATTAATTTCCATGTAAAATCTTCCATGTATGTTGGATTAGGTTGTAACAGCCCGTACAGAAAAAACTTGCACCCAGTCTGCAAAAGTTTTTTTTTCCTTCCTTCTGCCTTTTCCCTAACTTTGGTGTTCCCTTTATTCTGGAAACAGTCTCTTTAAATAATGGCCTGAGTAGGTGCAGGACATGGAAGGAATCAGTTAAGAAAACTCAACAGTTAAGGAAAAGTTAAGAAATACCAAAATGGATTCAGAACAATTAATTTCCAACAGTTCCTAAACCATATATTTAAACCCCAGTAATTTTGTACTACAAATGAAAGAATTTTATTTCAGTATTAAGATTTGCCTAGTGCGCACAATAAACCAAGTCATTTTCTCTGAAGAGCTATAAGCCTGTAAGAGGAATGATGAAGGGGTGAAGAAAGCAGAAAAAGGGATTTTGAGTCAGGCAGTTGAATTACTCTTTGCCAAGAGCTAAGACTTGTCATCTCTGAATTAAGGCGAAAGAGCTAACAAGTCCTATCCTCTTAAATTCTAAATAAAAGGCCAGAAAATAAAGGCAGCACTAGATACAAATGGTACTTCTAAGACAAAAAGGTAATAATAATAATAATGATTAAATACATAGAAAAAGGAAATAAAACATAAGAAGAAAGCATTTACACAAGCTGCAGTTGTCAAGAAGGAGGCTTGCTAACAATTTACCTCATCATCACTGTGTTTTATGATCGGCAGATAAAAGAATGGGCTCCCATGCTCCTTTGGTAGTATTGAGTTAACTCCTGATGCATGGGGACCTATAAGTTGTTCATTGGCACTGAGGTCATCAGCTAATGAAACAAACGTGCAAAGAATGAAATAGTTTTATACCAGAGGATATGAATATATAGAGGCAAAGTTGTAATACAAAGTTGTAATAAAGGCCTACCCATATTTCATAATACATTTAATCCTACTTAATCTTATTGCTATGCAGCATTTTAAAGATGATTTCAGCATACAAAAGAAATTGAGAATAGCTAAAAACATAATGTAGCCAGAACTGCTAAACAAACAAAAGGTGAGCAATGACGCAAAGAACCTGTTTAAACATCCTATTTGACCTTTTGTTTGCTAATATCTACTCATAGTAAAAAAAAAAAATATATAAAAACATTCCTTGTGAGCACAGATGAAGGAAGAGGGTATTTCACTTTCCAAAAGCATCTGCTAAAGCAGGTATTGATGCATTGCCTATATAAATATGTGTAGTAGTCCACTCCAGTGCTGGATGTGATATGGCCTATGGATCCTCTGGTGCTTTTGTTCAGGCTTATAATTAGACTTGCTTCCTTAACAGGCCTTAAATGTGGAGCTACCCTTAGTCTCTTGGTACTTACACTGTGTTTCTGTGTCTTAAGAATATATATCAATATTCTTCTCGCCTTTAGAACTAAATACCTTTAAAGGAAAAACACTTATATTCTGTAAAAAAAGCTCATTATAGCCCTAACACTGAACACAGTGTTCATTAAATGAAATGTTTAAGACTCTATTCAGTGAAAGGAGCTCTGAAAGCATTGGGAGATTCTCTATCAGTGCTTTAATGACGTGTGAATCTGTACATCAAAACACTTACAGGATTTCCTCATCTGTTGTTTGATTCAAACTAAACTTGCTTCCTCTTCCAGTATTTTCTGTTTTACAGCCTATCACTGTACTCCTGTGTTCCCTGACTTTTATCCTTATTCTAAAATAGTTGTGCTTAATTATGCCAACATACACAACCAGAAGGAAAAAGCACTTTACAAGCCACATCAGACAGTGCCATTGCCAGGACTTGTTTGATTTCTTACCCCTTTCAGGTTCATTCTTCCATTTAACAATTTATTGACCCAAACTAACCCCTATTTCCCCCTCCACAGGTTTCTTAATCTGCTTTTACAACATACCATTCAGATCAAGGAAGAGGACAGGTATATGTGTTTCCATTCCTGCAGGTGGAATCCTGAAACAAAACAAAATGCTGGCAACAAAGGCGGCAAATTCATACCTAAGCTATTTTGGGCAAACAAATCTCCATGCAATATTCATTATTCATTATTGGTTACATCAATGGCTAAAGCTGTCAACATTTTGATGGCTACTCTGAATGCCTGTGTGGCACAGACAGCATTTTGTTTATCTACACACAGAGCTAAATGTAGAGCTTTGCCAAAACTCAATTCATACCACACAGCATGTGGCAGCTGCTGTGAGGACCAGAGTTTTAAACATCCTGTTCTGTTCCTTGTGAAGTTAACTGGTTGTAGTCATCTCACATATAAAGGTCAGCAACCCTCCAAACAACTGGATATGTAACTACTGACAGTCATTATATCCATAAACACACTTTAAGCTGTATGTCCACAGCATATTTCAGGTGGATAAGGGGAAAAATGGTGAGAATAGTATTGCTACATTATCCCTTGAACACTACTGGAGACATTACTGTACACTCGATTAGAGGAGTATTTCTTGTCCATGCTGTCCCAAACCTAACGTATTGCATCCCTCATTTTTGCATGTCAGCTCCAAAGATCTTAGTTAAAACACAAATTTAAATGAAACTAAAGAGAAATATATTACAAATTCAGATGAAACAGAGAACACATCCTTTGAAATCAGAGCTTCTTCCCTCTCCACCCTTTAACAACAACATTATTATGTGTTCTACCATTGACCTTTCAATCACTCCTTTTCTGAATGGAATCAAACTACTGAATAATTTTCTCAATTGTATAAAGTTGCAAAATACTATATTATATTCAAAGGTGATTTTCAAACCTTGAAAGCTATTTCAAAACTACTTTATGTAATGTCTTCACTAAGCAAATCTTTCTTGCATTCAGAACAGTACCTGACCTTCAAAGCTTTCTGTCAGCTAAATGCAGTTTAGCTGGAGAACAGGAGAACACAGGAAGCTCCAAAACGTCCTTAGATTTGTACCTTGCAGCATGCATGGTTTATGTACAAAAAAGCTAGCAACTCCAGTGGCTTTTCTGAACATACCAATTTGCGGGGGCACCGGGAATCCCACTGCCTGGTGCTGGAACAAACACTGCATTCCTCTCTTCTGTCAGTCCTACCCACTGTTCCACCAGCCGGGCTTCTCGTTCTATATCATCCTCAGATTTTTCTGCAGTGGAAGAGATTAGGATTACAGATGAGACACACTTTTTGGGGTATAGGGCATAAAGTACTTAAGATAGAGATTTCAAGCTGCAAACCTTGTTTGTTGCTGATCTTTTGGATCTGTTCATCTAAGTATTCTCTGCGTTTTATTAACGCATCAGACCACCTTTCTCGTACACAGTTCAAATCTTCTTCCTAACATAGAAACACAGAAGAAAGTCACTGGACTATGTGGGTAAAAAGAAAAGGCAGTGCTTTGTGTGGTAATTTAATCAGAATTTATATTAAATGGCTTGCATGATGCAGAAAATTTTCCCCCCCCGAATGACATGCACACGGATTAAGTACCTCATCACCCATGAAGGGAAGTTTATTTGCTTTCAAGTCTCAGATTTCAACAGGAGAAAAGAAAATGTGACTGCTACTGAACACATTATACACCATGGGCTAATTATTCACAGAAGTGGCAATCAAACTTTTAAATAGCATATGGTAGAGGAAAACCCAAAATAATCAGTTGATCATAAGTTCTCCTGAAGATTAGACAGGTCAGTATGCCCTCAAACCTGCACGTAATTCCATTGCTAGCAGCTGCTATCAGTGCAATTAAAAATTTCTCATGCAAACAAAACCCATCATGCAATCATGCTTTGTGGTATCACAGAAAATCTGTGGTTGGTTCTTCTCTGCAGTATGTCAGGAAGCGCATAAACAGCCCGCAAGAAGTTAGTATCTTAAATTATATTTTTGAGATTGCTAGGAAACTTAACATATCATCTTAAGGGATGTCAGCATTCTCACCTAACTGGTTTTACTTCTGCCTATTAGAAAAAAGCCTTCCATGTAGAAATCTGAAATTTATTTTACTTTGGGGGGGGATTTCCTCTTCTGCTCTATGTAACCTCTTAAAATGAGTTTCTGTTACACTGTCTAAATTGCAACTTATCACACAGAAAAACAGGGTCAAGGTTGGGTTTTGTGCAGATAAAAGAAAATTGCTTCACTGAAGCTTCTATATCTATCCTCCATTCACATCCTCCACTCTCTCTCGTTCAATGCTCACTCAAGCATTTCAGAAAACTGCTCAACATAAAAGGTTATGATATTTTCTTTAGGAAACAAACAAAATATTTTATGCTGCATAATTTGCCTGGAAAGGATGCCTGCAGCTGCTGGTTCTTTTCCCTGTGATATTCATCGGAAACTGCTTTCATGATAAATTAAAGTTTCAAAGCTTTTATTCCCATAGCAATTCATGTAGCCAGTTAGGAGAGCTGACTGCAGAGTACTAGAGAAGAGAGGACACTGTAAGAGTATGAAGTAACAAGGTAAACTGAAATAGCAGTGCTTTATAGCCCAGGTAGCCTCTAAAATGCACAGCATGTGTGTATTTCAAAGCCGTTTTTGCTTGTTCATTTGAGAGTTGCTGGCCATTAGCATTAGCTGCGCCCCATGCCGCAGGATTGACAGCAACAGCAGCAATACCTGGTAACTATCCATATCACCACCATCATCCTCCTCCTTCTGGTAGGAGAAAATACATTTTGTAAAACACAAAAACCCATGCATTGCGCTCAACAGAAATTCAAAGAAATAACCCAAAACATCAATACCAACATTTCTCCTACAAACTTGTAAAATGTTAAAATCACAACACTCAAGTAGTCTTATTAATAGGTAGAAAGAGATTTCTTTCATTACAGACTGTAAGAGTTCAGCCATGATTTGAGTATTAGTGAATATGTTTATTAAAAAAAAAATTAAATAATTAACCTCCCCCAGAATCCAGTGCAAGAAAAAGGACTGAGCCAGTAGATCACTAATCTCAAGTTTTAGAGTTTCATCTGTACCTAAGGCTAGGATTACTTGTAGTACTGAATGCAAACCTTCTGACAGTGGACACCTTGCTTCCCTGGGTGGCCCAATCCACTTGTTCTTTGCCATTACTATAAAAAATCATGTTCTATTTCCAATATGAATTTGTCCAATATCAGCTGAAATAATTTATGCTTCTTAAGGACTTTCTTGGTTATGTGGAATAGCCCTCTCACATTCAGTGATGCCTGTTTTTGATTTTTATCAAATAACAACTTGGTGCTTTTCAAAAAGCTAAATAGTTTCTCACTACATTCTCTCTACTAAATTTCTTTTTTTTATTTTTGGGTTTTTTTAACATTTCCCCTCCTCAACTTTAACCATCTCTGGAAGGGAGGGAAACTAATCGCACTAGGAATCTAGTATTAATTACCTCTGCACACAAAGGTAGAAACAATTTCCATATTCCTTCTGTTCTACCACACTCGATACTTTATCAGTCATACGTTGAGTTATAAGCAAAAAAAGAAGCATGTTTAGCACCACAGGCTCATGTTAACCATGTTACATGTATTAACCTCAAGGACATGTAAAACTGCAAATCATGTACCAGTGTGCTAAGGTCCCTTTTGGAAGTAGGTTGGGCTGGGTCTAGAACAGCAGAACCAAACTGAGAAATTAACTCCTTACCTGGTAGCTGTCCAAGCCCCTTTGCAGTTTGGTTGATCTGGCAGTCACCCCACCTACAGAGACTGAAAGAATTGCTTCTACCATGAGAGGCAACGTTCCTGAGTGCTGCACAGGTTTCACCGTCACCTGAACTCTGCGAGAATGACCCTAAGCAGGAAATTGAGAGGGAGCGAGAAACTAAGAATGAAATTTAAAAATCAATTTAAGCATGAATAAGCTGGCAAGGAAAAGATACATACCTGCCTAAGCTGGAAAATTCCCCCTGTGTTTACATCTTTTGCCTGATGGAGTTCAACTGCAGTGTATTCACCCATCTCATTCAATTCTTGTATGGAAATCCACATTTCTATTCTTCGAGTTACTTCATTCCATCTAAAAAGACATCCCCATAAAAACTCATGGTTCCCTCAAAAGTATTTGTGCACTGCAGGTATTACAAAACTTCTAGAAAGCTGATGAAAGCATTCATTTTTAATTCATTTGTACCTGTCTCTCAGTGTCCTAGTTTTTGCATGAAGAGAATCAACTTCCCAAACAGAGCTACCATTGCCAGTACATCTGTGACCCCACACCTCAATAGCAAGAGCTCCTTCTGAAATGAACTCCAAAAACTCCTCTGTGACATTCACCACATAGTCCTGTCAAAGAGGAAAACCAAATCACATTCAACCATATTAAATAGTTGTATCTCCTCAACTTGCTTCGAAGGACACACCAAACAACTGACTTCCTGCCTGATAAATCCATACAGTTTGCATCACAAAGCTCGACTCTGGACATGGAAGTTGCAAAACCTCATCATCTCAGCAATTCACGCTCCTGCATACCACATTTCATACTTTGAAAATTTCCATAAAAGTGATGTCTCAGCTCCAGTGATCTCTTTCAAGCTACTGAGCTTATCAAGTAAGTATATAATCAGCTGTCATTATATAAACGATAGCTTTCTCCACGCATTAAAGACAACATCTGATTTTAAAAGATCACTAATCAAAAGATCTTTTCCTTTTGCGACATTTTGACAAAGTACTGAAGTGAAGTATTATGGCATTCTTAAGCATAGTTAAAAGTCATTAGGTATATGACTTAACTCCCTCCTTCTTCTTCCCCCAGCAAAGCAAGGCTCAGACTCTAAACAATTTCTCTCAAACGTGTGATCCTCCTGGTAACTCTATTTCATAATTTAAAAAAAAAAAAAAAAAAAAATATTAAAATATATATATAAAAATAATAATAAAAATACTTACCTTACAGTGAGAGAAGGTCACTGTAAAATGAGCATCTTTGCTCTGAGGTGAAGGCACATCTGGATCTACCACTGGTGCTGCTACTGTTGACTCGCATTGATCCCAAAATGTGTATTGACAAAAGACAAAGTTGGAGAGATTCGGTGGCAGCCCAGTTGCTTCTTTTATTTTCACCTGAGGAGACAAAACAGATGTTAACATGAATATTACTGTTTCTTTTTCAACTGCAAAGTGAAGACGAACAGCCAAGAAGTTTTAAAGAACAGTAAGGATGTTCCCATTTATGAAATATGGTTTTGCATATAAAGAAATGTAGATGTAAGGATCTCACCCATGTATATGTTTCATCTGAGGAAGGTGATACACTCGAGTGGAGAATGAAATACTTCATCACAGAAGAAATTAAATCCATACACCACCCATAGATACTACATTAGAAGATCAAACTACAAGAGATAGCTACAGGAAAAACTGTTTCCACTTCTGTCTGTAAAGGATTGTCCTTGTAACACCTATATTTATGGTGCGGATGTGCATCTACTAGAAACTAACACAAATTACATCAGCCACTGGCAACCACTGACTGGCCTATCCTGGGCTGGAACAAGAGGAGCCCTTTCAGAGACTTTTCAGCAAGCAATAGTTTGCACAGCTTACTACTTTACATCACACTGACTACTTAGTTACAGAGGCCTGAACCTGTAAACTTCATCAAGTGTCCTCACTCACCCTGCAGGAGAGCTTTTTTGCTCTGTGAATGATTTCTCCATTGTTATCCGTGACTTCCAGACTCCCACTCTCACTGGAGTTCTCAGATGAGTCATCTCCTTCTACCACACGTTCTGGGACAGACCCAGTGACACGCATTACTTCAACATGCAGCCGCCCTGCCACCTGAAGACAATTACACAGAGAACATACAAGGCCTCTTGAGACACACTTATTCACTGGGGAACAAGACAGCAGGCACCATATGCTTGCTAAAGCCCTGGGGAACAGGGATCCTCCCAGCACCAAGAGCCCTGCAGGAGCGCTCAGCCTGGCCCTACCTCGCCCTGCTGACTGATGATGGGCACAGCATACTGCAGCTTCACGTCGTAGAAAAGGCACTCCAGAAACACGTTGGCGACGCCAATCAAGTTGTGGTTTTCCTGCGCTTCATAGAAAGGGTCTCCTCTCTTGCCAATCAGCTTCCTTATCTGTTTTAGAGATAATGAAAGAGGTGTCACAAAACCACCAGTGTGGGAACAGGAGATTAAATAACCTCATAGTATTAAAAGATCATGGCACAAAAATTACTTCACTACCTGTCTTTGTTCTTTCCTGTTACACAGGCAGAAAGAGACTAAAATCATATTACAAATTTGAAATGAAATCTTTGAGATGAGACATTATACAATCCTTTCTTTAGTAAGGGATATAATAATATGATGACCTGCATATTTAGCAATGTCAAGGCAAAGCAGACTTTACCATGAGCAATCACAGTAGCCATTGATTTCAAGATGTTTCACCTTTTCTGCTCTGCTTATACTTCTTAAACGAGAGGTCAAACCATCCTCAGGTTGTGCTGGTCTGGTTGCTGGCTACCATTACAAGGGCAAAGGGAAGGTGCAGGATGACTCCTACTTAAGCCAACAAGTGTTCTTACGATTCCCATAGAGCTGAGATCACACCTGCATCATTCCCCATACAGCCATAAAGAATTCATGCAGATTCCTAGCACCATATGCACTCCTCAGTGGGATTTGTTAGTTCCTTCCCTTCTCCTGTTTTGTCTTCAACGCATGCATTTGACCTACATGTTTCTATGTAGCACATAGAACACATGCATTATGAACGACATAGGTCATGGAAAGAATGATCCTAGCTCAGGCAGACATAATGTATTCAAATATGTGCTATCAGTTCTTACTAAAGTCAGCAGCAAAATCATCGTTGTCTTCAATGGGCACAGATGAAGTGCTTGACCTCCCCTGTGTTATGATTTTAGAGATTCCCACTGTCCCGTCCAAAGCATGTAACAAAGGCACAAGAGTTGTTCAAACATATTTAAGAATGATTCTTGATACAAGTAATTTAGGTGTTTCCTAACAGGCACAAGACAGCAAGATATATTTCCTATGCACTTCTACCTGGATACTTAGATGACGTCTTCTGGAATACCAAATATCACATCTCTTTCCAGTAAACAAGCAAGTTTTTGACCAATGTCATGCTTATCTGCCAAGACTAATGTGCTACTTAAATTCTCACAAAATACCATTTGATTTTGAGGGAAATACTGATGTATACTAAGTATCTCCAATTGATTTCTTCACTGCTTTAAGGCTGGGGAATATACAAATTAAGTTAAAGAATGTTTCATCATTTAAAATCAAGTTTTATCCCAGAAGTATGTTTTGTGCCTGAAGTGTATCTAAGCAACATCCTTGTTAGCTTTGACACTGACTGCAGTTTAATAATTTTATTTCTAATGTAGCTTGCTGCTTCTATTCAGAGCTGGTGGTCATCTGCATGCCAGGTAAACATATGCTCATAGTGGCATTGTGAGTCACTACCTCAGCACAATTATATCTGACCTCAGCACACTTAACATCTGAGAACACAAGTGAGACAGGACATACCTGTGTTTTATTATGCATGGGAATTTTGAATATTTAGTGTCAGTCATACTGATTTTGTTCTGGGGTTTTGTTTGTTTTGGGTTTTAAAAATACCCTAAAAAAAAGTACCCTAATCTTTCTTATACAAAGTCATTGCAGTTGCTTTCTATAACATATTAAAAGGGGTTTAAAGAGAACTAACTCAATCTTTGATCCATTTTAAAAATATATAAATTACCTCAGGAATTTTCTCCTTCCATTCCTGATAGAGGTCTCTCATGTCAATCAATTTGTTCTCTAGTTTCTCAATAGTCCACACTTGAGTACCTTTTCCTTTTCTTCTCACTTGAATTGCAGGCTCGCTTACTATTGCACCCCTCTAAATCAGAAGAAGAAACAATCAGTGCAGGAAAGGTGCATGTAAGTTTAACTCTTCGCTCAAATTCCATTCCTAGAAAGGAATAAAAGACAGAACATGCAGCTTCTCTCTGCATGCCAGTCATGCTACTTCTGTCCTCAGACACAGCATGGCCTATACACATCTCTGAGGATCCAGATCTCTTTATCCTTCTCAAACAATGACCATTCCCACAGGAATATTAACACACTCACTCAAAGCCCTTAGGACAACATATTTGTCCTTATTGCTATCATATTTACAGCAGCATTGTAAAACCCTTTAAGACACAAAATGGTATGAAACATTACTTTCTGCAGACTAAAATAAAAAAAAAAAAAAACTAAAATGCAGGTTTGCAGCAACAGAACACAAATGTCTGTTCATAATCTGCATGCACATATGGTGATCACACACTTGAAAACAGCAAGAGCCATAGTTAATGCTCTGTTGCCATTTTTACTTAATTACTTTAAGTACAATAATCAGGTAGTACTTCTATTTTGCCTATGCATAATCTAACAAAAGTAACATTTTATTGGTTCAAGCTGGATGAATGTTATGTATATCGCTACATTTTCCAGCATTCTATGTTATAATTACCTTTTTGTTGGCACTGAGGTTTTCAGCAGGGATCTGAAGTGTTACTTGATAATCTGTTAGCTTACTCATTTCTTCTGCTAAGAAGTTTGCTTCTCTCACCAGAGTATTTGCCTTGACTATTTGCTCTCGAAGTTTAGCCAGGCTCTGTCGAAACAATTCATCCCTGTGGTGCAGTAGGTAACATGAAAAATACACAGAAACCTATTTCCATTATTGGAAAGCTGCAAATAGAGGTGGTAACAAAGACTCTTCTGAAACAAGTTTAAGAGGAAATGCAGAGTAGCACGATGTCAGTGAACACAAATCACTCACACAATTTTATTGAGGGAAAGCAGGGATCACATATTAAACAAATAAATTACTGTTGAGGCACGTCTAGTACAGTGATGCCCAAATAAAAGGTCAGAGTAATATGGGAGCTGGTACAGTGATGATGTTTAAAGCCCTGAGGACACTTCAAATTTGCAAGAAATGAAATAACTGCAGTTGCCTTTGTCTTTAATCTGGAGTCCTGTTCCACAGAAACTACCAGTCCCAACATGTGAGACTTCATCTTGATAAAACCTGCTCTTCCTCAGACCATCATGTTAGAAGCTGCTTTCACTGCAGGCCACAGCTTTGTATCACTCCAAGGGCTTTGCAGTGACCACAGACCACCCCCCACTTACTCAAGCCATACGCATTAAAAAAATATAAATAAAAAAATCTTAAATCCTATTTACCCAAGGTATCTTTTAAGTAACAGATGAATGAGCACAGTTTAAAGCCTGTGCACTCAGTTTCTGGACAAATTCCAAAGAGGTTTCTCAGGCCTGTCTGAGCAAACCCACTCTAACGCAACACCTGGCAAACCTGCTGTGACACATACTATCCATACACCTGTGTACTAAGATATGCCCTCACCTGGGATTCTCATCTTTGAGCTACCTTTTAAAATGATCATGATTATGTTCTGAGCAAAGTTCATTCTGCCCTTCTTTGAAATCTCAACAGCACTTACTGTCTCTCATCACGTTTATAAAACTCAAGATCAAACTTTGGATATTTCAGTCACCAGCTCCTCCCTGTGTGGTTTTTTTTTTAGCATTTCTATGCAAAGTCCTACTGAAATATGGTACATGTTAAGCACATACACTTCTCATTTCTACAAAACACCTTAAATTACACACAACTGTAGGAGGAACAAGGGCCTTCCTATGAATACAGGCAAAGTTTGCCTGCTGCTAACATGCCTCTCAGTCACCAACAGAATTCTACCTGAGTGGTTATCTTTTTCCAAAAAATCCCAAGGAATGGCTAATTCAAACCACACTCTGACAGTCCCCTGATACCACAACCAAAGTGGTAAACAACCAACAGTGTTAGTAAGCAGCCCTTAATTTTACTGCCTTCACCGTGCTAAAACATGCAGCTTTGTCTCTCTCCCCTACCCAGCCTAGGGTGGCAACAGGCGCTGGATTTTATTTGGTCTTAAATAGCTGCTACTATCAGTGGATTTTTAGTAACTTCCATACCTCCTCCCAGCATTAGATGGAAAATTCCTTTCCCTCTGCCTTTTGCTTCTGCTGTCCAGGCTATTGAAATTAAATAAGCAATTTCAAACCATGTGAGTGACAGATTACACAGACAGCTATAATTCTGTATTCACATGGAAAATTGAGGTAGTCAAAAATTAATCACAAGGAATAATTTTATACTGAGAGTGTACTACACCTACAGCCACTGTGAAACAACTGCCTAACTCCGGAAACAGAAGGTAGCTTTCATCTGCATGTAAGGTCTGTAAGAGCCATTGGATCCAACTACAGTCAGTCACTCCCTTAATCTGGGACAGCAGCATCTGGAAAGCTTCTTGGGAGGCTCCCACACCAATCTTAGCTAGATTCTTGAGAAAGGAATGGTTTAAGACTGTAAGGCAAACTTACAAGTAATTCAGCCAATTATTATGGGCAGTTCTTATAACAGTTGTTCTTATAACAGTTTTTCTGGATACAGCTGTGCCAGAATCGTTCCAGAAAGTTAAGCCAAAAAACCCCCAAAAACCAAAAAAAAAAAAAAAAGCTTCAGACAGGATTTCTGAATTCTTATTACATCAACATGTGATCAATATGACAAACTCCACTAGGGTATTA
Source organism: Certhia americana (assembly GCA_018697195.1). Lineage (NCBI taxonomy): Eukaryota > Metazoa > Chordata > Aves > Passeriformes > Certhiidae > Certhia > Certhia americana. Next base: position 62,965,317 of record CM031858.1, on the reverse strand, counting down.
ACTGGAACAAATACTCATTGACCATGAAACTGAACCAATCATTTAAGCCAGACAAGAAGAAACAACTGACATTCACAAGGTATCACTGCAAGTGTCTGGGATTCCCAATGCCAGACACAGGACACGCTGGACTAAACCCCTGGTCTAGTACACCATGACCCAAACAAATAGAATTTGTTCAAAGTTACAATGGGTTAACTTTATGTCAATAGGATTTAACACCAGGACAGGTATCATCTGTCCTTCCACAGTCAGCAGAAATTGGGAATAACCTCTGTGCTATGTGTTCCAGCTAATCTGACAGATACAGCCACATGGCCCACATCTGATACCTATCAAATTAACTTTGCTGGCTGATCAAGTAGAGCTCAGCTTCATTTGCAACAGCAACAGAGAGACAGCTAAAACTGCACCAATCAAATCCCCTGCAATCCAGACTCTTGGAACTTCTGCACATTTTTCACATCCAGTCTTCCCATTCTTCCCAGGATTTCTTGCCCTCTGGCCAGTTGGCTGGTAAACATCCTCTCAGCAAGATGTTGCCATGCTTTTACAGCAGAAACCACTCCAAGACTTTTTTTTCTTGGTTTCTTATTTAAGATGATTCATTGTTTTCCCCTTTTTTCAGCAGCCAAAACCTCTTCTAGAACTACAAATAAATAAAAAGTATACCTAAGAGGATCTTCCAGAGGACAGGAAACAGGATGAGTTCTTCCAGAAAACTGCTTATTCAATGGCAGTGCCACCAAAACATTATCAGACTCCTTATGGATTGCTCCAAAGAGAATTAATTCTCCTCTTTTTTACAATTCAGCAAAGTACAGGCTTCAAGCAGTTCAACAGTTACACAGAGGAAAACATTCACCCACGAAATTCAGAGGCAAAATTTATTTTTCAAAGCACAGTTCCTCCTCAGAAACATCTAACAACTATTGAGAAGTGAAAGCTGACAGACTACTTAGCCCTGATAACACTTCTGATTCTCTTCTTTTGTGATTACATGGTTATGGTGGTTAATTTTAAGCAAAACAATTAGCATTTTCTCTTCTCAGCTCTCAAGGACAGGTAACTTTTTTGCTACTTCCTTTTCCCTTCTGCTGCCTCTTTTTAGGGGTACTGCCTCCCCTGCCAGTAAGCTCAGATCTCTTCTCTGCTACTGCAGTGCATTATCAATGATTTCTTGATGGCCTTGCTATGCTCAAAACAGCTCAGAATAGAAAGGCCTCCAGCTAACACGCTTCTCACCCTGCACTCCTTGTGCAGCTCTAAAAGAGCCTGCAAATCCCAGCCGTGACTCTGCAACATTTTATATTCAGTTCCAAATGATTCCATTTTTAGCTTTTACAGAGGCAAACAATTATTTCAATTAATGCTGAATCACAGAACTACTTCTCCCTGCACTTGCCACGAAAAACATTCTAGTCATCGCTAGTCAACAGTTAGCTATTTGTTTAGGTTTTTTCCCCAGGCTAAACTGGGCAGAAATTACAAAACAAAATCTTGCACAAAAACTGAACCAAGATCCGTTCTTTTCTATTTCTAACGCTCTCAATTGAAAACTACAAAAGAGTCTTGACTATCTTGGTTTAGTTCCTTCTTGTAAACAGATTTGGTTTTTTAATGGTGAAGAATAAAGCAAAAATAATTACATTAAAAAGAACACTCAAACTCACTAGGTACAGAAAAAATCCACTGACTAATACGGAAGCTTCTGTTTTAAAAGAAATAGATGAAATAAATTTACAAGAAATCTGGTAGATATCTAGGCATTCTTCCTGCTAATTTAGCCCCATGACCTAACACTCATTGGTATTCAGAAAACTTTAAAAAAATTAAAATTAAATTATCTTGGTTGCTGCCCCTTGAACTTCTCTCCATGAAGCTGGCATCCTTCTCTCCTCAAGGACACCAAGAGCAAGCTTCTTCCATTGTCAAAATAAAATGCAAACACGCTGCTCACATCTTCCTAGACTGCATTTTAACTGTCCACACAAACCTCATGACAGTCTTTCACCAAGGCTGCCTTCAGGTGCCTGCTACTCCTTTGCAAAGAGGCAAAGGTTCACCTTATGGCAAGCCCTTAACTTCCTAAGCAGCTCAACCAGAGCAATTCTCTGCTAAAGCTGGGCTTATGTTTAGAAACACATACAACATATACAGATCCCCATTCTCTGTATTTTTTTAAGGTTTTTTGATTGCAAATTATTGCTGCTCTCGTTGTATCCTTGTAAAACACAATGCTTCTTCCTGGACTCCTTTGTCTTAGTTGACAAATTTACCTTTCTGCACTATTCCTTCCTTTCTTTCACGAACTAAAACAGTAATTGCTTAACCAAATATTTCATACACCGTTTTCAAGTTTAAAAAAAACAAAGCAGAAAAAACAACAACAACAACAAAAAAAAAAAAACACAGAAAACTGACCTATAACACTGCTCCAAAAAAGATTAATTTTTGTCTTTTGTGAGTTAAATCCTGCATGTGTTAAACATCAGAAGTCAGCCCTGAAGAAAATGCTAATGCTTTGGAGGAAGTGCAGATCTTGTTCTGCACATCAACTCCGCAGAAAGCGTTGCAGATTTTGGAAGCAAGGTTCCAGCCCCATCGTTCACCCTTTGTAGTTCTTATTATTTTGTTTGTTTTATTGCCAGTATTCTCACCTCTCCTCCGTCCAGAGATTCACTTTCTGCTGAGCAGCCTGAGCAGTGTAGGAGAGCCTGTCGCTGCCGTGCTGGTGCTGCCTTTCTGGGGAGAGCTGCTGCCGCAGCAGCTCCAACTCGCGCTCGTACATCACCCGCTGCTCCTCCAGAGCGCTCCGCTTCTCCTCCAAGTACTGCTTCTCCAAGATCTGGACCACATTTTGTACAGGGTCTAAAAAGAAGGGAAGGAAAAAAAAATGAGGAAGAAATCCCCAGAAAACATGAGGAAATGCCATTTCAGCATTACAGGACACCCGTTATTTAGTTGGCAACAGCAATCAACATATCCCAAAGACTACAAATACAAATTGCTCCCCAAAACAAAAGCCAAATTATTAAATACTGCATTAAATAGGTAAATACAAACTAAAATTAAAGAAACAAATGGCATGCAAAAGTCTAGAACAATGTTTAAGACCCTTGTCTATTGCACATTTAAGTGCTGTGTAGTTATAATGTATCCCAGAATACATTATTCCAGAATCCCAGTAGGAAAAAAAAATGGATGGAAAAGGAAACAAATTAATAAGAAGACAAAGCAAAACACAAGGGAAGATGATGGTAACCAGAGAAGGAAACGGCTTTAGGAAGTAAAAAGCAATGTACTTTCTCTATTTTGGCAGAGAATGAAACATGTTGGAGAGCTGCAGATGAAAACCGAGACAAACAAATCGTCTGACTGGTCACACATCACACTGCACTAATGTGCTGCACAGCACTGAGGCAGACAAAATATGTCCGGGGTGGGGGGGGGCTTCTGCATTTCACTTTACAAACCACATTTCATCTTGGTATCAACACAGAACAAATATCCGTTTGGATATTCTATCCTGAAAAAACTGCTTGTGTCAATCAGCTAGGGATAAATCTGAAGTGCATTCAAATTAAGGAAACATTACTGTCTCTGTTCCCAGGATTAGGTCCAATGTCAGCCTGTGCCTCTGAAAGAGCCATTTAATCAAGTAAGCTCTGTGTACTACCAGTATATATACCTGGTTCATGCACATATCTCTGAAAGCTCAAATACAGCAAAAAAAGTGGCTTGCAAGAGGACCAATCTAGACAACTGGGTGATAGCACATGACCCAACAGATTGCTGATTCTGTTGCACACAAGAAGAAGGGAGAGGACTTCCAAAGCTGAAGTGGTGGACTGTTGAAGAAAGCAATATTGCATCTGTAGTACATGCCAGGATTTTCATATGCAAAAACTTCAGCTTTAAAATAACTGTTTGTGATACCTCTTTCATTTCATTATTAAGCTTAAAAAAAAAAAAAAAAAGAAAAAAGTAAAAAGAGCTGCTGCCACTTTTAATGATGCCAGTCTGTTGCAAAGGAGGGAAAAAATAAACCTAGATTTAATTACACTGTCCCATTTTGGACCTAGAGGTGTGTCACTCAAAAAAACTCCACAAAACAAAAAAACACATCTGTGTGACTTAGTTATAAACAATCTTCCCTTTGCTTTTTGCAAGTATTTCTGCACGTTGCTTCTGTAGTCCTGGCCTTGTTCATGGAAGAAATCACTGGCTTCACACAAAGGCATCATAAATAGTAATTATAAAGCACAAAGTTAAAAATCAGTCAGTATAAATAGCAACCAAATAGCAAACTAGTGATGCATAAAAGTGTCTTAAAATAACTAGAAATATTACTTTTTAGTACATGACATTCTCAGAAAGAAGTTAGCTATTATTAGCTTTGGCTAAACAGCCAGCGCAACAAAAACCCCTGACTGAACCAAGTTCTAAAATTCTGGACTACAATCTAAGTTATTAATGTTCATCTGCAGCACCATTATCCTCCTGACTTCTCCAGATAATAGCAGAACTGCCTTGAAATACATGGGCTTTGCTGCATAACTCCCCAAACCAATTTTAGTTATATATAAGAATGTTTGAGAAAATCAGGTATTAAACAGATGATAGAGAAGAGACATGGAAGAAATTACAATCCCTCCATTGTGTTTGCAAACACGGGAAATTCATCTAAGGCCGACTCATTAAGGTAAGACTTTCCTGAAATCCTCAAAGAACAGCTGTGAGTTCAAGAAGCAGATTTCTTTAATAAAAGTGATGATTTCAGCCACCTAAACTTACAGGATCACAACCACCATAGGATCAAATAACACCATGATAAATATCTGGAACAAGATGCAAGAACCTAATATAAAACTTTCCAATTGCAACATAATCCTGTACTGCTTGGGAAAAAAAGAAAAAAAGGTGGGTTATTCTTCTCTTGTAATGCAAAAAGGTAAATCCACACTTTTAGAAAACTTTTTAATTTAGCTTTTGAAAGGTTTACTAAGAAAACCCTAAGTCTGTCACAGGAAATAAGTAAAATATTGTGTGAATCAAACTATCTATGTAGAAATTGAAGAAATAAACAGTCAGGTTTTTTTACAACTCAAAAGGACTACAACAGTGTTTAAATTAAATTTACACCCCATGTTCTACAATTTTGGATTCCTCATGCAAAGTCAAATAAATTAAGGAAGGATCTACCCAGTGCCTATCAAATACATAGCAAATTCCATACAGTCTTAAAAGTTTCAAGTCCCAATCCTTTACATATTTATGTGACAAGAGTTCAATGACCCTGAAAAAAATAATCATATGCAGTTAATCCCCTGCAAAATCACAGACTACTAACACTGAACATAAAGATGTATTTTCTTCATAGGATGAGCAGCATTTATTACCTTGCTATAATGTCACTTAATTCACATCTGGAATCTGTTAATCCAGTCACACTGATGCTGAATAATTTCCCTAAGATTTTTTGCAACTATATTTGTTTAAGCAAACTAGAAGAGGGTTATGACAGAGGCTGCTTTGCTAAGTTTTAAGAAAATCCTCTCCCTGAGCTGTAACAGTTTTGTTTGCTAAAATGAGAACCTGCCTAACCTAATCACATTGTTTACTTAACCACTGCACAGTATACAAGAATAAAGTAAACTTCTTTGATGCATTCTGTGTTTGACCAGCATCACAAATTAGTAGTACAAAGCTGATCTGACAGAACCCCACAAAGAAAGTTAACATGCTGAAGGAAGGAAAGAATCTGGATGTTTTCTTTACAGCAGTTTTCAAAGTTACACATTTTCCTCAGAGATTCTTTGGAGCTGGATGGAGTCTGTGACACTGTTTTACTGGTTACGTGCCATAAAAACAACTGTGTTTGCACCCTGGAGAGGCCAGGATATTTATTTAAAGAGAATTATAATTCTCAAACATTAAAATCCAGGAGGAGGGGGGAATCCAAAAACCAAAACAAAGGAAAACCAAACCCCTTTGCTTTGGGCTGTATCTATACAAGATTTAAAAATAATTATCTAATCAAAATTTTTAAATACCTCTTCATTCCCTTCTTAGGACTTCTCCAGAGAATACGTATAATATAATTAACAGCCTTCAGTCATTTAGTTATTTCTTCTTCCTTACCCACATTTATTTTTCATTTTTCATTTTAAGGAAGAATAAATGTACTGTAACAAAGATGCTTTACTTCTTACACAACAAACTGGAAGCCTGTGAGAAAAAAAGGTACTTTAGCTATACTATTGACAAAGTGCTGCTAGGTTCTGTTTCTAACTTCAAATCAAAAGACTAGGCTATGTTCCTCACAGTCACTTGTTTTGTCAGCATTTTATTACCACTAACTACTCCAATCTAATTAACCAACATTTATGTGGGAGTGAACAGCAGCAGCAGAAAATGGGATATGACCCTTCCAAAACAGTGTGACATGTACAACTGCAGACATTTGTGTTGCAGTAGGGAAGAAAGAGCTTTAAGGAACAGCAGGGTCTGAACTGTTCTGACCAAGACACAGAAAGTAACCAACCAAAACAAAAAACTGGCCTGGACCACAATCAGAAAAGCTTACTAAACTAAAATGTAAAGAAGCTTGGAATGCTGTGAAGAATCGTTTCAATCAGCTGGATAACACCATATGAAAACCAAAAAATGTGACCCCCTGTTCAAAGAACACTGACTCATTATAGACTGATACACTTCAGACAAATCTCCAGTTAGTAACAAGCAGATCAAGCATCAATTAATGCTTTCAGACTTTTCCAGCAGCCTCATGCACAAGCCAATTGAGTTCAGAACCTTTGTCCCAGTTTTGGCACAGATATGGGATGGTTTGAGGCCTTAAAACAGGCAACAGAATCTTCACAAGGGATGACAACACTGAAGACCACCAGGATGGCAGATTCATCTGAAATTCATCTCCTGGTATGAGTGAACCATAATAAGAATATTTCTGTTATCAAACAGCAATTTCAGATCAATTTAAGTGACCTGATCCTGTAAGTCACACAAGCTATCTCATTAAAAATTAAACTGTAAAAAAAACCTGCAAAGTATTGCTGCATCGAACACACGAAACCATCATGCTGTACTCAGTGCAAAACAGACAAAGTAAAAGAATAAGAGGAGATGAAATAAAATGTAAATGCTGTATTTCAACATGCAAACCACAGCAAACAATGGAAATACTGTGAAGATATGAAGAAAGGAGAACAAAAAGCAATAAACACCATCTACTGTGTCTTCTTAGTCAGAGACCAAACACCAAGGTATTGGCCTCTCTGATTTTGTGTAATAAAAGTCCTGTACAAAACATTCAGCAGTTTACCAAGTTTTTCAGCATTTCTTTATACTCTATTCTATCCATGAACTATGACCTGCCTTCTGGAAATCACAGAAAAGCCGTATTGTTCTATACACCATACCATTATTTTATCTATATTACATCTTATTGTGTTGTTCCAGAAGAGCATCACAATTTGTTTTAACAAAGATGAAATGAAATACTGAGAGTGATCAAGTGTTGAAAAACAAGATGGCATATATTTATTATTGGTTTAGCATTTCAATGTTTTTTGAATAAGGTTAAAATGATGTCAGTAACATTTGATAAAAAAAGCAGGATGAAACTAACTGAGCCATATACGGTACACCGCTTTTTTCTACAGAAACTCACAAAAACAAAAACTGAGTAAACTTGGATGATAATTTGACAGGCATATGGTTACAACTCAGCTGCACTATAAAAGAGAGCAGAGGTACAGATAAAATTGTGTCAGGGCACAAACCAACTACTAATTCGTGCGTGTGTTTATAATAAAATATATAAAAATACGTGCACGTATTTCTTACATATAAATAAACAGATAAATAAATAAATAAATAAATAAATAGATGCACATTCTTTAAATTGTTTCTGTAAAATATCTTACCCTGAAAATCCTCCAAAGGCCCCTGGAACAAGTGCATTGCTTGTTTTACCCAGAAACTGAGTTCCAGGCTGAATTTTTTACACAATCCCAAAGAACATTTTTATCTGGCAGCTGCCTTACCATTACTATTCAGTGTCTTCATAATAACTTCCATTTGTGCAAACTCGTAGTTGTAGTCTGGTTCTGAAGAAGCTTCACTAGCTGCATCCAGATCATGCTCTCCTAAGGAAGTTTCTTTCTCAAGGTCTTTCAGCCAATCTCGACGTTTCCTCTTTGGTAAATTGATTCTGAGTAAAAATGGAAATTCAGTTTATAAAAAAAAATTATCTGGAACAGTGAAAGGAAAAAAAAATAGTCTGAATGTAAAGTGGGTGGAATATAAACATCAACTGTTACCTAAAAAAGTGGTTGTTTCCCCATAATATTCTATCTCCATGCCATAACTGAGTGGCAGAACATACCAGTGCACCGTTTACACAGGATCTGAAAGAGAAAAATACAACTCCAGTGAAATCAAGAAAATAAAAGATTGAAGAGCTGCTCTGACAGTCATTTTTATCATACAGTAACAAACCAGCTAGGTTCTCATGAAAGGATCAATGGGAAAGCTGCTGGTCTGATTTCTATTGTCAGAATTAGCACCTTTCCACTCTTCCTTTGGCTGGTACAGGTCTTCAGCAAACATACAGACAGGATTGATTTTGTTTGCAAGGTTTTCTTTAAATGCCTGTTTCTCAAACTGGATGTTTCTTATAGACTTATAAAGTCCATTCAAAATGCCTGTTTCTTATAGACTTATAAAGTCCAAACTTAAATGTATGCAAATCCTACTGATAGAGCTCTCCAAGATACAACTTAGTCAACGCTCAGTTGTAAAACATGCTGTTAACATATTCAGCATTCAAGCATAAGAAAAGATTCTTAGATCCAAGTTTTATTCTTTCAACAAATGGAGTCTCTATTATTAACAAGGGTCTATTTTTGTGAACATCTGGTACACTGCTGTATTTCTTTGTAGGTTTCTTTGTATTTAAGTTTCAGTTACAAAATGGGAAAAATTGAGCTGCTGAACTTTTGCATGTGTGAGTCACAAAGCACAGCATTTTAGCTGAAAGGGGAAAAAACTTCAGTAAAATGAAAAAGGCCTTTTCAGTGTTCTCATTTCAGCTGTCTCTCTCATGTAAGTCAACACAAATACGCAAGCATTTCATTTTAAATCAGATCTTTATTTACCTTTTTTCAATGAAATTCTGATAGATAAATTTCTGTTGATACTAGTATCTTAAGAACAGTTACTTAAGCATTGCAGATCAGCCATGAGTAAAACAAAGTATGTTTTTTCCACTGACATGTGCCCTTCTTCCTGCCAGTCAAAATGACTGATTTCCAGTGTAGTAATTCTATCACCACAAGCCTGAATACCATCTGTTTGAAATTTTGTACTGTAGACTGCAGAAGAAAAATATTTTTTACTAAAAAAAGTACCTTTTTTTTTTTACTTTTTTTACTTTACATTTTACTAAAGGAAGAATGAAAGAAATCAGATTTTTAATGTGTCTTTCAAAATTTAGTTTCTCATTCTGATACTAATCTGTACATTATTTAGATACTCAAATTTCAGACAAGCAGCATGAGTATTAACTAGGACAAAGGCACTGCTTTATCACATGCTATTGGAGATCAAGTGACAAAGACATTTACAATTCCACCCAAGGAGCCACAATGCCCCTGGAATGAAAAATGATAAAAATACAGAAGTAGAAACAAAAGGTGAAGTGTAACTTTATACTGCATATTAACGACACAAACAGTAATCAAAGATTTAGAAAAGAATTCAGAACTTTAAAGCACCTCGTTCTCACAAAATATTGAACTTTACAACAGGAACTACTCACGACGCACTGTTTTTTCTCTGCCACCAAGACACAGGCTACTATCCCATCCCGCAGGGCAGGCCAGCCAGCAGCATCTCAGGGATCTCATTACTACCCAAGATACAGACAGGCAATAGCCCCTCACTCCTCACTACTATCAAATACTTTGTTTAGATGGCTTGTTCCAAGCCAAACCACTGACAGCTTGTTGCCCTGCAGAGTGGGTGGGTGTTTGTTCACACATGCAGGGAAATCTTAGTTTTAATGGCTGAATTCCCTTCTAAGTACCTGTTTAAGTCAACTGTATTGAAAATATTCATTGATCAGAACATAAGATATTCTTCTTCTTTATGTACAAAATAAAAATGCATGAAAGTCATGTTCCGTCAAAGAAAAGCAAATTTTCAATGGAAAGTACTGCTGATCTTCCTTACCTTGCATTTTCTTTTGGTGTGAGTGTAACTTCTCCATCTAAAGCAATATCAATCTCACAGTGTTCTGCTTGGATTCCTATACCAAAGAGTTGTATATCCTGAGAGGTATCTGCACCAACTCTTGTGTGATCCTGGAAAACAAGCTGTTACTAAGAGAGAAGCAAACTACCAGTGTTGACATAACTAAAAAAATATTAGCTGAAGTGCTGAGACTGCACAGTTTGTGTGTCTGTCAAGCAGAAACGGTGCCACAGCAGATCTGATGATTGCAAGTCACACACAAACTGTTCTTCTGCCCTGAACTTCATCTTCATACAGTTTTAACTAAAACAAAATAAAGCAGTTGACAAACAAATTCTGATTTAAAAGTATTCTCATACTATGCCTGCATACGTACATTAAACACAAAAACCAGAAGAAAACCAGCAATGCCATATAGGGATAATTAAGAGAACAACATGGATAGTAAAACAAGGCGCAGTGTTCTCTGCTTTTCAAAAAACAGCTATACAGCAACCCAGCTAAACATACTACTCCCTACATAATTCCAAGACATATTTTAAGTTGTGCTGAAATAGTTTATTTTGTTAGTGTTTGAGAGGTTGTGTTTTATTTTCTACTGTTCAAATACAGATGTCCTCCTTCCGCTACCAAAGCAAAAGAGTAGCTATAAAAATAGACAAAATAGTCTTTCATATATCATTGACAAGCAGTTGACATTTCCCTACAACCCTACTAGGTTTGTATTTGACACTTCTTCACTCTAGCATGGGAAATGCTAAACAGAATGGTATGAAAGCTATCAACACTGGGAAAATACATTTCTGTAAATTTTTAACAGTACTTTTCTTAACCCCCTCTCTCATAAGGTTCCTTGTCATTGAAGACTATGTTATTCTTACTGATTACAACTGAACATCATCTCTTTATGATTCACTATTCACAAATTTAAAGCAATCCCCAGCTTCCTAACAAAAAGAAGCATCTAACATGAAGCTCCTGCTTGAAGTTCAGGCCAGAAGACAACTGTCCAGGTACATCCTGCCTGGAAAAGCTAGAACTGACCTCAACACTGGCACACACTGAGCATTTCTCCCACTGTTGGCAATCAGGAGATCAATTCGGAAAACAGTGAAGCTGAACTGCAAAGGGAGAACAAAAGCCTAAACAGTAGGAGGAGGCCTATCCTATTTTGCTGCAACAAAAAAATCTACATCCCCTCCAAGTAAATTTGAACTAGAAATTTAAAACAAGCATCCTTCCAGTCTGTGTAAATATCCTGCTCACATCCTTACCTTTAAATAGTAAACCAAAAGCTCATTGAGTGCAGGGTCTGCATTCAGGTTCACCAGATAACACTTGTCATCCCCAACCTTGATACCTGAAGACTCGAGGGAGATTCCCATGCTCTCCAGCTGTCTTTGCCTCTCCTGCAAGCACAAAAATAGGTTAATCTTGCCTGCTGCAATATGTGGGGACAAGCACAGAGCAACTAAAGCTGAAGATGCACATGCTGAGTATGCATTCTGTATATCACCACCAGACACTGGACAGGTACCATAAGGTCATTAGAATTTATTTCTACACACCAATCATAAAAAAGTTAGATGCAATCCTCAAACACCTGCCTCCCCAAAGTGGAGCTTACTTAAGCAGTCATATTAAATTTATTAGACTTACCTACACAGCTCTATCAACTTTATTAAACCTACTTACAAGTAACACAATGTGACTTTGAGTCTTTATGTTAGTAAAAAATGAAACTCAATTCCAATTACTGCAAACATAATCACAGTCATAGTTGATTTAGAAAATATCATGCCACATTTTAGACTTATCCTTTTGCAGTTTTATTATTAATAAAGCTAAAGTTCTTATTTGACCTCATGAGTTTTTTTGGGTAAAAGCAACAAATACCACAATTCTGATGCTTTTGCAATTCTTCACTTTCTTAGTCACTTCAAGGGAAACATGTCCACAGTCCCACTGCAGTCTTACAAATAAATGAGCTGCCCAAACATATTTTGATGTTTTATTTTAAAATCAAATACTGGCTTTTATCACTGCTATCAGCACACCACTAGATTTATGCTAATAAAATCTAGACTTTAAAAAAATCACCAACAAACAAACAAACAAACAAACCCACCCTAAAATCAGAAACAAGGAGAAAAGACAAAAACTCAGAGACATTTCAAATAGGTGGTGGGAAAACAGCACAGTTCACTAAAGCTCATGAAGTTCAGCTGACTAATACTATATGAGTATCTGGCTTTCCTCCTAGAACTTTCTGAAGTACCTGTGCAATCTCTTCTGTTTTCCTTAGCTTTTCTTCCCAGGTGACTGTCAGCTCTTTAATTAGTTTTTCTGATTCTTCCAATTTTTCCTTCAGTTCTGGTGCCTTCATGGCCTAAAAGGTAGAAATTAGCAACAACCCTCAGCTACTCTTACTGCAGACATGTGTTTGCACAAGGAAACTGAACACAGCAACATCATATCCAATGCAACAAATATAGATTTTTACTATGTCCCCAGGTTTCTCAAGGTAGAAGTTGAAAAAATAGGAAACTTGCAAAGGAGGAGAACAAAAACAACCTTTGTTTGTGGGATACAGATCCGACATAGTTCCAGAGCTAATGCAAAGAACACAAATCTCTGGGCCTGGGCACTTAAATGTCATTGTCTGTATAAAAAAATGCGAGTATTTAAAAACTTCAATTCCTAGCTGCATGAAGTCCAAGTGTAATGTCTTTCTTCCAACAGTAGTTTCAAACACAAATTCTACTAGACATTTACCCTTCCATTCTATCTTGGTTTTGTAATTATTCTTAGAGTTGCATTAAAGCCTTCAGACTGACCCTGTTGATTACCTTCAAAGGAAGGCATGTTCTGGAACTAACACAGGCTTCTCATTTCACAACAGGAAACAAAAGCCAAGGGCTTGAATATGTCCAGTGCCAAGTAACAATTGAACAGGTTGGCCTATAACCCTATATAACTGTTTTTAACAGAAGGTAGAAGAGAAAACACTTAACAAAATAATTAGTAAGACTTTGGACACCTTCCTACTGATTGTGTTCAGCTGGAGCCTGCCAACATAATTAACAACATACTACAATAATATTTACCAAATTAAAATAAGGGCTTAGAACAGGCTTTTATTTATGAAAAAAGTGAATGGCTCCTATTTCTTAAAGAGGATTTTCCCATTTCATTCAATAAGGAAGTGTTCACATGAATAACACTATTCCTTAAGTGATGATGAAATTTAAACACCACACAAATTTACCCTCTACCAGTACTGTTCCTTTTCCACCAGTATTTTGTGTCTTTCCTGAAAAGATCAAAAATATTTTCCAATGTCTTACGACCTAATTTGTTCAGACATCCTGGATACCAAATAAACTATCCTACCCAAATACTTCATTCTTCAAATAGAAGTATAAATCTAAGCTAAACATCAATCACACAGTATCAACTATTAAGGCAGTGAAGCAAATTGTTGATCGTTTTCATGTTGCATTTCTGACAATTTTTAATAGATTTTCATCAATGTCAGAGAGAAATGTCCCTTGAATTTTGTTGTCCAATAAGATTTATAACTTTTCACACTTTTCCATCTGACATGATATATAATCCACCAATGCAAAAAACCCAAACTCTGCTAATAAGTAAGTCTACACAATGAAGATGCAATCTAGTCCTTATCTGTGTTGCATCAATTATCGCTTGGCATTAAGTTCCTCAAGAACTGAAAAAAGTCCCCATCAGTACAGTGTTGTTCTCATTTAAAAGTTACTACAGATAAGCATACATTATGTTGGATTCAGGAAAAAAAGGTTACTTTTTTTTAAAAAAAAAGGAAAGAAAAAAAGAATAAAGAACAGGTGCGAGACTCTTCCTTTCCACATTTTGTAAGAAAGGTAATCTTCCACACAGGATGTGACATGTCCTTGAGAAACTCATTTTACCTTGTACTGTGTATAAGGTTACCTCAGCTTGTGAGAGTTGTTCTTTCAGTTTTTCAACTTCTTCACGTAATTCTCTGATGACCCTAGCATTTGGATCTTCATTCACCACAGCATGATTAACTATCCTTTTGGCTCTGTCTGCATATCTCAGAGTTGAGAGTGTTTCTTCATAGTTGTCTGCTGCTGGACTAATTGTGGCTATCATGGCAGTTTGGCTGTTTCCTCCCAAGTTATCCTGTAGTGCAGCCACAGAAAGTTCAAGAGTTAAAAATTGTTCTGACATTATACAGTGTTTTCACAAAGAGATTTAAAATACGTAATAAAGGCACTGAAAGTACTATTTAGGCACTGAAATGTACTCTGGATATAAACTAATCTGTGTGTTCCATAAACATTTCTAGCCACCTCTACCACCTGTGATTCCATTACAACTGAAAATAATCAAGTAGGATTTTACATTGAATTAACACAAGATACACTTAGCTGTCCATATTACTTGGAATAACATAGCTATGAGAGTTATTTCACTCATTTCTTTAAAAAAGTATGTAAAGTCCATGCACACAGAGGTATACTACAATGATCCTACAAATGAATAAGCTGACATCTTGCGAACATGGTGAACAGAAAATTAAATTACCTTGAGAAGCCAAGTGAGTACAGAGTCTCTGTAAGGCACAAACTTGTTTTTCCCCTTCCCTGCTGCTTGGTCAGCAAGTGATGATATAACCAAGCCCAGTGTTGAAAGTGATCTATAAATGCAAAACAGCAGAACAGCTTTAACACATATTCCAAATGCAGATTTAATAAAACACAGAAAAAAGGGACTGCTCTGCAGAACTTCATATCCAGTTTTTAAAATATCATAGAATAATTTAAGTTGGAAATGACCATCAGAGATCAGCTAGCCACTGCCCTGCTCAAAACAAGGCAATGTTTTTCTTTAAAGTAATATATTTGGAGGGAAAAAACTGCTATCAACAGTGTTTCATCATAGGAGGTACTGAGATCATATTTCAGAAAGACTGAGACTATGCTGAAATATTTAAAATAGTTTGAAAAGTGTATAATAGACTGCTTTAGTATATGAAAAATCACTGTCCTTGATTAGACATCTAACTTTTCTCAGAGGATAAAAATCTTTCTGATTTAAGAAGCAGTCTCATGACAGTGTTACAAGTGATTGTTGGCAGCACAGCAAGAACCCCTGGCTCTGGAAACAATGTTAAAGAACACTGACTCAGATGCCAACTAAAATGAAACAAGCCTCCAGCCATAAGGAGGCATTCTCAGAACAAATCCAGCTAGGTATAGCCCAGGAATACTCCTCTGCCTGGTGAACCGGTGACTAGCCAGCCATCAGAAAGCCATAGGAGGCTGCTGATCAGAAGAGGCAGATTAGAAAGTCCCTTGACAAATGGGTTGGGTTATAATTGAGGTAAAGCCTCATCAACTTCTTCCGGGGGGCATAGACAAGCCGTCTCCCAGTTACAAAGGTGCTGCACAAGTGTGAAAGAGAAAAGCTCCCAAATTGTTTAGAAGATGACTGAATCCCAAACAACACTCTGGAACTGTGAAGAAAATAGGTAACTCATGCATTTTGCTACATGTACAACTTCCACCAACAGGGGTAACTGTGTCAGCAATCCATGCAAAGCATATGTGTGCTACCGTATGCAATTCTTACACAACTCTGTGTAAATTTTAAGTGACATCAGGGCTCTTGGGGTGAGTATGTTTAAGATAATGAGCTTGTTGAGGAGCCTGAGAACATTAAACAGATGCCTAAAGGGTTTTTAAGGAGACATCGCTGAAGCCCAAGAGAATTCTGGGTCTGTCACACTCCTGCTCAAATATCCAGCCATTCTCTGTAAGTGCCAAGTAAAATGCTTCAGCAGCATTGCAATTAGATAGCCAAATAAATCTTTAATTGTACTGTTCCACTCCACTCTCTTATGTTTTCTTTTCAAAGATGTAATACTATTTTGTCTTACAGGCAGAATTTATATATTATCTATTATTATATTATCTATTTATAATAGAGCCTCCTCAGTGCTGCTTGAAACTGCCACTGGTTCAGAAATAGCACTTAGAAAATGACAAAAATGTTGCAGAAGAGTATTTCAAGAAAGATATCCAAGAGTAAGCTAACAAGAACCATTACATGTGCAACAAAAGGTATTCCATATTGCACATAAAGATAGCTTAGTCCTGGGAGCAAAATTAAAAGAAATTTAAGGAAAGGCTAGGTAATCTGAACACCCAAGAAAGCATTCTATTTTGTAAATTTGCCTGTAGGTTAACTTTCTGATTCACCTCTGAAAAATTCATAGCAAAAATAGAAAAACTCAAGTTCAGTTTTGTGCCCTAAAAAAATGCCTAATAACCTCTGAATGCTTGTGAGAGAAAGACAGAAAAAGGAGAACTAATTCTTGCCTCCAGCCTCTGATCTCCACAGAGAGAGATGGCAGCATGCTAAACGTGCAAGAGCAAACAGTAGGATGCTCCATGCTGCTCTATAGCAACTTCCTCCAGCACAACTGAAAAGCACCACCAGCACACTCTCAATGGAGTCTAAGGAGCATAAAGCTAAAAAACTACCCTAGACTACTCTCCTCTGATTCCTCTCTCTTTAAATGAGGGGAACTGTGAAAACCAAAGCCAAGGCCTGAGGGAGGGGAAGAAATGGACAGTCAGAAGGGAAGTAGGAAGAACAGGGATTCAAAAAGAACTGTGATTGAAAACTATTTCCCAGCTGGGCTGCAACACCAATTTCAGTTATGGGTACTGCATTTTAATGAACAGGAAACTGTAAGGTACAGTTCATTAACACGGGATTAAAAGTTGATAATATTACTGCTCCTTATAAATACTGATCTTATTTTAAGAGTAACTGTTAACATCTGCAATAAAAGCTAAATTGGAATAATTTATGTAGGTTGCTTGAGATTTCATAACACAAAACTGTTTCAAGACTTTAAGGGAAGCAGCAAAAGGAATGGCTACCCAACAGAATAATTACAGGACTCATCAGCTGCTTTGCTTCATGCTGGATGATGCATCAGAGATCTGTCATTACTCTGATCCTATCTCACGGTACTTACATAATGAATCAACCAGACGGGCTAAGCCCACAGAACACAGCACTGAGTCAGTCCAGAACAAGCAGAGTGGGCTTGTTTCAAATTTACAGGAAAGTGGCATTTCTGCACACCGTCTGTTCTCCTTGTCCCTGTTCCTCAGGCATGACCAGGCTGTCCTTGCAAGTGTGCACACTCCCACCATGGGCCTGAGCCAGCAGCATTCAAAAGGAAGTGGATCTTCCCCATCACAGGGACACAACTCTGTCCTTAAGTGACACCCATTCAAGCTACTTCTGTACCAATTTAGAACCAAATTCTTCAATGAGCAGGACCTACTCTTCTATTAGTTAACTCTGGATACTAAAATCCTCCCTCAAATCAGCTTGGAGCCAGACCTGCCCCAACCCATTCCTTATCCCCACATCTTCTTTTTGCATTCTAAAGTTAAAATTACAACAGCTATGATTTTACTAATCAGAGGTAAAATTGCAGACTGTTCACAGAAAGGTTCTTTTTTGTAGCCACTAATTGACAGATTGTTTATTCTGCTTCCTCCTCCTCCTGTGTTCTAGAAGTTCTTTGACTACACCACAAAGAGTTGTTAAGCACCTCCTTTTCTACAGTGGGTATGGGAACTAGCACATCCTGGGGAGGAACAAGCACACCCAGCTTTCCTATGAGGTATGGCAAATCTCCCAAAAACCTCCTTTACCAAGACAACTCTGCATCAGCTCTGAGAAAAAAAAAAACAGATGTCATCTCTATTACAACTTGAAGAAGATGCTGACACAAAATGACTCAACTCTCTCCTGCTTCAGTAAGTGGGAGAGCAGCCCTGCTCTGCAACATGCCATCCCCAAGACAGGAAAGAATGTTTTCAATGGGAAAAGTTGTGGGGCCAAGGTGACATCTAGCCACAGCTCTAGCCAGTTTTCATCAGAAACAAACAGTACAGACACTAAATAAACAGGCACATAATTTCCACATTCTTCTTCAAGGCAATAAAAAATAAAATGAGCATCAAGTTTACTGGCCAGCAGCTCCATTTTTTTATCTCATTAAACATAACACATGCCACCGATACATGTTACTGTGGTTTTTTTGTAAAAGAAATATATAATAAAAGGAGCTGACATAGTAAGGTATATGGTTTAAATATACTCTATCACTCCAGAAAAAAATATTACCTTTCCCTAATGAATAAGATGCATTGCACCCTAAAGACTGCACACAATGTTCTCCAAAGAACAAGTCTGACTAAACATGTACTTCTATTTTGAGGCTTAAAAAAGTCAGACTTCATTAAAGCTCCAACAGCAAAACTCTAACAAAAGACACCAAGTGCAGCACTAAGAATTGTCTTTCACTTGTCAGCTCCAAAAGAGATTTCAAACAGGGAATGTTAAATAAATGGACTAAGTATTACAGATTTATGTAAGAATTTAATTGAACAGAAATGTAGAGCTGTCCAGTCTTCTTTTTAAAATACTTTTTACAGAAATGTTTGGTGCTTTTGTCTGAAGTTCTGTATTGTCAAAGAGTTTCAGCAGGGGCAAAAGAACTGTACTGCATTGACACCATACAAGTTTAACACTGAATAAATATCCTAAAAGGAAAGAAAAAATGAAGTCGTTCTGTACCTATAGTTATATCTGCAATTTGTTAATAGCTGTTGGGAGAGGTGGCATTTGAATTCTTTCCCAAAAATTAGAAAGAAACATTTAATTTCACCTTTGTTTATGCAAAATACAAATACAGTTTCTAGCAAAATCAACCTGAATTTAACTAGGAACCTGTGGCGTAAGGTTACAGTATCTGCCATTAGGCAAAGACAGTCACATCATTTTGTTTCACAAAAATTATGCCAATTTGATGCATTAAACACGAAGTAGGTTAAAAACTAAGCTAGAAATAGCAAACATGTTCAAATTAACGAGAGGCAAATTTGAATCATTGTAAGTATGTCTGCTGTTCATACAGACATTGTGCTGTCATTGTTAACAAAGTATCAAAACACGTGGTAAGATTTTGAAATAAATTGAAAAAGCAGTAGCTTTTAATGTAACAGTTACACACTTTCTATCCCAGAAAATTAGTATATTTAGGACAGCAGTAACAGTGCGCTACATTCTCGCTTTTGGACAATAACACAGTAATTATGGCAAAAAACGTGCATTGAAACTTGTCATTGCTTGAGCACAAATGCCCAAGGCAATGCTAAACCAACACAGCTTCATTCTGATCCGATTTTCTCAAACTGTGCATTATATCCTTACAGACTTTAATTCATGTTGGAACAAAGCCATTCAACTCTGCAACTTTGCATTCTTCTTTGAGCAGATGATGAGACAAACACATGAGCCTGGGGACAGGGTGTATAAATGAATCACAAAAGGTATATGCTTAATTAAAGAGCACTGCTGTCACTTTTTCCAGATAAAATTCATATAGCCCTCATCTGAGTCAAATATGAATCAGGAACCCTGTGCCAATGTCAGGAAACATGCTGCTCAGCACAGAGCAGCTGAAAGAGCCATATTGAACTGCTTCTGACAAAGCTCATTTGAGCTGACTTGTGACAAGCACACCAAGAGGAGTCCAGGGAATGAACTGTGGTTCCTTCAAGGTTAGGGTTCACAGCCTGTGTATGCCGATGTCTTACTTGTTAATGTTGCTGCCTTCCTTCAGGCGCTCTCCTGCAGCTCCTGTTTTGGACACTCTCTCACTCCCAGCCAAATCCACCAGGCTGACCTTGCTGACCTTCTCTCCAGAATTCTGCACAGACGGGACATGGGAGAACAACAGCTAAGAAACACTGGCATGAAGCACCAACACACTTGACACTGGCACCACGGAACACTGTTCTTCATAATAATGTGGGTCAAAGTATCACATTCAAGACATGTCAGAAGAAGGAATTGTCAGAGGTCTTACAGATCTTTAAAGGTCACCCATGTATTTTCTAGTAAAGGCCTGAAGCACCAAGGTAGCAGAATCAGCCATGTGGTAATATCAATCACCTCATGGCAGAGTAGGCCATTTAAACACATTTAACTCCAGCAACATTTAAGGCCTAGGAAGGTTTCATGGTGTCAACATAACCTTAAAAAGTGATCCAACTGTTTGTTTTATCTGGTGTGCTTCCTCACCCTTCCAAGGTTCTCTCCATCTTGATTGTTGGACTACACAGCATCAAAAGTCAAAACAAAGCTAAACAGATGATGTATGTGGAAGAGAAAGGAAGAAGAATCCACCATAACTTCATAAATTAATTAATAGAAATACATACACCAGAATGCAGGTCATAGAGTGTCTGAGTCACTATAATATTGAACACAGCATGAGAGCGGCTGCTTTCTTCATTCATGTTGGTTGCAGCAACTGTTCGTGATTTGTTTCCCTCTGACATCAGTGACTCAATATCCTAGAGCAAAAAGAGTAAAAAGGGATGCTAGGATAAAAGCAAAGTATTGTGCTTGGTAAACAATCCCCATTGAGATGGAAGGGTGTGTGGGAGAGAGGCAGAAGGGAAGGTAGAAGTAATGAGAAAATTCTTTGCACATTTTGAGATGTATTGCTACAGAGGCATCTAAGTCCATAGAACAATGTTAAATCATATCTTTATTTTAAGTGAAGCACTTAAAAGCCCAGAAACTACAGTCAATTCACCTTTTCCTTATCTGCTGCTGAAATATGTTGGTGACAACCACATTACAAATCATATTGTTTAACGCCAGGAATCAGGTCAACACAGATTCACTTACACAAATAAACACAGGGGTCTCTTTACTGACCTGCACTAACACTATCTTCACTTAATTGGCTCAAAACGTTACCTCACTTCAACCTATACCTTCCCACATGTGCAAGACAAAGATGACTATGCAGAGCCTGATATGTATGCTTGCTGAGTCTTCCAAAACCGTTTCAGAAGTCATCAGCTAAAATCCAAGCATGAGCAACAAGTACTAGAATTTGCACAAAGGAGGTGTGCTTTCAAAGCAAGTAATTCATCATAAAAGCTGCAAAAGCAGTTTTTATAACTGTATAGTATGCACAGATGCTACAGAAAAATAAAAAAAATCCCCAAAACATAAAAAGCAAAACATAACACTACACAAAGAATTAACATTTGTTAAAAATCACTTCCAAATCAGATTTCAAAATCAGTTTCCTCATTAAAAAAAAGTCTTACATAATTCATAAAACTGCACTGCTTAAATTATTTCCATTGTGTCTGTAGTGGTTCATTGGCTTCCACAATACTAATTTTTTTGAATGTATACTGGTAAATCTAGTGGGCTTAGATGTCGTTGTGATTTAAGTTATGAATTACCTACATACACACCTATATAAAACAGAATGTAGCATTAAATAACAAAGTCAAATTCATGCTAGAAGACTAATATCCTTATTTTAGAATCCTCATATTTCCTGTGTCGAGCAAATATTGTGTTCATGGCATACATTATATGCAGTAAAACTGCAAATTAATGAGATACCCCTACTATATTTGTAACTAACAAAAGAGCAAACCCAGTGATTCCACGTGAAATAAATATTCCCAAAGAATTAGAGAAAATCTTTGCAATTGCCAGAGACCAAAATCACTCAAGAACCAAAATATCTGTTTTTTTCAGACATTAGTTTACCTCTTCTGAGACTCCTATTGCCCGTGTACATAGGTGTTATTTATAAACTTGGCCCTGGTTTAGATTTACCTCAAAGTTTGTAACAGCCAGCTGAGACAGGCCGTCGACATATGGACCCAACACCTTGTGCTCTCGAACCTTGAGGGACTGCCGACTCCTATGGAATAAAGTACACCTCATGCACAATCTACTAATTAGCATGGATATCCAAAAACTACCCTAATATGAATTAAGTACCTTGTATGTAGCAGAAGTCAATTTATGTCTTTTTTAATTGTAACAGGAAGAAGAAAGCATTACAGAATTTGTAACTCAAACAATAAAGACTTAAACCAATCTAACCAGTTTTGATATACATACATAAATTAATTTTAATGCATCCTCCCACCCCAGTATTTGTGGCTGGAACAAAACCTGAAATACCTTACTAGGCAGACAGAATGCTGAGGAAAAAAAAAAAGGAAACTAAAAATCCTCCCCCCAGCAATTTGTTAAAGCTTCCATTCTTCTCACATTTTCTACACTTTATTGACACATACAAAGTCTGAAATCTATCTTATTAACTAACTTGCATACAACATCTTCAGCAATTATGTGCAAGAATTGAAATACAAACCACATATATCAATGCTCAGCTGAAAAAGTACTGTCAAACTACTTCCTCTATACACATCTCCAATTCTGAGTGCCTAACCACTATTTCTGTGTAGACAAAACAGAAGAAAGAATTCCTAAGTATATTCTAAGGTGTCACCTTTCCATATTCAAAGAAGTTCAACATCTAAACCATTAGGACAAAGCTGTAAATAAGCTTCAAATTTCTTTTTTTTTTTTTCAGCTTTTCATTTTCATCAGCTTTTCATTTTCATCAGCTTTTCATTTCTTTTCATCAGCTGATGAAAACACTTCCTGGATCATCCAGCAAAAATACCCCAGAATTTACATATATGTGGTCTTGCTTTCTGGTGGTAAGGTCTTCATACAGTATTTGTTTGCATTGTAGGATGGTATCCTAATGTTTAAATTAATCACACCAGTTACTATTTCATACACAAGCTTCACATGAATATTCTCTTCTTTCTGGTGTTTGACATCTAATCCTCTCTAAAGAAGTCATATAAACAAACATTCTGAAAGAACCTTCTCAGGGACTCCCAAAACCAATTCCTAGTTTTAGACAAAAATACAGAAGGCTGTGGGGCAAAGTGAAGCTACTCACCCTTTTGGGTCAAGCAGATCTCTGACTTTCTCATTGTAGATTTCCATATAGGACACTTCAACTTTAAAAGTATGAGACTCATTTTCTTCTACAGAGATTCTCTGAAATAAAGCACAACAGAGCCGTGGGATCAGACCCAGCTGCTCTGCATTGCCCATCATGGAAAAGGATTTTCCTGAACCTAAAAGAAAAAAAGAAGAAGAAAATGCCTTAGAATATAGAATATAATTTCTTAGTTACTCATTTGTTCAAGAAGCACATTTTAATTCTCTTTTTATTACTCCAGGAGCATGTATCAGAACAACATGCTATCGAGACAGACAGCTTATTTTTTGGGCAAAGTAGAGGTAAACAAAAAGAGAAATTATCCTGAAAGTTTCTTACAGTAGGGACATTACTTAGGACCCCTTGGAACACAAACAGAAATTGAATGCGTCTCCAGTAGGAAAGTACTCCAGTATTCCTTTCAGGCTCTGAAAGGGGCCCTAACAGGTGGCAACCAGGATGATACTGACAGAGCTGTTTTTAAGAATTTACTTGTCACTGCTTGTACTAGATGTTTAGGAAATCAAAATACAATTTTTAAATGTTATCTGCCTTAATATTTATGCTTTGTTGTTCTCGCTTCCCATGTGCACAAACTGTTCTCCCCCTTCAGGGAACTCACCTGTCTGTCCATAGGCAAAAATACAAGCATTATATCCCTGAAAGGCTTTTTCCAGAATTCCTTCTCCAAGGCACTTGAACACCACTTCTTGACCTAGAAAATAATTGGGTTTTTTTTACTTTAATATGCATAACATACTAAAACCAATGGAAAACAAAAATAAGAAGTGTTTGTACATTTTTTTTACAATTAAGAGCACTGATGGAAACATTATTTATGTACAACTGAGTAAAAAGATCAAAACTGTTGCCACCCATGTTTAAATATATTGCTGATTATCTTGTGAAGTGAGCAGTTCTTCAAAAGGGGTCATAGAAGCTGACTGCTTAGAGAATTACACAGATGTCTAGTATTTTACTATTTCAATGTAGTTTCTGCAATCAGTATGCATTATTTAATCACAGATTATATCCAAAAGAGTTCTGTAACAAAATGTCAATGAAACCCATTGTTGAACTGGGACATTATGGGCACACAGGAATACAAGCAAGTTGTTCTCTTGGGAACTGGCCTCAAGTTTCACCATAAGCCATTATGATTTTTACCCTGTGGCAAGGTGGTGTTGGAACCAAGATAAAAGCATTCCAATAACATTCAGGAAGAAAATGTGTATTAGGAGGCTGTGAGACTTCAACAGTGCGGTTTGAGGACATACTCTGCCAAACCCTTAATTTGAAACATCAGCTGCAGAATTTGATAGTCTGAAAATTGTCTCCCTGAGCCAGGCAGATTTTAGATGCACTTCAATCTTTCAGATGTAGAAGATGAAAATAGTCCTAGAGGTTGATTTTGTTTGTTTTTTTAACAGGAAAGCCCAGAATCTGTACACCACAAAGAGGGTTAATGTGTTGCCTGCTTTGAGTTCTGATCAGACAATTACACCAGATGTGTGTACACCCAAACCAAGGAGAGCTGAGCTAATGACAGTATTTGTTCACCTTCAGGTGTATGGTTTTAAACTTAGATTTGCTGCCTGGTGACTTTCTGAACACCTGTGATCAGCTGCCTCTCTCATCTTGGTATGGGACTTTCAGCAATTGTCAGCTGGGAGAAATTGTTTCATACCATGGATGCAGTAGTGACTTCTGTACTCTCAAAATGGCATATACTAGCATAAATCTCGTTACACAATGATTTATGAGAACATCTACATTACGCAGGCCAGAGAATTCCTGCAGAACCACCTCCGGAATTACTGCAGAATGTTTTAGGGGCACGTAAATAGAACAAGAAAGTACATTACTTTCATTTTCCTTTAATTATAACTGAATTTATTTTCTTCTATAAAGAAAAAACTAGTGTAGCAATGCACTATGAAATGGTCTTCGTGTATCTTTCTACCTGAATTTCTAAAATTCCATAGTGTTACTGAACTTGGATTAACACAGTTCAGAAATGCTGAATATAGGAACTAAAATGAGAGGAAAAAACACAGTATTTTGGAGTAACTCCATTTCCTTCACCATGTGCATTCAGTCACTTCTCCTTCAACTAGGGGTCATTTTGTCATTTTATAATATCTATGTTGAGATAGTACTGTTCAACAGCCTGGAAAGAGACTGTTCAACTACTGATGAATAAAATATATCAGCAGAAGATTTTAATAAGAATGTCGAATAAACAAAAATTTTAAAAAAAGAACAGCTCCTAAGGGAGCCACTTATTATCTTGCTGAGTAAGAATACAAAATCAAGCAAAGAGTGAAGCTGAGTATAAATATTAAAAGAAAAATAAAGTATATATACGTTACACAATGATTGTGAGTGGAAGACACAACCATTAGTCAGAAGAGGAAAAAACTTTTAGCACCCACTTCTGACAAGTAATAAACCAGCAGCCTCCTTCATGTCTCCTAAGGGGAAAAAAAAAAGCAAATACCACAGTGTTTTAAAACCGTGCATGGTTATAGTGACCATAGGATGACCAACAGATTGCTTTACTGCTAAATATCAGGGAAGGAATCTACTTTAAATTTCACCAGCAAAGCTGGATTTATTTTTCATGAGATGCTTAATTTTCAAACTACCATCACAAAAACCAAAATCAATGAGACACTGATATATATCTCTAAAATTATATTTTTATTACATATTTGAAGAGCTCAGAAATACCAACATAAGACAAATGGGTCATTAAAGAGTGTTGTTTATAGTAACCAGTCAAATGATCATGGGATAAAATAAGATTTGGTTTTAAGTGCACTCACAGAAAAGAACACAAAATGCTGAACTTTAAGTATGGATATTTTATTAACTTGCAAATGCAGGGCACTGGGAGTAGCAGGATATCATCTATGATATTTTGCTATTTTTCATTAAGAAACCTCACTGCTTCCCCCATGAATATTATTAGTGGATCTGCAAACTGATTACAAACTGTATCGTACAGAATTATGTCCATATGCGTTCACAGTCAAAAGAAATAATACAGATCCAGTGTCAACACAGCTGCATTTCTGTTTTGCTAAATAAATCTGTAGTGCCTGCAATTCATACTTTTTCTTATTTACAGAACTTCCACAGATACCTAGCATTTAAAGAGGTAAGCAAGGGTTATAACTTTCAGCTAATGGGAGAAATAAAAAAAATTTTAAAAAATAAATATATTGTCTAACAGAAGGATTTCCCCTACACTAACCCTCACTGTCTTGAAGATGGGAATTCCCAATCTCCCAGTTGGCTAAGACAATTTAGCATCTTACAGAGGCAACTAAAGGTCAAAGACATCCATCCCCTCTCCCAACCTTCTGCTCAGAACAGGGACAAGCTCTGGACAGCATGCCCAAGGCAGCCTGGGAGCCCAGGGTAAGCAAATAAACTGCCAATTCTCACAGGCCATGATCTCCCCTCTGCCCATCCTTTTGAGGAAATTGAAGCAAAGTCTAATGTAATTTTCTTGCAGATCAGGAACAGCTTCAATGTTAAGTCAAAACTACAAACAGACAAGACACTTGTGTCTATTCAAAATCCACAACTCACTATCTCTCATGTGGGTAGAAGGGTAGGGTTCTTTAGGCCAATTGCTTGATTTGCTTCCTTTTAAAAAAGAAAATGCCGCAGTCAGCATACATATAAAACTACAATTTAGCTCAAAGTCAAGTGTAAGGCCTTTCAGGAACCCGTAGAAACACAGAGCTGAAATTTCAGGCCAAACATGATGCAGGTTAGGGAGTTTATGAAAAATCTACGGGCAAGTCAATACAGCCTGGGGTCCTAGGAATGGACCTGCCTAAGTGCTGCAGTAGTTATTTATGCCATCTCTTGAATCCTTCCCAAACCAAAGGGTTTCTTTTCTTCCTTTTAAAAATCCACTTCATTGCAGACTTCAATAGGCTCTTACTGTTGTCTAGGCTTGTAAAGAGAATCCTTTGTTCTCATTTCTGAGAATTTCTCAATATCCTCCTCTTCACCAAAATGCCAAGCAGCTTTTTGTCTCTATGAGCTTTTCAAGGCAAGCAGGTGTGTCCTTTACCCATGAACTGACTCTTGACCCATTCAAGTCAAGAACAAATGGTAACAAGCTATTTTGTTTACTCTCAAAACACCTAAACTGCAGCCTATAGACAAAGCTCATCCCTCTTCCACATCAAGGCAAACTCATTGTGTCCTACAAGCAAATTCCTCCCCCCATCAGAAACTACTTCATTGACTTCTTTTTCACCCCTTCCCAATGAGAGATCCGTATTTTCACCAAACAACTAACTACGTCTTTCAGAAAAAATAATCAGAAAAACGGTGCAGGAGCTAGCATGTGATGATCAGCACAAAACATTCCTTTTTTGGAATGACACAGGCACAAACTGTTCAAAAATGCACAGCATCACTATTCAGTGTTAAGAACCAACCAAACAAAACCAAACAAAAAGCCCTCCACACTGAAAGAGTATAGGCTTAGACAGGATATATGGAAAAAATTCTTGACTGTGAGAATGACGAGGCACTGGTACAGGTGTCCCAGGGAAGCTGTGGAGGCCCCATCCCTGGAAATGTTCAAGGACAGGTTGGATGGGGCTCTCTCTAACACAAGATATCAAGTTGTTAAAAAGCCCCCTTTATCTTGGGGGACAGAGATCAGAGCACCAGTTCCACAAAGGCTTGTAAGGAGTTTACTTCTCTTTTGTACTCCAGACTCCCTGCTGTCTTTATGACAGATAGTCCTGCAAAGATGCCCTCTGCAAGTTGCTTGTCACATGAAGGTTATCACCAACAGAAATAGTGAAGGTATTACTGGTTCATTTAGAACTTAAGAATGCAGTTTCCATTTCAAAAGGAAAAAAAAATGGTAAAAATGCAATTCTGATGCCAACAGCAACAATACCCATGTTTTCAAGTGCTGGAAAGATCAGGTAGGTACTTCCCAAACATGAGTACAGAAAGAAAATTAGCATGAAGAAAATAAGCCTTATGATCAGCCAAATTAAGTTGAAGATCTCTCACAAAAGAAAGATGGCTAATACCATTTCAGGGTCAGCCCTACACCCCCAAAGCCTGAGAATTGATTTCAATTACCCATGCAATTAACTTCATCCAAAGAGGAATCTTGCTCTTGAGCGAACAACATTAGTAAGTGCTGGTATTAGCACAGATTAATCAATAAAGTGAGAAATAAAGCCAGTCTGACCATGTGTGACAGTGTTATGGATTCTGTAACAAATGTGCTTTTCCAAGAGTGAACAAACTTTGGGTTTGTGGGCATTAAAAAAAGGAAGAGTTATCCACATATGTTGTCTGCAGTGCACACCATTTTGTGTGTGTATAATGCAAGATGAGCACATTTGGTTTTGCACAAAGAGCAATGACTAGTAGCCTAGTACTTGATAAATGTTTTGCTGTATCATATTCCACTGTATTTCCGTGATACAGGTAATATCATAAATCACAGTATTTCCGTAGTACAGGTTGTTTTCCAAGCAACCAAATTTGCCACACATGCCTTTTCTAAGGATTTTACTTCAGCCTAAAGCTCATACACAACTTACATTTTCAAGCAGTCTGGACTTAACTTTCTTTAAGTTAAACTTAAAGAACTTAAAACTTAACTAAGCTTTACACATTTCCTATTAATTGTGCAACTCATTGCTCTTGGCAATGACATTAAACTTACACATCCACAGAGAGCTACTTTGAGCAGGGAGTGTTTAATGCACCTAGTTTCCAGATCAACATTCCTTCTGTTGTCTATAATCCAAGAAATACCAGTTTAGCTCCAAAAGTCAGGTGGTCAGTCTGGACTCTAAGATTGTACCAAAAACTGTTACAGCATTAACAGTCTCTGAATGCAAGACAAGATAGTTACTTGCAAAGTGTCTAGGACAATGGAGGTTTGTTCCATGAGGCAAATATCATAAATCCCAATCAAAGCCAGGTTACCGTAATTTTTTTTTTAACAAATATGCACATTGAGACCAAAAGTCTGTGAAAACAGACTTAAGAAGCCTTATTAACAATATATAAAAACTGAAATATTGCCATATCAGCACTTGGTTTGTTGGACCTAAATCAAGAAATTCTACTGTTGTATAGGATAGCACCATGCCCAAGCTGGTGATCTAGCCAAAAGGCCAGTAACTTAGGCCTGAAACACTTAAGGTTAGGTTTTTAATTACTTTTATTTTGATATTGTATCAAATTCATTATGTTCTAGAACATAAGGGCTGGCAGTCACAAGATAGCTTCAAGACCATACAACTAACAGAACAACAAAATCAGTGAAACTGTTGGGTTTTTGTCTGCAAGTATTTAAGCTCACATTCTTAGCATATTTCTGAAAAGCAAAAAAAAGCAAAAAAAAAAAAAAAAAACCAAAACAAAACTCCAAAGCCTCCCACACAGCCTTCCACAAAGAAAAAAACTCACAACATCTCCCTCTCCCCACGCCTCCCCCCAATAGAACAAGGGAAAAACCCAAAGTCAAAAACCAGTTTTGGTTTTCTTTTTTTCCAGGCAGGAATATTAACTAGAATAGACAAAAAAAAAATGTTGTAACTTTCTAGCCAGTAGGAAAATGGAAGAGCTGAGAGGCACCGTTGTCTAGAAACCAGTCCAACAAGAGGTCAATCTACATATAGATAACAAAACTTCATTTTTTAGATAAGACAAATCCACTTACAACTTCTGAAGCACGCTAGAGAGATCTATCTTTGACTCAAAGTAGAAATAAACATATCTAGAACCCCACTGAATTGACCTGGAGATGAGTTAAACTGAGACAAAAACAAGTTCAACTGGTTAGGAGTGTTTCTCAGGTCTGTCCCATCTCTGCTGTGGGTTAGTGCCACGGTGTACCCAACAGGTGTAGCTCCCATGTGCACATGGGGCCAAGATATAGGTGCACATCATCACCTCCTTCCTTTTAAAGGAAATGGGTGTGCAGGCACATGAGAAGGTGCTGTGGACTCCAGTGGCTCTCCCAGACTGAGCTACAAATACTGTGCAGTGCTCAGTGCAAACACAGCTCTTGAAAGTTGAACCAGTAAAAAACTTTTTTTCCTTACGGAGCTTCTCTTTGCTCAGGCAATTAAGAAATATAGCAGAATCTAATACTAAGTGCAGTCCTTAAGATTTGGGACTCCATACCAAAGCCCACAGTAGTCAGAGATATATTTCTAACACATATATATGGCAGTTCATTTATGAGATCACTGATCTTAAACTTTGAGATAATAAATCCTATCATCTCTCAAGATTTTTTTGGGGCCACAGAACTTCATAATATGAATATCTAAACTGGATGCTTGGGGTTTTTTCCTTTCCATGGACCACAGCCTTGAAATCCCAGTGTTCAGAGTTCTCTCTACCAAAACAAGTCTTCTTATAAAATATAAATATACCAATAGACAAATCCAGTTATGAGAAAATGGCTAGGATTACAATTTTGCATGGATTATCCAGCTTTTGGGAGGAAGGAGTCACAAGGCTGATCACTCACAACACTTTAGAGATCTGAACAGTCAGACTATGATTACCACACTGCCTGAGGAGAACATGCTTTATTCCCCTCTCACGCACAGAGATGCAGAACACTGAAAACACACACATTCATCACTAGCATCAGTTAGAAATAATTACTGATGCAGAAATGAAATTGTAAGTGACAGAAACAACAAAAGGCACTCTCAGGTGATAAAAAGAACATATTATGGCTTAGTTGTGAAAGCATCCCTCCTGAACATTGTCCCAGGCACCTTAAAACTTGCATTCATTCTCTGCTGAGGGGAGAGCACTCAGGTGACTCAATCCCTGAAAAAATGATAAGTCTGCCTCTGTGAAGAAGTCACTTGAGCATCACAGTGCAAAATGCAAAAAAAAAAAAAACCAACCCACCAAACGTATAGAAAATAGCTTACCTGCATATTTTGTGGTGTTTGATTCATCCATGGACCAGAAGCAGTGATCAAAGGCAAACACCTGTAGAAGCACATAAAAAGACAAATTAGGAACCCTGGCTACAAGACCTCTATTTTAAAGCAGTACATATCCATGACACTGTAACTGCAATTGGGCTCTGCTGTTTCTGCAGATTCTAAATCAGAACAGTAAAAGGCATAATCAGCAGGTTATCGTGAGAGTTACAAAGCTCAATAATTCCTTTCTATCTGTATATCCTATACAGATTACTCCTTACTCTATCTTCTAATACAGACTTCAGAACACAGACAAAACCTAATAATTAACTCCACTCTTCTCCAGGCACTAACAGTGACAAACGTTTCTGCTAACAGTAAAAAAGTAAAACAGCAGCACAAGGATTCAATATAATTTAAGAATTTGGTGAGATGACTATTTAGCAGACATCAGCACAATCATACAGAAGTTTTACTATGGGATGGACTTCCAATACTTCGTGAAGAGTACTACTACTTACAAGCCTTAAGGAGCAAATAAATAGTATTAGATTGTCCACCTAAACTAAGAGTATGGTAGTGCATCTCAGAAATTACAAATAGAATATGTAGTTCTATTAGAGAAACAAGCTATTAGAACCTGCTCTAATGAAGACACTTAATATCATTTCAGTCAAGAGATCCAGTGAGGCAGAAATTGAATGAGATTTAATATTGTGCTCAAAGGGCTTGCAAACCTGGAATAGTGTCCTGTAAAACCACTTAACACATTGGGATTTGATCCAAGTCTCTTTTGTTGCACATTCCAGAACATCATGACAGATATTTAACAATTTTTAAATTTTTTTTATTACAGCTTCAGATTGTTGCAAACACACCTTAAGCTGCTGAGTATTTTCCACATTTTGCCATGATAAAGTGATTGTTGATGAAGTACCAATATAGATTCTAGTTTTGTTGTTTGGCTTGGGTTTTCTGGGGGGGAGAACAGATTTCAAACCACCTTTTTAATAAAACTTTGCCTGTGTCAAGATTTTTGTTGCCTGATCATCCAACAGGTGATCTCCTTTGTGAGACAAACCATGTGTGCCACTGTAGAGCAAGAGCCACAGGCTCTGTTAGCTGAAACATGCTAACATCTAGAGACAAATCCTGAGGTGAGGAACAAGATGGATCATTTTTGTTTGGCTTTTGCGGATGAAGAACATCTTGAAGTCCCAGCTATTCAGGGTTACCACACAACATAATCTACAAATATATTGTAACCTAACCCTTCATAAAATGTCTATTGCTGCAAATATTACAGAAGGTAACACCAGGTTAGCACAGTAACTTCACCTCCTTCCCTTTCCTCCATCTTAATTCAAAACACATCAAATGGCCTGAGAGAAGACTTAATACTGAGACAACACTTAGTCTGTAAGAGAGAAGAGTTAGGGAATTCCCTTCTGAAGAAAAAATCAAACAAACCTATAATAATAATCTAACAGGGAGGCCTGAGTCACTGCAGTATGATCAGAATCAGACATCATCATGAATCAGGCTGCTCCCTGATGTGACTGAGTCAAAGATGTCCTTTGGCCCTGAACTACAAGTAAAATGAAGCAGTTACTCCATCTCGTCTTCAGACATTCACATAAATAGGGGGCATTTTAAATGACCTTATGAGCATTTGATCATCAAATCTAGGCATAAAACCATGCCATCAGTAAGAAGGCGCACCCTTTTCCTAACCTGTAGTCTAAGAAGTACTGTATCTCTTCTAATATTCCAATGCTATGGAAATTTTCCTCACAGGACTTGCTAACAATACCTAGTCTCTCCAATGATTAAATGGGAAGCAATTAAATTACAAAAAAAACCCCACACCCTACTGCAAGGATCCAAAACTGACCATTCTTCCCTCCTCAAACCTAAGTGTAATCTGCAGTGGATCACACAGACCAGTTAATAAGGTTAACCAGCTATACGTGTTCTTGTGTAATGACTTATATTTCAATACAGCACTACTATAAAGCCGATTTAATCTATTGTCCAACACATTTTCCCCTTGCTTAACATGGAAAATGATGACAGGATCATTCAATGATTTCTAATTTAAACACTGATCTTGCAAAGAGACTCTTAAAACTAAAACAAGGGCTTGCAGCCAAGTGTTTCTCCTAGAAAAGCAGATTTTATTAGGATGTTTTTAAAATTGTAAAAATTGGTCAGACTGGTTTTCAAAAGGTCAAAAATGATTATGCAACAGGAAGAGAAAAATTCTGTCTTAAGATAAAACAAATGTAAATATAGCATTTTAGTTTGTTTCCATAATAAACATTAAAAAGCCAGGGCATGGATTTGGTCTATTTATAAGTTCTGTTCTGGCAAATTGCCAAATCCTTCTAACAGAAGTAACAAGATTATTTTAAAAAAGTGTTGGGCAAAAATGTAGAAGTTGCTGGGACATGTACTATCTGCAAAACATGCAGAGCAGCTGCAGCAAAACTCCCCTCCCCATTAAAACGGGCAGGCGAGCACCTAAACATTACTTTGATTAGTGATGACAAAACAGCCACCTTGAACATACCCAGCAACCATATTTTAAGGATTCACCCAAGTGAAACAATTTTATGGACAACTGAGACCTTTGGGAAAACAGATTGCAAACACAGGAATTAACAGAGTAAAAATAAGGTGCACAGGAGCAAGACGCATGGTCCCAATCAGCAAGGCTCTTCAACATCAGGAAGGCATTTTACAGGAAATATCTGTAGGACAGCATCCTACCAAAAGAGTAATCCTTGTACAGAAAAGATTATAAAAAAGATAACTATTTTATATTTTTCTGATGCCCAGTGCAGGAATGGCAGGACAAGCAATCCCAAGTTTAGCATGGAAGCATACTTGGGGTCAAGACACAGAACATATGCCAAAGAAAAACAATTAAGTATTTTAAATATTATCTAATGTGCTCCCTTCCACCTCCTCTCTTCACTGATTATTATTCCTTAAACTGAAATGGTGGGTATTACTTTTTTTCCCGCTAGAAGTGTGCAGAAAAATTACTTTTTCTTATTAATTTTTTCTCCCCAGAATCCATTTTCCTGAAAAGGATATTAACCCCCCTGTAAATATGACTATCAAAGCCATCAGTTCTGTTAATGTTAAAGACTCAGACTCAACAGTCAATATTCAAACTGGGCATTATCAAGCACTGAAAAAAGCCTTTTTAGCAAAAGTCTTTACCAACTTGTACCAAAAGTGTATCTAGCAGCTACATTAAAATGTATTTGAACAGAGATATCTGTGACACAAACCAGAACATTTTATACTTCAAGCACCCTATATGTATTAGTTTTTAACTACATTTCGGAAGGTGTTTAACAGTATTCTTTATTTTCTTGAATAGTGTCTGGGCCTTTAAAAAACAGAGGGAATTAACAAGCAAGCCTTAAAATTTTCTTATTTTCTGCAAGATTCCGTATCTCATACTTCATCTTAGCATCTGAAAGAGAAAGCTAGATAAAAGGAAGCTGACAGAAACTTGCCATACTAGGGTAATAGGTTACAAACCAAGGATTTTGAATGAAGGGATGAACTGGGTAAGTTTGGCACAATTATATAAAAATAGAAATTTATGAGAAAGAACTAGCTGGGAAGTGCTAGATCCTGGTACTACTATATCCAGAGTCATTGTAAGTGTGCACATTAGCCTAAATAAACTAAGTAATGTAGGCCATTTCTAGACTATAAAAAACTATACTTGGAGTGTTAGCAACTATTAGAAATTGTACAAAATATTTGTTCTGGTAACCACAACATTTAAGAAAAACAAAAGATATGGGGCTTTGATTGCTTCAGCAAACACCTGCAGCAGTTTAAGAGAGCTGATGGTTATTTTGCTAAGGAGACAGCTAGAAATTACGGCTTCTTCAACAAGGCAAACTGGGATGCATCAATCACATGTATCAGTGAAAAATCTGCAGTCTTGCCTCAAATTCATCTATACCTGTGGCTTTAAAATGAAATTTCAGATTTTAATTAGATTTTAAACTAAGAGGAGCCATTGTGACTCCTGCTGCAGTAATGTATCACAGAATCTGAGAAGACAGCCAAATGGGTGATCTCATTTTAAACAGCCAAAACAACATTCTGCACAACTTCATTAAGACTCCTGATCAATGGCTTGCAGAAATAATAATTTTAAGGGTTTATGCATGTAAGTGTACTTATGGAAACTACTTACAGGTAATGAGCACCATACCCAATACTAACTGCCTGCCAGTTTAAGCCAAATTACATAATTAGTTTCCAAAGGAGTTTAATTTCATATTCATTATTCTTCTAAAGTCTAATCCTCACTATAGGCCAGGCAGAGTCTGGGGCTTCCAGCATTTAGCAATAATGCACTACCCACATTGAACATAATGCCTAACACATTGTCTGTGCAGCTATAAAATATTCCAAATGTATGGCCAATATTTAATAGCTATTTCTATCTGACCAAGAGGTGCCAATTAATCACATTTTGCTTTTATTGAGAAGCAGTCAGTCTGACAGGCTGGGTGACTAATGGTGCTACAGCAGTTCCTAAAAGGAAAGGAAGGGAAAACTGAGGAAGGGAAGCTTTCACTCACCAGGCAGCTGTTCCTACATCCCTCTAACAACTGCTGACAGAGATAAGTAATACAGGAGAGACACAAGGAAATGGCAGAGTCTAAACTAGTCAGCTTAATGTCAATGGAAGCAATTAAAGAACTGGGAAAGAAAGTTGCTCACTATGACCAGCACAAGACCAGTGACAGGGCTGAAGAAGTACAGAGACAAAATCTGAAAGAACCCTGGGATACAGTTTACAGATGTCAGCTCAGAATAACTATTCTACTTTTGTCACAAAATTACACTTCAATGCAGAAATAGCAAAGTATAAAGCAAGATAACACCCCAATATCCTTGTATAAATTTTTCTATCACAGCTTCTGAGCAACCAAGTTGAATTAAGAAAAAAAGTTATCCATGGCTGATGATAAAATAAAGTAAAGATGATAAAGAGACTTCCAATATATACAAAACTTTATTTTAAAAATATTTAATATTTAAAATCAACTATGTAAAGTACCCTGAAAACTGTATAAATCAAGAAATCTCATACCACAATCTTTACAAACTCAGCAATGCCTGTTTTCCACAGATGGTACTAACCTTCTTCTGTCTCAATCTGATAAACATTTCACATAACATCATAAGTTTCAGCACTATAGCTTAAGGATATTAATGACCATCCAACTATACCTAACAATAATGTGACACTTATGCACAAGTGTGCAGCTGTTCTGGTTTTGTCAAGGAAAACACAAGGTCGTACGTAAGCTTTTACATAATGTCCAGAATAATTTTATCTGCCTATAATGGAACACGAATGACGCACTACCGAAAATGAAGGCTCTTGTAAAAGCAATGTTTTTTGGTAGAATTACAACAACAGAAAGAAGGAGAGTTTTCTCACTTTTAAAAAAAACTTTAACAATGATCAAACTATCTTTTATTAAGCATATCAACTGACAGAAGAATTTTATTAAATGTCCAAATAAGTACATATCACTTATTCTTCTGCCCTTCCCCTGCACTAAAAACAAGACAGAAAACATTTTCTATGTGAATTCTGGCGCACTTTGGTAACTTTCACACTAATTATTAATTTCTGACTATTGTCAAGCACAAACAAGAATTGTTTATTTATTACTAGATGGTTTTTGTTGCCTTTGAAAAATAGTATTTGAACTTTTAAAACAGAATTGTGTGTAATGAAATGTTTTACACACACTTCTTATTCAGTCTTTTATATGTTTTTACAACTGCATTAAAATGTTGGCTTGTCCTGGTCACAGCTTTAACAAGCCATGTGCCTTGCCTGCATGTTGGATTAAAATATAATATTCTGAAATTATGAAGCTTTTAACTTGGAAGTCTGAAGAACAGATTTTTTAATGTTTTCCTTTTTGAAGCTGTGCTGTTCACATACTACAGCAATATGCCCAATACTTCTGCACTCCTCAATATTTTCAAGCAGATATGAACATAAAAAGAGACATAATGCTTACCTTTGGTGGTTTTCTAGGTGATTGGCAAAACCCAGCAACAGTGATGAGTGGCATGAATATACCATTCACATAAAGAGAAGGGAACAAATAAAAAAAAGAAACAAAGTCAGTGTATATCATCCCTATAATTTGAACTTATTTAAATCCACAACATATTTACGAGTAATCAGATCAGAAGATATTTAAATGACACACCACATATTTTAACCAGTAACTACTTAATTACTAATACTCTCCCACATTAAAAAGAAAGTGTCAGATTCCTTATAGATATAAAAACCTAACAGAACTACACTCCAGAAGAAAGACAAGTATCTGTTTTGTCATAAAAGATGAAACACGGCCCACCTCTGGTGGTAAACATACCAAGCCTGCAAACTGGCAGACCAAGGTGCCAGGGTGAAGCCCCACTGAGTTCAGCAGTGCTACACAAG
Organism: Certhia americana; assembly: GCA_018697195.1. Taxonomy (NCBI): domain Eukaryota; kingdom Metazoa; phylum Chordata; class Aves; order Passeriformes; family Certhiidae; genus Certhia; species Certhia americana. The sequence goes on along the minus strand of CM031858.1, from coordinate 62,927,606 downwards.
CACGTCCAAGGTAAGAGTCAAGCAAATGTTTCTTGTGGAGAATACAGAAGTGAAGAAAAGGAAACCTGTGTAGGCTGTGCTCTCCCCAGTCTCAGAAAGTGCACAGAGAGCATAAGAAACCAATGCAGAAACACCACCATCCTTCACACCCAACTCCAACGAGTGCGATCAGAAACAACACAGGGATGACAAACCCCCAGTCTAAAGACAAGAGCTCAGAGTACTACAAATTGCCCTTAAATGCTTTTATGCTTTTGCTGGCAGACATATGGCCACATTATAAATTAAATCAACTTGGGTTTTTCTGGTGGGATTGGGTTCAAGAGAGATCACTACCCTGTCTCACTGTGCAGCCCTGTGCTCACTGATGCCAATGCAAGAGAGGAAGTGAACATCCAGTGCAGAGCTAGGCTGACTTAGGCCATTCATCGAAACTACAACCTTAGGCATATGTTTAAATTATATATGGAAATAAGAAATTTCCACTTGCTCTTCACATCAAGAGGGAAAAAAAAGCATGGATGAAGAAAAGAAAGAAAATGTGGATGAAGAGAAAAAAATACAAGGTCTACAGACAAACAACACAAGCAGAGAATGCATAAGGTTTATAAGCCAAGGACACAGATGAAAGGTACAGCAGCAGACATGCTACACAAAATTCAAAGATATCAAGAGGCTACACTCTCAGTGCAGAAACATCTGGGACCAAGTCATGCTCTCATCCATTGGTCTGTATGTACCAACCTCAGCAAGCTGGGAGGAGGGCAGGGAAGACACAAAACACTTCAAACAGCTTTCTTAGCAACCCACAATACAAGGGCTCGGCATCTCTGAAGGGATGAAAATCTACCAACAGATACACCTTATGCAATCTTTTCTGCCTACTCTCAGCTAGTACCTCAGATGACGCATCTGCCTGAAACAGAAGTTACAGAGCTGGGACACGGGACTGGTGTAATGCAAACATTGCTTGCCTCCAGCCAAACCACTCACTGCAGCTTTACCCTTTCATTAGTGGTGGCTACACAGCTCAGTCCGTGGCTAGCTCATGTACAGGTGGCGCAGAACTTGCGCAGAATGCACTCTTATCTATATGAAAAATACATTTAGCTCTACCCTGAATATTACCATTTTAATCCATTTTCAGATGTGATGCAATTACAATGTTATCAGCTTATCTAGACAGAGTCCCAGCACCACCTCTAAATTTCCAAAAGAAGTTCCTATTGAAAGAAATCATCCAAAGTTTTTTGGAAAGCTTTTAAATGCACTCATACCTTGACAAATAATTCAGAATTATATCAGCTTTACTAGACAATTCCTGATAGACTGCTGTACAGATTCAGCAGAAGTCCTAAACAGTTTATTTGGAAGTAAAATCCAACAGAAAGCTTATCAATCAACTCCTTTGTCTTCCTGAGATCATTCTTATTAGTCTTAATTGGAAAAGGTAGGGAACATCACTGGAGTAAACAAATGATTTGACACATAATTCTTAAGATATATACTTAATGTAAGCCACTACCTTTTTGGAAATCTCCTCTAACTTTGTTTTGATGCCTATTTCAAGAAAAGCATAATTGTCCCTTTTTAAATCCCTGGTGGACAGCAGAGCTTCCCAGCAGCATCACTGATCTCTGGGATTTCAAAGCACAAGGAGCTGCAGCTTCCTACCATATGTCAAATCCAAGTGCTCCAAGCTCTTAATACCAACTTCTGCAACTCCCAGCAACTCTCCGCATCTCCAACAGCAACATGATCAAAGGCCTCTGGAGTAAGCCAGCTACATTAACTCACAGGATAGATTTTCAAGCTATTTGGGTATTTCAACTTAGTGTAACCATCATTCTGGCCGCGATTCAGATGGAAACACTCCCAAATACTTCAATCAAAGGACTCAGACTAAAAACTAAAGAACTGTTTACAGTTTACCAGAAATCACATCTGCAGCAGCTTAAAGATATGCTATAAAATCCTGCATTAGCCTAACCAATTTTTGATGTACTTCTTTTTGTTTGCTTTGCTGTCTTTCTTTTAAAAATATGTGCTTCCTTACTTCTTTTTATTTCCAGAAACCAGCCTTTTTCAGCTTCATAAATAAGTGAAGCTGTCTCAATTTTTACCAGTGACTATACAAATGTGGTCATTCAGTGTCACAGCTGGAGCTGGAGAGACACATACAACACACATATGGACATCAGATCAGAGACACAACAACTAAAATGTTTATTTCCAGGAATTTTTAATTCCATGTCTAGTCATCCATGGTGTCAATGACAAGATATAGGTATGACTTCTGAGTGACAACAAAATATCCTCTAAAGCAGACAGCTAATATACACTTCAGGAAATGATAAAATTACCTAATCTTGTCATGCATCTGCACAATTTTGGTTTAATCTGATGGGCATCTTCAATCTGTACACTCAGACAGAAGACTGACTTTCTTCATATGCCTGGAATTCAAAACCCAAGCAAATACAGCCAAGAGTCTGAAAGATATTCTCACAGGTCAAAGGAAAAGTATAAATGCCATGACCACAAAGCCCTGGACTTGCTCCTGCCTTTGTCCTAAAGCCATCAGGACTTTACTAAAATATCACTAGAATGATTTTATAACTCTACTGAGCAGTATGTCTGCTGTGGTTATCTACTCAGGCTTTTATTCACAACAGTACTAAGCCTCTCCTGCCCTGCTTGGCTAACACACATCAAGTTCTCAGAGTACTTAGCTACCTCAAACTTTAAGCAAGATAAAGAAAGATAGGTTACAGAAAGGCTTGTGCTAATGTCAACTCTTTTTTCTGTTATCCCTTGCTGAAACTAAACTCAATACTTCCCACATCTGCCAAGAGAAGTGACTCACAAAATGTCATTCGCATGTTCTATGACAGCAAATGAAGTCTTCCTGACTGCACTCACATTTTCTCTCTAGCACCTCAACCCATTGCCTGTGACAGCACACCATAAGAGAAGTGCATTTTGCTAGTAGTTTAACAGCAGCAAACATTCTTCCTTCGTTCTTAAAAAAATATCTACATGGTCTCTCATAGGAGTCTCCTTTTGTCATACAAAAAGTTGATACAAGATGACATTACATACTCTGACTAGAAAACTAGTCCCATGCAACAGGAAGCAACAGAAGACACTCTTGCACAATGAGCATCCAGAAGTATGTAATACAGTCATCTTAAACACTTAGCAATTTTCAAAGCAAGACTTTTTTTGTACTTAGTGACTGTAGTCAGCATTCTCAACCAAATGTTGCTTCTACCAGAAGGAAAGACATTTTCTATGTCAAAAAACCTTGAAAGAACTATTTTTTTTCTCTATATTTCATGTAATGAAGCTTCCTACCCCCAACCCTCAGTCAAGAAAGTCACCTTCAATAGGGACAAGGTACATTATAAAATGAGAAGGTAGGTGTAAAACCAGGTACTCCACATTAAAGGAGACAGAGGAACAAAGCATCTCTGAAAAACAGGTCTTAGATTCTTTGGAACAGGCACACAGCCCAATTCATCTCAAATTCAACTGTTCTAAGCAGCCAAGTAGGTCACAATTGTACTGTAATTATTTCACTTTCTGGAAAGTATTTGAGGGTTTTTTCCTATACTTTCTCACATTAGTTAATCAAGATGAAGCAACCATAATCAGCTATTTTAAATAACCACACAGACATATGAATGAATGAACCAGATGAATTTGCAGCTCTTGTAAGCTGACTACACTGAAAGTCAAGATCTAAGACACTGAGTTTGAAAAAACTTTTTGCTTTCATCACATGTGCAACCACAGCAAATTCATGGTACTGACTGATTTCCCAAATATATAATTGCTTACATTTAGTGGTTACATAGTCATTGACATACTCCTCAGGGTCACTGGTCAAAGAATTATTACAAGAAATTATCAATACACAAGAAAATAGAGAAAAATCTTCAGGTCTTTTTTCAACTTGTCATATAAAGCTTATATGACAAGTCTTTCCTCTGTAAGCACAAAGGTGATCAAATTGCAAAGATTATCCTGATAAAAATAATATTTCTTACATTTCACTTGTCCAGCGTCTCTGGAGTCTAAAGACTAGCTGCTCAAAACAAGTATAATAGTATTTTTTAGTGTTTTAAATTTGGTTTAGTTTTTTAAAATCAGGCTGCCTTACAGCTCAGGCTGAGCTTGTCACCAGCAGTGTGTGTTTGCCTCACTCAATGGCAGAGTGCAAGGGAGCAAACCTGTGGAAGGATGGTCGTAAGGAGTATGCCTTGCCATCCAGGACAGAAATAACTGCACTGTTTGCTTATCCATATGTGTGCAGCTTCCAGAGTGGCAGCAGCAGACACAACAAGCACTCAACAAACTAACTGCAAACAGTGTAAATTATGTAGAAGCAGAGAGATTGTGTTTCACCTATCTTTCACAGTGAGGTCATGCAGCTCTAGGACCCTTCCTTGTCTCCTGGTTTATCACTGCAGGCTGTTACCTGCAGGCTTGATACCAAACACCTTAAAAAGCGTGGCTTTATATTATTGATGAACACTGCACTAAACTACCTAGATAAAGATCAGAGTCTACCACAGCAGCAGTTTCAGGTGATTACACACTGCAAGCTACTGGTAGTACACAACTATCTCTACAAAGAACACAGAAAAAGGACAGTTATTTGCCCATTTCTCCCATGAATTTTTTAAACACTGAGTAAAGTAAATGGCAGGGGCAATGCCCTTAAAGGCAACAGCATCCCACCTTTGTGCTTGTCTGGGGGGTACCTCCTGTACAGCTGACTAATGAAGCTGGCATCACTCTGGACGCTTAGAATAGTTACTTTACATACTGTGTGAGCACACATACACACACAAATATAAACAATCAGCTATTTTATATTCTTGCACAAGGTGAGCAGCACATGCCCTGTTTAATCCTCCTACCCTGCAAAAGCCTGTTCTATAGACAAAATAATCCTTTGAAGAACAGCAAAAAAACCCCAAACATTTTAACAAGTAAAGCAATTTGAGCAAGTGCCTGCATAATAAGGTGGTAGCTGATCATAATCACAAACACCATGAGAAAGAGACGCATACTCTAATAATTAAAGTTGTTCTCATATGCTTTATGGAAACCTACCACATGCAAAGAGAGAAAAGTCAGACACTTAAATCAGAACAACAAATACTGCAGTGCAAGTTAAAATAGACGTAACAGTAGCAGGGTGATTTACGGGACATAAAAGAAACAAAGACTCCTGGATATTTCACCATAATAGGGTTTCACTGAAGTTCAGTCACTACAGCAAGGAAACTAACCAGGTTATGAAACCAACCCAAGCTCATTAAAGTAAGTGAAAGGCATTATATTCTGACATTTACAAGATGGAAGACAAAGTCACAGCTGTCCAGGAACCTCATTAGTTGCTAACTTACCTTCACTCCTAAATTCTGAGTATTTTTACTGCCCAAGGCATTATTATTCCAATGCCAACAATTTGTTGATGTGAAGTTCAAGGGTTTCTAACCTTTACACAGAAGTCTTGATGCCATGTAAAAACAGGTTCTGTTGACAGCCTGAAAAAGGACTGATACCTGCCCTACATGCAACTGTACATCACTTCACAAGCAGCAACTGCCCTGAGAGAGCAGTCACTACCCACCAGCAGAAAGATTAATTTATTACTCTGCTAGAAAACTCGCTAAAAAACTAAAGTCTGAATATTCTCCCACATAAATTAAGTTGGGGTTTTAAAAACCCTTTTCAGTTAATTTGTTTAGTTTCACTGAAAAGGCAAAGACTAACTAAAATTATCACTGCTCTGAGATTCAAAAGCTTTATTGCAATCCTGCTGAGACCCCACCTAGAATCCACCAAGTTAAATTATCTATTTTCACCAAGTCTTTAATCATACTAATTCAAAACTTATCTAAGACTCTAGTTATTGTAATGAAAACCTGCTACACCAATTACTAGTATAACCACAAGGATAACAAGCTTGTTCTTATTAACATCCAGCTAAAGCCTCATGACAAAGAGGCAAAGAAATGAAAGTCTACCTAATGTTCACAGGTACATTACCAAGTAGTCCTGTTCCTTTTAAAACAATTCTCTTCCCCTCCTTTTCACTAAAACTGAATGCGCAAGAATCTAAAGGAGTAGATTTTTACCACCTGATCAGGTTTAACTAATCAGGACAAGGAAATGAGGGAGGGGAAAAAGAATCTGACCTCAGAAGCCAAGATCTATTAGCCCTCAAGGGTAGTCTCCAGTGAATGATTCTCAGCCTGAATGCAATGAAACTGCTCTTAGAGCAAACATGCTACAGTTCTGGAAAGTATGTAGAAACACATTCTAGGAGTGTTTAATAAAACTGCAATGGCATTTATTAGGCACCAATTATTCTTATCCTGTTGCATTTATTATCAGTGTTCTTGAGGAGAAAACGCCCCAAGCATTAACTGGCATTTCATCTCTGTGCACAAACTGTACGGAGATACTCACACCCAACTCGTCACTGGAGTTGGCTATTGACAGCTATTAACTACATCTCCTAAAACTGAATTTCCCATGTCAACGGAAAATGTTCTCTTTCAACAATACTACACCTTTAGCATTCCTTCAGAAATGCTGCTTGTAAGAACTACCAAAACACCAGTGAAGATACACGCCTCATGGAAGTAGTGCTTAAAGCTTTTAAAAATATACTGCTATTATATCACAATATACAGTACTTAATCCAAGACAGATGACTATCATGGGTATGTGAAAGAAATTTGATAAGCAACACAGCATTTCATAAATTAAATTTAACTTCGTTAGTTTGCTGGTTCAAAATTCAGGCATTACAATTTGCTGAAAGGACATAAACAGAGCAATTAACAACAGCTTCACTGACAAGACGGAAGACAGAAGATCTCTTGTCCATGGAAAGACTGTGTACCAGAAAGAACTAAAAGCGTAGGTGCAAATGAAGTTACTGGTTCTGAACTTTGGTTGTAACACCTTAGTTTCCTCAACAAATGGAAAAAAAGAAAGAAAACCCCGATCTTTCTAATGCAAGATATGCATATTTTTCATACTCAGGACAAGGATATTGTTGAGAAGTTGCTGCATGTGTGCCAGTCCTGACCATGTATTCTGACTGGACAACAGGCAAGAACCCCCAGGGTTCATTGTCACTTCCTTTATCATAACAGGGGCAAACTATCATTCAATTGTCATCTATTTTATTTTACTAATGAGATTTCAAGAGAGATGCTAATTGGGTTTGACACTTCATCCTTTCACACAGCTCTGCAATCCTATGTTAGCATTCTTCAAACAACTGCAGTATGAAAAAGTTATCTGAGATTCAGCAAAACTCACAAATTACTTTTTTTTTCATCCTAGCATATGATTTTACTGACATGAATATTAAATGAACTTACCAGAAGGAAAATACCACTCATTAATTTGTAATTAAAATTAAAACCTATGTTTGATGACAATACACTTTAGCACAGCAAATTCACCAAAAGCATTTTGCAAAAAAAGGTCTCTCTCAGCTGGTTGCAACACCTGATGTTTTGATAACTTTATGACATTATTTGCTTTAACAGACAGCATTAACAACTAGCTACCATTTACCAGAAAATGAACATTATACAAAGAAAGATGATGATGGTGATTCCTGGGATAAATAAGGTTTATGGTGGGGAACAATACACCAAGAATGTAAACTCAAATCAACTCTACATAAATAGTCAGATCTCATGAGCTGTTGCAGGAGGAACACCTAAAAGCACTGAGAAGACTTTCTTTTTATACAGCACTCGAGCAAGTGACACCTCTAGAAATCTTTCCACAGAACTCTGCAAAGCCCAAGAAGCAACCCACTGTGTGCCATGAAATGAACCACACAATTAATCCAAAGGCTAGAAAAATTATTCACGGTGTGTGCTCCAAGTTTATCAGTTAACAAATGAAGAAGTTAGCCACCTTAACAGAGAAATGACATCAAGCACTAAGTTACTGAATCTATCATGGAAAGGTACAAACAGAACACATTTCTACAATCTGAAAATAGTTCATTCCCAGCAGAGATGGGTGGCAACTGCTATGGCATTCAGAGTTTTTCGTTTCATCTGAGGACCTCTGATAGATGTTAGATGCCTTTCTAAGAGACACCAGAAAGGTAAAAGAGAATATCATATATGACAAGGGATATGAGAAAAAAATATTTAACAGGCTCCTCTTCTCCAGTGAGCTGTGAATTTGTGACAATTCGTAAAAATATTATGTTACTTTGAGCTACAAGCATTTCCTTTTATTACAGCAAAGTTTGCAGGTCAGGCCCCTCTGGCAGGCATTATGGGATGTATGCAACATGTACTTGGTGAAAATGATAACCACCTCCTTGCCAGATGCCTTATGATAAAGCACAAATTACGGGACTGACAAACACGCCACACTTCTAACCAACCACTACAACAAGCACTGTGGAAAAAAAAGCCAAGATCCTTAAGTCTTCCTGGACTGAAAAACTAGGTATACACTGCTTTTGTACAACAAAATAGGAAATATTTAGATTTGTATCAGCACTACAAATCTAACATCTTTGCAGTGCTAAAAAAACAAGGATTATCTTACAACTGAAATACATTAACTGAACAGATAACAAATTAAAAGACCCAAATGATATTTCAATCCAATATTGAGCAAATTCTTTCGCTAGATCTAATGGAATTCTAAATGGTTGAATTCATATTCTTAAAGAAACCTGCCTTGATATGATGGAGAATAGTAAAATCACAAGAAAAAAAAATTAAGTATTAGGAACTGGAGTATTTTTCCTGTGAGGAGAGGCTGAGGAAGCTGGCATTTTTCAGCCTGGAGAAGAAAAGGCTCAAGGGGAATCTCATCACGGGATATAAATATCTGAGGGAGGGTGCAAGGAGGAGGGAACCAGGCTCTTTTCAGTGGTGCCCAGTAACAGGACCAGAGGCAATGGCACACAAAAGAGGTTCCGTATTTTCACTCTGGGTGTGACCAAGCGCAGGCACAGGCTGCCCACAGAGGCTGTAGGCTCCTCTCCTTAGACATACTCAAAAGCTGTCTGGAATCAGTCCTGCTCAACTCACTCTAGGTGGTCCTGCTTGAGCAGGGTTGTTGAGCTGGGGGTTGAACCAGATAGCCTCCAACCTCAGCACTCTCGTAAAAAAAGCTAAAATCACTTTTAAAAGATGTGGTACACAGCAGTAGCATGGGCATTACATACATAAATATATAACATATAAGTGTTTTAGATATAATTTGCAAAGCTTGAGATTCAGGAACTTTTAACCACGACTATAATGCCAGATTTGTGTCAATTTTAAATAAATCAATTAAAGAACACCTCTAAAACCCCTTAGATTATGTGTTCCCACACAAACCCATATATAGCAGTTTCATAGAGAAAAAGAATTCAGTGTATATAAAATTTGTGGCAGCTCAGCAACCTTCAGTGGGGTTTCTTACCTGGCTTTTATGATCAAATTTTTCCACATCTCCAAAAAAACACAGGCAGTCTTCTGTGAAGAATATTATTCACTGTGCTCATCAAGTGAAGTTACCAGGCAAGGCTGGGCATCCAGGTTTCACCTCCTGATTTTTAGCGAACTAGCTTTGACAGTACTACTTTTAATGTCACAGCAGCAAATTCTCTAGTTCTAAGCAGATAGTCACAGTCATTACTAAGAAAGTGACAGTATGGCTCAGTGGAAATGAAATGCCTAAAGACAAACTCTGAAAAAATACGTAGTAAGACTGAGAAGGAATAAGGTACAAATTAGAATGAATCTTAAAAGATTTGCATGTGCAAGTCAGCAATGTAAATGGGTAAAACAGACAAAGCTGATTAACTGCTGACTTTACATAATGTAAAGACTCTACCATAGCGGGAAGACAGTTACAGCTTTGAAGTGGAGAATGAGTCCACAGCTAAATGCCAGCATTTGTAGTGTTTAACTCAAAAACAGAAGAGCAGCATAATTTATTTGTTTTGTTACAATAGACTTCATTTTTACAATACTCGAAAGAGTTGGCCTCTGTCCCATAAAAATTTCAATTCATTTCAAAGCCAACAGCAATACTACAGTGTAGGTCAAGAATAAAATTCCTGATTAAGTATTACAAGCAGTATTCAATATAAGAAATGGTGATTTCAAAGAGTAAATGTGAACTTACAGTATCACAAGCAGAGCAAGAATGCAGTTTACAAGACACTAGAAGAGAAACAGAAGTCATCTCAGACTTCACAGGCAGCGATAGCTTTGAGAAAGTCTAGAAAGAGGTCACAATATCATGGTACACAAGTCATTAATGTGATCAGACAATCAACAACCGAAATGTATTTTCAATATTTCTTGAAAAGACAGAAACAAAAATTATTTGTGTCTATTCTTACAGCTGAAGAGTGAGTTTACATCTGCCAATACACATTAGCTGGATGAATAAAGCAATAAAACAGCAAGAATCTCCATGTCATATAGCCTATAACTGTCACAGGCAACAATGCCATAAAGTTTTTTGAGACTGAGTAGCCTTCCATGAGGCAGAGCAGCATTGACTTTGAATTATTTTGACTCATTCTCCTGCTGTCCAGAAAGTTTTCCCAAATTTTGATAGCAAAGAAATTGAATCTCATTTATTTTGTTTTTGTACCAACACTGTCCTGTATTTTAACCCTTCAATCAAACTTGGCTTTCTTCACGTTCTCTCATATGTCACACTTCCCTTGCAGCTCTAAACACACTTCTACATAGGGAGGTTTTGCAGTTCTCCTCCTCTTCAAACCAGTTTGAATTTATACTTCTTAAGCACAGTGAACCTGAAATGCAAAGAATGCAATGAAAGTCCAAGACATTACCAAGCCAAATACTATCAAGAATCTCTTAGAATGGCATTGTTCCTATGTTGCATTCATACTGAGCTGTTTATGAAGGAACATTTGCATTTAAAAAATTTGGAAAATATGGAAAGAAAAAAATCTTTCTGCATAGAAAGCATAACTCTTTCCAGACTTTTGCTATATTCCTTCTGTACTCTTGAAGAACTGTTGCCTAACCCTTCTGTGAATTGCAAAGGGAAGAATCATGACACATTTTGGTTTACATTAGAGACCAGAAAGGAGGTGAGAACCATAGAAATTGCCTTATTTTCAAAACCTGAAGAACTACTTTAGCTAGCAAATTCTTTCAGAGAATATCTCAGAGAAAGGAAAACTTTGAAAGCAGAGATTATATCTTTCATTAGGCTGCAGGTAAAACAGTTTTATCTCTGCAGGAGATGGGGGAGGAGGAAAAACAGGTGAGGTTTCAAGTGTGTACGTTGTTTTAGGTCTGAGGCAGAATGAGTAAGCTTCAGACTAAGACATTGGCAGCAGTTGCTCTAAGAATACATCACTGTAATTGCCCAAGACGCAAAGCCAGTTTAAGAAGTTTCTGCTCTTCTTCAACTTTTTGTTCCTCACTCCATGCCACAGACTCTCACATTCAGCTATGCTCCTGCCAGAAAAATACAAGGCAACGAGAGGGTTGGGGGAGACATTCTTTATTTGAAAAATTATCTTAGTTTTACAGAACCAGAAACCATTGCAGAGAATGTACACAGCAAACATCAATGTGCATTGGGAACACGAATCCAGGGAGAGAGGGGTGAAGCTGCTACACCATTGCTGTACCACAGAAGGGGCAGATCCTGCCTCTGACAGCCATCAGGTCCTTTAATCAAGCTACCTGATGAACACAGAAGAAAACCCAGCACAGCCTAGAGCAACTGCAAAGTACAAGTGCTCTCATCACCCACAGACACTGAGAAACTACAGATGGAACTGACTGGTATGTTTAACCTTAATGGCCTTCAATGCCTGGGTTTTTATATATTATTTTACCTATTCATTTTTTAATCGGACTTTAAAAAGTTGACATCCTGTGGCAAAGTCCATAGTTTAATTATAGACATATCTTTGTATTTGCTCTGAATCCACCTTCTGATAATTTAAGTTGAAGTCCCACAGTTCTTGTAAGGCAACGGGCAGTAAATGCCTCCTCCTGTTGTTCGTGGATGTACAGATCTCTGACCATATCTTATTTCCTTCCCCAGCTGTCTTCTTCTAGACTAAAGACTTCTTGCTTTATTATTGGATCTTCATGAAGAAATGGTCTGTAAGCTCATCAACCTTACTGGCATTCTCTATCTCTTCCTAGTTCCAGCAGACCTTTGCAGACCTCTTTGAGACACGAGAGCCAGAATAAAACACAACAGTCGAGCACTTTGCAGCTGTACAGACATGAAACTCCCTCCCTCATTCCCTGCTCTTTCCCAACATGCTTCCCCAGTAAATCATGACAGTCTCTTGCCATTTTTCACCCACTTGCTGAGCACTGAGATGAGGTTTCTCTCAAATGAGCACAACTCCAAAATGATTTGCCTGGGAACAGGGAGCCCAGAAACTATGGCTGGGTATCTAAGGTCAGAAGAGCTTTGTTTCATACAGAGTTTCATGTAACCTTTTATCATTCAGCCACAACCCACCTGAAGGTCCTCCCACAGCTTTCTGTGGCTGCCATGCCCCAAAAGCATACACCATCTTGCCAATATATTCCATCACGCCCATATTCACCCCTTCTGCTGTTCATTTACAAAAGAAGAAATACCAGACGCAGCATAGACCTCTTCAGGACTCCACACAAGATGTTCGGGGTGAAAGAAAGGATTTTGGCTGGACATGTGGCTCATGCCTACTGAGTCCTTTACTTTTATTAAGTGGAAGAAGCGAAAAATCACAAGTCCATGAGTTGTGGCTGGCTTCTTTTCCTCCAAAACACTTGAAGCATGAATATCAGTGCCTTGATAGCTTAAAATAACTCACTGGAATTATAAAATTGTTTTGAGTATTTAAGCTTCCAGAAATTTTTATAAAAACAGGCTAAGGAAACTTGCACATCCCTTCCAAAGGGAACAAAATCATGTGCAAAAGCTTGGCTAAATTATGCACCCAGTACCATTCATATAGGAATTGCTGAAAAACAATGTAGAAAATAAGTCTGAGTCTTAAAAATGCTATCAAAATGTAGTTTAAAAAACTAGTGAAAATAAAGTATTGATAAGTTAATTACAGAACCCTTTGATCAGCTTCTCCCAACTATGTGAAATGATGATGCCATTACTAGGACAGCATTTACTGTTGTTTCAGAAGAAAAAAGATGCAGATTAAAAGAATGCAGCAATTAGAAAAGTAAGTGATACAAAAGTCCAAAATCAAAATGGCAGTACTGAGTTTTGACATAGCCTTCAAAAGCAAAGTATCCTTCTACCTTTGGGTCCGTATGCACAATCAAATCTAAAGCTTGGGACATGAAGCAATACTCAGTACTCTTTTTTTTTTTTCTTTAAATATATTGCAAACAAATTATGTGGCATCATACAATTCAAAAGCTACATCCAAGAAATTGTACTCCAGAAAAAAAAAAAAAAGCATTGCTAGAGATAGTATATGTAAGGGACTAAAAATATTTGCTTTATTTGCAGTTTTCTTCTCAACAAGCTGCAATGGAAAATTATACAAATATCTTGGCTTTTCTACACCTCACTTTCCAAATACTGAGGATCAAGATAAGTGAAACACACAAAAGCTTCCTTCGAATACAGCTTTCCATATCTATTATCATAGTATAAACTGTGTGGCCACATTCTGGGATTGCAATTTCATTTTAATTTAATGTACACTGTGCTACCTCTGACAAAAATGGATGGTCTCTGCTTGCCATACTGAACACAAAAGTACCTTCTCCTCTGTGCAACACCTGTAGGTAACTAGTCAACAGAAAAGCAGAAACACAATTATTTCATATTTAGTGTCTCTTTCTTAATCTAAAAAACCTCTTTGTAGGCAATGGAACCTATCCTTAACAAATAGAACCAAACCTCAAAGGCTCAATACAACATTTCCATTAGTTATGCATCAGTTGCATAAAAATTACGGTCAAGCTCAGACAAAAATAAGATAACTGCACAGCATAATGATATACAAAAGCAGTAACCTTTCAATAGAAACCTGACTTCCAAACGACACTTCTTTAGGCTAATCCACATTTAGGGTCATTCCTTCAGTTATTCTGAGAACCTTAACTCTTAACTCTTGGGCAGTTACAAAGACATACAATTTCGGTACAGTGCTGCAAAAAGTATCAAGCGTTTTCCAAATCCTGTCTCACATTAAAAAAAAAAAAAAAAAAAAAAAAAAATCCTCAGGAAAATAACATTTTATACACTAAATCAAATGCAGTCCCAGCTTGTCAAGAAAAGGCCATCGTTTCACATTCTACCCAGGAGGGAAGGAAAGAGTGAGTGAAGGCAGCAAGTGGAAGAGAAAGTTTCTTTTTTCCTTATAGAATTAAATGACAATCAGTGGTCATCAGGTAGAAAACAAATATTCCTTTCAGCAGCAAACAAAATTTAAACAAAAAAAAATTAGTTTTTTCCTTTTTGCCTTGACATGTTTTATTACAACTACACATAAGTGGTATTCTTTTCCTGCCAGTTTGATTATTTTCTGCTCCTCCTTTTCTACTCTCCTCAAATGAAATTGCTTGGTTGTTTTTGTCTTATTTGGGGTTTTTTGTTGTTGTTGTTGTTTCTTAAAACACTGTGCTAACGAACTGGAGTGAACCTAATAAAACCGGAGAACACTGAAACAAAAAAACCTGAAATACTGCCAACGTTAATTCTGGCCAGTATTCTTAACAGAATCTCACTAACTGAGCTCAAAATTATTTGTGGCTTGAACATTTTGGATTAAACTCCACTGTACCAGAGCGAACTCACAAACTGCGACATTGCAGTTTCAGTTTTCTGTCTATTCTTTGACCATTTTTCCATGGATACTTTTCAGATCTTGTTTTAACTGCCATGTGTTTTAATATTTGTTGTAGCAACATGATAATGAAATGTATACAAGTCACTGCAATCACATAACTCTTTCAAACATACAAAGACAGGATTTATTCCAGTTGCAGAGGAGTCACATCCTCAACCTCCAAGCTGAGCTTTATGTTAGGCATTAGGTATACAGCTTAGAAACAGAACTGTATGATGGAAATACTGAGAAGCTCTTTGCCATAGCATCACTGGCAATAAAAATACCCAAGATTACAAACAATATCATCATGTGAGCATTCCAGGCCAGCCTATAAATAGAATTCAGAAAGAACTGGCCTCTCACAAATCCAGTGCCTCAGTTCAACATGTATCTGCTAAAAATACCAAATATGTTCAGTAACGTAAGTCCATCTGAATTTTGTGAATTAAATACCTATTTACACATCCCATCTCTTTTATTTAGCTGATAATAATTCATAAAGGATTACTCTGATGGACTTCTGACTGAAAAAGTGATTACTTTGTATATGTCATCAGTATTTGATATATCCAGGAATATGCATGTATTTCTGAATAAATCAATACTCTCCTTGATAGAACAGAAATATCATGACTAAGAGGCTGTCTTGATCAACATCAAGATTAGAATTTATGTTTCAGTAATTAATTTAGGATTCCAGCCACAAAAAGACATGATGCTATGCAGAGATTCTTAGGGATAAGATGCTCATCTGCAGCTACCTAGACAGATGACAAAAATATACATTCAGAAAGATGTTTTTTGGTGCAAAAAATCATATTATTTCAATACTGTTAATTATTTTTCCAGAAAGAGCAAGAGAACAACAGATTCATATTAATGGTTACACCACGTACTTATACAATAGAGGGAGTGGACACATTCCTCAGGTAGCAGATCAGTAGTACGCAGCGTTTCAGAAACAATCAGAACTTCCTGAGAGATAATGGAAAAGATAATTCATGTATTACTCAGGATAGGCTTATTCATTTTGCTTTGCCGAAAAAGGAAGGTGTTGGACACGTAGGGAATAAAATGACAATTGCCTTGAAAGTATTAATGACTTAAAAGTGTATCAGTGGCTCTAAATGTCAATTTTAGCAGTTCATATGGATATAGCTGAAGAAAAAACACTAGTCTGGTGTCTCTGCAGCAAGTCTCATACTCTGCTTATTTTCTGTACTTCACTAGCTTTTGTAACACTTACCTCACACATCAACCGCTTCATTCACTGTATCAAACCAGTGACAATAACATTGAATGAAGAAAAAAAAAAAAAATTAGATTTAAACACCCCCCAAACTATCTTCACTTGTAGCATTAAGCAAGCTGTCCATGCCAAGCACTTTAAACTTCCACAGACCTGTTAGTGACTCCTGCTTGGCACAAGAGCAGACATAGCAAGGAGTGCCCTGACTGCCAGCCCCTGGAGAGATTCCCAGCAAAGCACTGGCACCTGAGCAGCAGCACACTGAGCTACTACAGACCCCAGGGAGTGACCCAGGCCCAGAGCTGAGGACCAGAGTTACCCAGCAGGACATCCAACCAGCAGTGCGCATACACCATAGTGTGTGCCAAGGAGTGTGGTGGGAACTCCTGCAGAGTCTCCTCCTGGTCCCATCCCTCTCACTTCCAAGCAACAATCACTGATCTGGCTCCTGACCATTCTATGGTTTTGCATACAAACTGCACAGATGGAAGAATTTAGAAAACTAGATGCGACCTTCAGCAAACGGCTTCTAGAGCATTAAGGGGGCAGGTCTAAGAAAGCATAACCCTTTCAGTCACTAGTAAGTTTCATTTATTTACCATATAGCATTGAAAACTTAAGCTTACTAGACAAGACTTAATAAAGTGTAAACAGAAAAAACCCTCAAACATAACCACAAAATACATGGAAATCTCTTTAGATCAGTAACAATGCTGAGACAGTGCCAAAAAATTTTGCAGCATCCTGGCACATTTCTATAATCTTCTGTTCAGCTGCAGTTACAGACCTGCTTCTGAAACCCAAATATTTAAAAAGATACTAGAAATAACAGAAAATACACCCAGATAGAACAGGAAACTACAGCATTCTCAGTATTAAAGACAACTAATTAAGTCTCTGTGATGGAAAAGAAGTGTAAACACTAAACGGTTCTTTTTTTTTAAGAAATACTCATGGCTTTTAATAGAGCATAAGCCAGTTATCCTTGTAACTACATCAGTTGATTGGTGATTCTATTTAAAGGAAATAAATAACAGGAACTTCAAAGTATAGATTTTATTCCTGACTAGCAGGAGAGATCTGTGCTGTCACCAAAATCTCTGAAATACAGAGAATGTATGTGAGACAGTTTTAGTTTCCAAGTTGCATGTTGAAACAGGAATGTGCTCTTTTGTTCTATTTTTTCCCCTCATTTAATCATAATGAAGTCACTTGCGACACTACAACGGTTTCCAAAGCAACAGTCCAGTCAGATGTGATGAGCAGAAGATAAGGGTGTGTGGGGAGAGCTCTGTAACTCACCGGTGATCTTGGTGGGAAACCCAGCATTCTGCAGAATTCATTCTGAAATTCATATTCTGCAAGAATACCTTCATATAACTGGATCAACAATAAAGAAATACAAGGTGAGAGAATGGGTGTTTTTCCAAAATACCTGAAAAGAATGTGTAAATCAGCCAATCTGTTCCTCAGGGAAAATTCAAAATATAGAGAAAAAACAAGCAGAAAAAAGCTACTGAAACACAGAATTTAAAAGTTGCAATAATGTGAATGATAATCTAATGGCTATATCACCCTTCAGTACATAACTACAAGATTTCCCAAGAACTTAAAGAAATAATGCTTTATGAATCCAGAGCAGAAAGGGTAAGGTGTAAATAATAAACCTAAGATCAAATCAGGTGTATATGCCAACCAGACACTGCCAGAAATATGAGAAACAGAGGATTGTGCCTTGAAAAGCAGGAATTTCAGCATGAGAAAAGCAGCCTGAATTCATCCAGAGAAACACATAGTCATAATTCTATAGATAAATCACCTTTAGGGTTTTCACGAGGTGTCTGCAATCTTTCAAAACAGAGTGCTTGAAATACCATGGATTAACCAACTCATGTGTCTGTGTCCTGGGGCATGTTATGTGTATATACAGCATATTAATGCTCAACCCACAGCACAAACAACACCAAAACTGCACACTCAGCATCATTTGAATATGTGAGGCACAGGAGATAAGCTCTTCTTTCTTACACTACATTAATACTTCGCAGATAATTAATATTTTTCCAAAAGAGTCTCCTCAGAAAAAACAGTGGTAAAAACATATTGTAATAATCTCCATCAAAGCACATGCCTTCCTCATGAAGGAACAGCCTCAAAGGAGCATCTGAAGGAACAATTATCAATAAAAGCAATTGTTTCCTTATTGGTGTTTTCTAACTATTGGCATGTAAATCAACCAGGAGTCTTGCCTGAATACAAGACCAGTCCTTGAACTACCCTTCCAGACCTTTTGTACCCATGAGTTTCATAATTCAGGTCAAACATAACACTAAACTACGGTAAAAGGGAAGCTCTGTGGAAATGTAGCAAACCTGTCAAAATAAAAGTGATACAACTTAAGAATATTTACTGTGCTAATCAGAGGCCTGAAAAAACCCCAGCCGCTGAGATTGTCAATTTCTCTGTTTTAAAGGAAGAGAAACAAACAGAGAACTTCAGGAAAAGGTCTAAGTTGTGAATAGTACAATGAGTACTGGCACGCAGCATTTCTGCTTCTAAGGGTACTTCCAACACAGACAGACACCAGCCGATAAAACCACAGGCCACAAGTGTATCTGCATCAGACCCCAAAACAGCAAGAACATTAAATTAAAGTTGCATTTGCTCTATTTCACACTTTAGGACAAACAACAACACTGGACAAATGACAGCACCCCTGGTAAACTTGATATCTTGGCTACTAATTGTCCAAAGAAATAAAATCCACCCAATGCTACTCCCAGAGAACAGTTTAGCACATCTAAAGCTACTGTAATATAAGTACCTAGCTACTAGTTAAGCTTTCAGAGAGACACATAAGCAAACAACTTCAAGAGAGGTTTTGGAAATGTACATTTTAATTGGGAGAGAAAACAACACAGGAAAATCCAGGTGAAGTGGTTGTTTCCAACAAACTTAGCAGCTTAAAAGTGGATTTTGCAAACTTAAAATCTCCCTAAGCTTGTCTCGGCCCATTTTAAGAATTGTCACAAAAAAGTCTTTCTTAAGAAAAACTCATAACTCATAGCAACTCTCTTCCAAAAACATACCTCATACATGAAGAAAAAGAGTAAAAAAAAAAGAAAAAGTATACTCTATACACTGACTATACTTCAAGAATCCATATATACCGATCGTATTTTCATGATCCGACCTAAATTGTCTGCCATGGTAACACATATCCCAGTTTCTCCTGAATGAATTCACACACCTTAATTTGGTATCAAAACCTGGCAGTCTGACACACAAACATAAAACCAAAGTCAAAATTTTATTCCTTGACAGTAACTCTTCTCCAGAAGGGAGGCACAGCATGGCAGTATTTCATTGTCTCTAGCCCCAATAGCAGCAGACACACCTACACCCAGCATACTTCAACTCCTTCTTCATTGCCAACAGCAACATTAGATTAATAGTGACAGAACTGCTAAGAATTCTTAAATACCTCAACCTTAGAAATATTATTTCAGTATATTACCCCATTAACTAACTTATGTGAACAACTGTAATCGAAAGCTGTTCCAAAGACATGTTCACTTCATTTTACCACTAGGATTGTGTGATATGCCTGCTGCCTACAGTAAGGGAAGGATTGGTGACCCTGGCAGGGAACAATCAAAAAGTCCTCAGCCCTTCAGGTTTGCTCAGTTGTTTGCTTTATCCACATCCTACAAAGACCTCCACAGTCAAAGCAGTTAATGGTTTGTTCTCCTCCATGCCATAACCTAGAGAATAGTTAAGTCTAGAAAAAACTTTTTAAAAACCCCAAACAACACACAAGCAGATGTATTTCTTCAGAGAACAAGCTTCAAATGTTTTTGCACTCACAGAAAGTCAAAACAGACAAGTTACTTTTGTGAACCCTTTTTTTCCAAACTAATTCCTGAAGAGCTTTTAAAAGTCATCTATTCTTCATTACTGTAAATTACTTCCATAATCTCAGAAAATTGTGATAAGGGATTTACAGCAATTTTCCCTTTCAAATAGCAACCAGTGCCTTCTGACCCAATTCCAACTAAATCACCTCATCTAAAGCTTCAATTTGTATCACAGGATTTTTCTTCCAATGCCAAACACTGACCATTCTATTTACAACCTCCTGCAGCCCCTGTGTGAAACCTTGCCTCTGTTATGCACCTCTGCCACAAACTGAGGAAAATGAAAACATCTCACAGCAACTGTGTCCTCCAAATCCCAGACACTGATGATTCTAAGTTACCGTAACTGCACATATTCACTATCTGATCCATAAACCTTATCTCTTTACAAATACATGACTTCCTCCTTGAAGTAAGTTTATTATTTATTAAAAAGGTGTTTTTCTTCACATCACAGTAGTTCATAATAATGTTCAAAGAAACTTAACATTCAGGACTGGGTCTTACAGATACTCAATATGTCTTAATAAGTATTAGTAAATGCATTATTTGGGATCTCTATTTAACACTCCTCCATGTTTACAACAGAGCAGCCATTTATCTTTTCACTGTGATGGAAACTATTACTGCCATCTGTGCTGACTCCAGCTGGTATAGGACTAATACAAAATTCTGTTAGCTGCTTTGAGCTGCTTGTTCAGCTGGCAATAATAAAAGTCGAGCTCATTAACAGCAGTCTTGCATAGCAAAGTTTCTGCTTACCTCAGAGAGACAACTGAGCATCTCCATGAACCTCTTCACCATTAAAAAACCCCGTGACTATTTACTTGGTACCTGTTTTTAATAACAATCACAAAAAGCCTCAATTACATGCTCAAGTTTTTTCAAATATGTCTATCAACTGAGCCAAAATTACTTTAAAAAAAAGAAAAGCTGCTCCATCAAGGCAATATGCTGTTTCCTGTATACAAACCAAAATAAATTTCTAAAATCAGAGACCTCTCTAATGCTGTTAGAGGCAGTTGAAGAATAAGCATCTCTAAAGCAAGTGTTCAGGAAACTTTTTTTTATCACTCAACCATCACTTAATTGCACAATGATTCAGACTTTACATGTTATTTTATAATTTAAACAGAAGAGACAAACTACTGGATTGCTCAAGCAATCTGTCATCTTGAATACACACTGGAGAATTTTATGCTCCTCTGCTTGCAAATTGCAGAATTTTGGGACTGCAATCTGAGAAACAGTAAGGATGAAATTTAACAACAACTGTAGTGGGTTTTCCATTCTCCCTCCTCTCTGAAGTTCCAGCAATGTTACTGTAGGCATCACTAAGCACCAACACCAAGGAAACCCAACTTGAACAGTTTAATTTATCTTATTAAATGTACAAATGCAGTAGAAATTATCTTGTGAATTGTTACAAGCTTTTGATTCTATCGTGCTCCCACAAAACTTTTCTTTCTCATCACCACATTTTGTAAGAAACCTTCTTGACACAGCTCATAGTACACAATGCTCTTTTATCTTTTGTACTACTAAAGCTTCTGTCCAAAGCTGTACTCGTCTCAGTGGTGAACCTTCTGCCTGCAAGTGACTCCAATTTTTCACATTTAGAAGTCATCTCCAATTCTTATCTTTCATTAAACTGCTGAGCTCAAATACACAGAGCAGACATATACCAAAGGAAAAGCTATTTTTTTTAAAAAAGTGGTCCTAGCTGTGAAAGGAAGTTAATTACCATCTTATAATTGACAGTTAGCAAAATGTGTTATCACATACTTCCTCTCAAACCTGGGAAATCCCATACTGTGTCTCAGAAGAAACTGTTCATGTTTTAAAATTTTTCTTACTATAATTCTCATGACTGACCAATATTCCACACCATCAGCAACCTGAGAGACAGTATTAAAGAAAGAAAACTTTGCAGGTGTGCAAAATTTCTTAGCGCAGGCTTTGAAGACTGAAGATTTTTTTTCTGTGATACCAGAAACTGAGAAGATGACAACCACCATCCAGAAACAGGAGAAGCACAGGTGATCAAAGGCAAAAGGAAAGACCTATCTTGTTTCCTCAAGTCAGCAGATATATTCCTTCTTTTCTTTAGCAGTTTCTTCCAATAACTAAGTAAATGCACTTCAGGCCTCCCCTCCCCCACCCCAAACCCTTCACTGGACTTGAGTTTTCAGCTATTAGTCTTTAGTACTTTATGAAATCTTCTGTTCCTTGTAGGAAATTACCCATCTACCATTAGCAATAGTAAAATAACCATTTTTTAATATTCTTATTTAAAACCCAAGTATTACAGCTGAAAAAAATTAACTGAAATACAAAGAACCTTATTGACACTGACATCACCTCAGGGCACAGTATTAAACAGCTGAAGGATAATATCTTCTGATGTCACCTCACCTGATGTGCAAGGCACTACCTGATCACACTCTTCAGTTCAAGGTCAGTTGTACATCCAGTCCAAGCTAATGGTCTACAGTTTCACTCACTTTTCTGTATAAAAGTCCTGGAACTCTCAGCAGCAAGGTATGCAGCACTTAGTTTCAAAAAGCCAGAAGTAAAATAGTGCATGGGAGAGATTTAACTACTAAGCCAAAGTAATCTGGCCTCTCCTGTTGAATTTCAGCACTCATTCATATCTTGACCTTTTAAATGCTTAATGTTCAACATAAAAAAGCAGCTGCAATACATTTTTCTTCTTCAGAAACTACTTCAGGTTGGATCTGCCATATGCAGAATTATTAGATTACAACAGACATTTTAATCGTCTTACCTCTCAAAAAGAAAACCCACAGATCATAATCTGATTTGACCTGTTAATTACTTGTAATTGATGGTATCTTTACTGAATGAAGACAACTGGAACACTTTGTTCAAGAAAATTGGGAACATGATGAAAATTATCCTTCTGACAGCCAGAACATGCTAAGAACTGATTAATCCTCACCTGGTTTTGAGGCCCCAGAGAATTAGGTGCTGAGAAAAGGCAATTCTGGCAAAGGGATGGAAAATAGGAGCTATTTGATGTCTACTTTAAAAACATTATATCAAATACCATGTAAAACAAAAAAATCAAGCCCAAACTAAAACCAGTAAAGCACTGTTTTAACAATATTTTAAACCCCCAACTAGTATACAACCTAGAGAGATCTACAACCTACTACTACACTTGCTCACTACAACATCTGGATTCTTCTTTTGGTTTTTGACTTGTAAACTTTGAAACTCTAAAAGAAATATTTAAGCTTTTGCAGCCTTTGTTACAAAAAACCCAAACAAACCAAAACCCATTTCAAATGTAAATCTAAGAAAAACATTAAAAATCTACTTTAATTTTGAATTCAAGCCTGTCCCATTCCCAAAAACCCAACACTTCACACAAGCATGCCCAGCCCATCTACTCCTGTAACATGCTTCACCAAACCTCTGATCACCAATTTATTCCACACATTGCTCTGCACCTGAACACTGCAATGTGCTTGAAACAAGCCCTAGAGGGTTTTGCTCCAACAAATGTCTAGCTGGGATCAACAGCTTCTCTCTCCACAGAATTTGCCTAGTGAATCTGCAGTGGCATGCTGGCTTTGGAGGCAAAATTGCTATTCTCATATTATGGATACATCTACTCTTTTCTACCTCAACAACTGGTGTTAAGCTCTAAGAGATACAGTGACAGACAGTACAGACACAATGAACTGGAAATAGGGTGGTAAAGAATCTAACCTCTAAAATTCCACAGGGCTATAATAATTAACAAAAATTTGATTTTGCATCTTTTCAGGCCCTATCATAGTTTAAAGGGCATACTGACAAAAGCACCAATTTTGCTACCGAGCTCCTGACATGGTTTACTCAAAGACTGCCAGTCATCATCATCACCTTCCCAAACTGATTTCCTATCCTGTGCAGCTCTCTTATTTATTGATAGCAGACATCATTACAGGAACTCTGACTGGCAGCCTGCACAGCATGCTGCTGTCCGAAAATGCTTTTCTCAGTAACAATTTGTTTCTCCCTGCACACACTCTGACATTTAAAAACAAGTGATCAAACAACATGCAGCATTCTCAATGGAATTTTACCCAAAGTCTATATACAGCTCAAATATTTTAAAGATATGATAATCCTTCTTTCTTAAAAACTTGTTTATTCTTCTTTAACTCTTGCTGGAATCTTTTTTTCCCTCATTGGCTTGCAGCTAACAATACCCTATCAAAATGTTTTCTGAGTTGTGATCTCAGACTGTGGAGACAGGTTTATCTTTTGATGAATATTTGTTTGCAAAGAGTGGAACACTATTATTACACTGAAAGGTAGAAGTTCTTAGAAATATCTTCCACTGCTATTACCTGTGATAATTTTATCCATGTTGCAGATTGATTGTGCACGAAAAAAACCCAGACACTGAATCCAGACAGTTTTGGTTTTTTTAAACTCAGGGCATAAAACAAAGAAAAAAAAAGTGGCGAAGAGACAAATCTATGCCTAAAACTAGAGAAGGTGCATGGATCCTTTCATGCTGTGGAAACCATCTGATTAGGCCCTAAAAAGGGCACAGCTTCAGCATGGATACAGTGAGCACACTCCAGGTTAAGAGAGGGTGAGTTTGATAACAGGAGTCTATACCACCCTGCAGAAAGGCAGAGGCCTTTTCATTCAGCACCAGCACACTAAGTACAGCTGCATTATGAAAAAAAGTTATTCCATTACAAGATTTGTCTTATTGCAGCAGAAAAACACTAACAAAAAACAACTGAACTCTAAATTAGACATCTTCAAATCAAATCATCGGCCCTGACATGTTTCAGAGCAGGAGAAAAATATTTACCAACTAGCATACAAAAATATAAATACAAAGCAGTTAATAACAGGATAAAAAAAAACCAATCCCTGTCAGTGAGAACTTACTATAAGGGAAGTTTCCCAGAGGAGTGAGACACAGAAAGCAGACAAAAGAGCTGAGGCACGAGTCACACACACACACACACACACACACACAAACACACCGGTAATAACTACAGATGATTAAATGTAATCAAAGCTTCCAATTTAGAATAAGCAGCAGAGTTCTGCTGGGAGTTGTTAACACTATTCAAACTCTGTTCTGAGGCACCATCATTTCTGGAGATAATACTTCGCATAGTATCTTTAAAGAGCATGGGAAGATGCAGGTAGAAGGTCAGGAGAACTAAGGGTAGAAGAAAAAGGAAGTTAAACTTGAGAACAGAGAAAGGCATAAACCTTGTCTGTGGATCTGCTTGCACAGAAATTACGAGGCTTAGTACTCAGATTAGCTGAGTACGTTTGAAGAGCCTGCAGGGTGGTCGGTCAGGCTTGGCTGCAGGGGATCAGCCCCCTGCATGCTGACCCAGAGAATGCAGGAGAGTCTGTGGCCTCTGCTGGCACCTACTCAGAGGCAGTTCAAAAGAGAGTTCTGGGATTCTGCACTGGGGTATGAAGTGTTCACCAGTGATGCTGTACTGCAGTTACACAGTGGCAAGTCTCCTTCACAGAGAGAACCATAAAAAGTTTATTCCTTCCTGACGATTGTTTTCCTCCTGGTACTGCAAATAACTGTGACTTAAACTGAATATTCAGCTCAATCAGTAAGGTCAACAGGTGTATTTAAATCAATCTGTGAGTGTTACACCACTTTTTGGCAAAGCATTTCAACTACTTAGTTCCTAGTATTCAACAGAATTCTTTAACTACTACTTAAGACACAGGTTTATAGTTCCATTTAGTACCATCTGTGCTGCAATTGCAGTCAGTTCTACCAGTCATGATGGGAGTAGGCTGAACCACTCTGGAATCAGAAAATCCCAAATAACAACTGTACACTCAGAAGCATGTTGTAGGTATTCCCAAACACCAAATCAACACCATGGTGTCCATTAAATATCTCTATATAGACAGTCCTCACACATGAGTTTTAGGAGATGCCACATCAGCTTTGCCTGATTACCTGAACACGTGCTCATCCTGCATCTGAACAAGGAGAGCAGCAGCGGAGGCCCACATACACCTACCTTTTGCCCTTTCCTGTCCCTGGCATTGCTCTTGACTCCAACATTGCCACAAACACCAGGTACAGCATGGGCAGCACTAATGACGCTTTGCTAGACACAGAGACTGTGGGAATCCAGCACTGAGTCTCCTGATGTGAATCTGCACAGGAGGACCTGAGGTCCCACAAAGCTTATCAGCTAAACTTCCACGACACTGAGCCACAATTCTTCTGTTTCAGGAGCTGCAACTCAGCTAATTATCTCTGCCATAAATAACCCATGGCCTAAACCACCTACCCAGGGATCTGCCTGCATAGTGAACAGAGTTACACAAAACAAGCTAGAAGAAATAAAGCAGAATTATATGTGGTCTCTCAAAAAGTCGACAAAAATCCTTAGAAGATAATGAGAAGCCATACATTAAAGAATGAGAAAGATTGAGCAAGAAGATTGGTCTGAAACACCCTGAAAAGTCATATGAAAGGGCACACAGGTTCTGAACTCTTATAAGCATTACATTAATTAGGGAGCAACATTAATGAGGTCAGCAGTTCTGGGTTAGTAACACTAGGATAAGAATGTAAAGGAGCAAAGTAGGTGAGGAGCAATACTGCAAACAAAACTCAGGTTTGACAAATACAACATTAAGTTCAAAATTATTTTAAAAGTTTATCACACTGATTCTTCAGTATAGCCTTCCCACTTTGACCATCATCACTAACATTTTAAGTCAGAGCAACCCTCAGTTCTCAATTTTCAATGTAGTAAGGAGACAGCTGTTTCCTTTTTTGCCTAAATAGCCATTCTACTCAAACAAATGGCTAAGACATGTTGTTTGAGCAGTAATTCCGCAACAGCTTAATTTATTTTCATCTGCTACACCTGCAAACTGAGACATGAAACTGAAAGAGCATGCTACAAGAGAAGCAGCAGCTAAGGCAAGTATCCCATTTCAAATACTTTTCAATTAATAGTACTTTAAGAGAAAAAAAACCCACAAAACTAACCCAGCCCAACCAACCAAAAATGGCACAGGAGATCAACACAAAACAGCCTTTGCTCCTGCTAAGAGGAAAAGTTCTGCGGGGAATTTATAACTTTTCTTCTATTTTGCAAAGTAGAATGATAATTACAAAAGCATTTCAAATATGAAATATTTCCATTGTTATTTGGGAGAAAAGTGGAAGTTTCCTAGTCAAATCAAACACTTAGAGCTCACTGAACTCTGACATTGCTTGTTACAGCTACTAGTCAACAGGTTGTCAGACCCTATCACTTCCAAATGTTTCTTGAAAGTAATGAAATTAGTCTTAGTTTTTCATTTCCAATACAACTACTTGTTGCCATTATTTCTAAGTTCCTTCCTTAGTACTGCTAATGAAAAATTCCTTACTCAATATTCAGTTCTGCAATTCCATTTTATAATATCCAATTTCAAGTTCACAAAGACCCAGCATTTACTTTCCCTTTTCCATCTGAACAAAGGCAAGCTCACTTGCCTTTCTGTTTTGAACCACAATGAAGATGCCAATACCTTGAGAAAAACATTTGAACCATGAGATCCTTCAGAAGTCAACTTACAATGACCTCCTAGGGAAAGGATGACAGATTAAGATCAATTTGGCTTAGAGAGATTTTAATAAAACTAGTTTCACACCTTGGTCATGTGAGTACAAGAGCGTTTTCAAAGTCTGTCTGATCTATCTTGCACATGAGCCATAGAGTTCTTCCTCATTCAGGTAAGAAATTCTGAAATAGCAACCAATAGCACAGAACCAATAGATCACACTCCAGAACCATAACTCGGAAAACACGCGTGTGTTGCAAAACACTAAGGGCATTCAGCCCACTCAACACTGCCAATCTGCATTTGTGGATCTAAACTAGCCTGAAGTTGCAAGAGGACATCCTGAAATTCCAAAGAGAGGTATGCCACATTCCTCAGAGCACATACAAAACTTCTGTCTGAAGAGTGAGTGTAGATGGCAGCAAGGACAGCATTAGCATTTCTGACAAAAAGAACACCACTGTCACAATCACATCTGCAAAACTGAAACTTCAAAAACTACTTGAGAGGATGCAGCCTGCTCCAAAGAGTAAACAAGGAAGGAGAAGTTAGACTGATGTCTATCCAGGTTCAGTACTCAATTCACCACACCCTGCTGAGAACTTGAAAACCGAACTGTCAAGAGCTAACCTCTAACCTTCACCATGTAGAAGTCAGACACCTCCCTCCTTCAGTACCCAGCAATTCTAACAATAAAGAGGAATTCAACTGTGGAACTGCAATACTAAGAGAGACCGAATATCCACTAAATTTATAAAATGATTCAAATTACTGTTCCACTGAAAGGGACCTGAGGAGAACACTTAAATGCTTCATCTTCAAACACGCTTCAGCATTTTTTTGATGGACACACAAGTTGTTTCCCATTGGATTATTTCACAGTCAATTTTAAAAGGTTCTCATTCATGACATTGAATGTAATAAACAATAAAAATTCAGTGTTAAAATATGGATTACAGCCATGCACTAAAACATACCATGGACTTAGCTACAATGTTATAAACACCTCAAACAAACGTTCTAAGGACTTGGAAGCTCTTGACAAGGAAGCTACATAGCAGGCTGTCCACTGCTCAATGGTCTGTTTACAGTAACTGATTTTCCTTTTTGTTTTCAACTTGGATCTCAACCAGAACACCCATGAAGACTAGTACCACCCCAGAGAATGCCAGGTTTTCAGGAGGATGAAAAGAAGCTTTTTCTTATTTTGCGTGGAGGAAGGCAGGAGAGGTTGTTGGTTGGTTTGATTTTCTCCAACATCTATTTTAAGGAGTTTCATCATGTTGTTGGGCAAACATTTCTGCAGCTCTCTTTTGCCTTTTATTGTCCTGGTTCCCGAGTATCCTTTCCCTATATATTCCACCACATCAGCAGCAAATCCATTAACAAGCCATCTCTTGGGTTACCTTGTGTGTCAGTTTCTCTGCAGACACTGAAGCAGCATTTCTCAAGGGCACTCCTACCAAAAATGCAGGTACAAGGATTAGATTTACACCACAAGAATTAGAGCTATTCAAAAGTTCCTTCTTTTTAAGTGGGCACTATGGAAAGCACTAGCCTGCCTTCCAGAGAGTTTCAGAATAGCATATCTGCTGTGGACCCAGAAAGAAGGTCCAGAACAATAAAACATGAGTGCTGGGATTATGGCCCATTACACACTTAAAACAAAACTTTCAGAACCATATTTTTATCTCAATGTAATAAAATAGCAAAGTGCAGGAGGTCTGCAAATACATTCTGCTCTTACTCCCTTACATAACTGCAGAGGTCTCTTTAAAGAAAACATATTCAAACTCAACTACTTGTTGCTGAGCATTCAGAGGATACATACGTAATGTATTAATGTCTTCAGCTACATACAGTGAATAAATGAATGTTTCTCTATTTTACCAAATGGCCAATTTCTATTTCAATCTCATTTTGCTAGAGAGATAAATTCTCTGAAAATGTATTTGAAGTCTAAAAGAAATTGAGAAGTACCTTAAAATAAAGAATGACAACACAGTATGACAGGAAGGAAAAAATACTGAAACTCATCAAAATGTCTTGCATCAAAATGAGTTGCATCATTCAGGGAGGTGGCACTACTGAGCCAAAACAAGTCTGGAGCACTGCAGACTCGCATCACACTGTGTATCTAAAAAACTCACATTGATAGATGCTGACAAAGAAACTTTCCAAAGCAGAACAGGACGCTGCTCATTCAGGGCCATAAAATAGCTTTGCCAGTAGAGAACTTCTACCAGCTCTGTGCCTCTACTGGAATGCTCTGTTGATTTATCTTTTGCAGAAGCTTCCCAACTGTAAAATAAGCTTTTGAATCACAAAGCAAAACTGAATTTAAAGTCAATATTCACCAAGAATAAGAACTCTGAAGTTTTAAAAATTACATTGCAGCCAGTGCCAGTAACCATACAAGTCAATTTGTCTGGCAGAAAAATTGCCCCTTCCAGATCACACGATCCTTTTTGCTTCAACTCTGAAAGAATCAAGTTTATGAAAGGCCACTTCAGCTATATTGGACATGATTTTAAAAATGCAGTCAGACAAAGTGGAAACCACATGAGAAGAAGTATCAAATCCTCCAGTTTCTTATCTAAGATCTGCTGTTCCTTGTCATCAAGTAAGAATTATTAAGCAAAACTGACTGCTCCGTATACTAGTATTTAACACTAGAAAAATTATTGTAGTAGCTCAAGAGATAGATTCATAATTTTGAAGCCTTACACTAGAAGAAAATTTAATCTTGGCTAGAGGGTTTTGTACACTATTTAATTGGGATTGACATTTGTGTTTAAGAAGAGACTGTGGAATAAACTAAGAAAATGTAAGCTCAATAAATAAAATATGTGTATTTTTTTTCACTGTATTTGTAAGCCTAAAATATTCTCTAATACAAAAAAAATTCAGAAAAGAATATTCATGTGTTGACATTTTCAGCACTGTGCTTTTAAAACAAAGCATCAAGTTACTTTATAGAAAGTTTAAAAAAGTGCCAGGGTGCATTGTGAACTGTAAACATATGGAACAGTATATTCCTAAGTACATGCAGAGATAAGCATGCCATTCCAGCCACAGCAGCTGCTTTGATTCATGTTTATGAAATGCTTAAATTCTTGGAATATACATATACACTGCAAAAAGAAGATGCAGTGACACCATGAATCTCCAGTCACTACTAGCCTGCTGTCTATGCTGTTACTGAACATTAAAATGCAGCAGCACAGGCATGGTGGAGACTAGTTTTTAAGAAACAGATGAGTACAGAACCTGTTGCTAATGCATAGTGCACCTTTCAGCACCCACCTGCAGCATCATCATTAACCATGCTAGTTACCATGCACTAACATAAGCACACAGAAATGTTTCAGGCACACCTTTCCACTGCTGTGCTGACTGATGCATCTCAAAATAAGCCCTGTACCACTAATAAGCACCAAAATATATTCATGCCTTAATTTGTCAAAACAGTAGTTGTGGTAAAAATTTCTGTCCTCAGTTATAACACTTAAATAACAAATAAGTCACTATAGGATGATAAGCTGTTAGGGACTTAATTGGGGGCTGTGACTACACAGATTTCCCTACAGTGATCCAAGTAAAATAAGACAGAGCATTCAAATTACCTTCTACTGAAAAAGTTCCACCTTACAAGCCACTAGCTTCACATTATCCAAAGATGATGTAGGAGTATTTGGTAAGCATGTATGTGATGATGTCTCTATTTAGGACGTAACAAAATCCCAAATTAAGGGTGTGGCAGATGACTAGAGAATATACTAGTTCAGGATATAGTTATGAATTTATAGATGTTTTGATGGCTGAGGGTTGGGGGTTTAAACTATTATTTTTATATTAGAAGGCAACTATGAAAAATAAAGGCCAGAATTGCAGATGATAACACTAACCAAGTGTTATAACACTAATAGCATTATCAGAAAGCCACTTGCTCACTTTTCACCCAAGATGAGAAATTACATGAAAGGACAGTCTCCTTTGTCATTGAAAACAGCCTGCTCTTCACCAACTTGGATATCTTGTGCTCAAGCCATTGATTTTCAATTCCTGGCAGCAATGCATTTTTCTGGTTGACCTTCATGTTTTACAGTAACTTAGCTCCTCTATCACCTCCCAGCCAACATCCATCTCAGCTTCACAAAGAAGAATTCCAAAGGCACACACAATCACCCCAAGCTCCATCAAACCTCAAACTCTAATGACCAATTTCACATCAACATACAAAGTCAGGTACTGGCTAGACAAACTTAATGGCTCTTGTACTGCCTCTTGTAAGACACACAGCAACATTACTTCCAGTCAAGGACACAACTGTTTTAGTTAACTTGGTGCTTTGGGTCACAAGTCAATTCAAGAGCTGAGTCCTGTGGTGCACATCACTGCACTCACTGTCTCTAGCCAACACTTTAAGGAAGTGTCCAAAGAGCCTTCTCCACTCTGCCATCAGTAACAGAAATTCTCCCAAAATATCAAACAACCAAAGAAATGATTCAGTTAAGCATCTTCACAAGCAGTTGGCATCTTGCTAAAAGCAGGCCATAATTGTTTCCATTAATAGATTCAAACCATGCCCAGGATGGGCCAAATAAGCAAAGGCACTGCACTACTTTCCCATCATTAAGGACAGTCTGTCCATGCAGGAGACACCGGCACCGAAGCCAGAGGCAGACACCACTACTCAAAGGAAGGAGTTCAAATCTGATAAAGTCTCAAACACAATAGCAACAAGTGCATTCATGAATTTAAAGATTTAGCTCTAATCTTATTACTAGAAGTACCACCATGTTGAATGCCTGAACAGCAGCTGCCTGCACACGCTGCCCTGCAGGCCTGGTCAGACTGAGAAGGGATTCGCTTTGTCCCTGAAACTTTGTGCCAAGATTCACACCCCAGCTCTGCTTGGCACACAGACCTGCAGGGAAGGGCAGCTGGTGTGCACTGCTGCTCCCTGAGCTCAGGTTCTGCAGCACCAGCACTTCTTAAGCACTTACTGAAGTATCTTGAATCTAACCCACATCTGGCTCACAACATGTTTACAAGCATCATTCAACTCTAAGTTTTTTAACTATTAAAGTACAGTGAATTAGAAGTCTGGAGTCTTACCATATGCACATTTAATAAGCCTACTAGATGCACAAAAGAACAGAGAACACTGTTTTCAAAACAAGACAACTGTCTCTATCTACCCTAAGGGGGTAAGGAGGTGAAAATAAAACTTTTCCTTTAGTCCTGACATCCCTCCAAAAAAGGTGGAAAAACACCCTCTGTTTTAAGAGAGCTGCAATTTTTTAAAATTCATAACTCATTTCAATAGACAAGATATCCAAGGTGTATTGATTAGTAATCCAGAGCTCAAAAACACCCCTGCAGAAATAAACATATGCATGCATAGCTGTGCCTTCTAAATGCAGAAGCTAAGCATGTCTATAGACCTACTGATATTTTTGCACATATTTTCCTGTCCCACGACTTAGGTACTTCCAACACAGCAAAAGAGAAAAATTGGACAAGTTTGAAGCTGCACCTCATTCCACTGTGTTCTGCTCAGAAATATTTGAACATAACACTCAGTAGTCCAAAAGCACAGAATGGCTACAAAGCAACTATTGCCTAAACATGGTCATTCTAAGAACAGTTTTCCTTCTCCTCAAATGCTTTATCTATTTTTATTCTGAAATTTTGCCAGCTAAGTACTACAGGCTACTTACCCACAATCCCAACAACTTCCAACAGTCGTTTCCTCTAGCAATCACATTTAAAGAACAAATCACACGGTCCTACCAGCAGCCTGGATTTTATAAACAGGGCAAAATAATGGATGTTGCATTAACTCACAGTTCAGGATACCTCATGAAGAACCAAGAGCCATATCACACAGCATTTTGGACTACAAGTTTGTGTCTCATGTTCCAAATTACATGGAATTTTAGAACAGCAGTTTCAAGGAACTGCATCTAGTGTTGCATATGAGGCACGAATGGATTAAAGCAATGCAAAAGTAGCTCCCAAAGAGACATTTTCTAAACACACATTTCATAATTCAAATCCATCCCCTCTGCCAAGGTTCAAAGCTAACAGTTGACATCCTGAACACTGATGTCTAACAGGAAAGTTGGGTCTAAGTCAGATTACTTTTACAATTTCCTGCAAAGATAAAAGTTGCTGCCTTCTACCATTCTACCATGGTCCACCTCCAACAGGTGATAATTTGAAGTTCACACATCAAAGACATGATCTGGTCAGTCATTCCTTCAGATATAGAACTAATTAGCAGCTATCCTACTTCAGCTTCCAGAAGTTTCAGTTTGAAAAAGTTACCACTACCATGAAGGCCTCCAAGAACACTCTTGTCTCATCTCTGATGCCTCTCAAAGCAACATACCGAAAACAGTGAAGTTACCATAAGCCCCAAGGGAAGGACCATGTACTAAACACCATCCAAAATCATGTTTTCTCCAAAGCAGAAGGTGCAACAGCTGGTTTCTGGAAACAAGAGTTTTAGGACAGGCTGCCTAGGGATGAAATCTGTGCTTCAGATATTAATCTTTGAAAGTATTATGACCTACAAAAACTAGATAGACACACACACATCTGTTCCTAGCTATTTATTTTATTAAAGAGCTTAAACCTATGAAAAAACCCAACAAAAGAAAGTCCCCATATATTCTGGAATCTTTAGTCATTTAGCACTATAAAAAGTGGGGGTTTTGTAAGTAGAATTGGGCTTTTGTCTTATCAAAATGAGGATGGAAGAGGACAGAACAAAGAAGACCTAACATGCTGGGTGTTTTTTTAAGAGTTAAGACAGGCAAGAAAGATACTTTCAGAAAAAAAGTGAGATTTTGCACTCAGCTCTACAATCTGAGGACTTATTTCTTATTTTCTGCTCTGAGATTTTTATTAAGGCAAAGTTTGCAACAGGCTACTCTGCTCTAATGAAATGAATTGCCCAATAAACAAATTTGTGTTTCAGTTAAAACTACAAATGAAATAGCATTTCAGTTCTACTGTCTCCATGGCTCCTTGTTTATTTCTGTCATGACAAATATTTTGCTTACTAAAGGAAAAATCATGTCATGAAGAAGTGTTTTCAGGGAGCTAAAATAAGACTTTCCAGAACCTGTGTGTTAAAAAGCGTAGCTGAAAGGAAAGGAAGGAAAGAAGGAAAGCATATTTTAACAATCAGAGAGAGAGGAGGAACCAACCTAGCAAGACCTCACTTGTCCTACTGAAAAATAATATTCGTAATGTAAAGTCAGATCTTTAGTAGACACGGAGATGTGAAATCTCCATTGTAAAAAATTACTCATTTTGCAGGGTTGCCTGTGACTCCACACTCTAATTATCTCATAGTTACATTTTAACACAGCACCTTGTTGCCAACAACCAAATACAAACATTTGTAGCACGACAGCAGGATGCATTCAATTAGTTTTGAAACATAATACCTATTTCTAAAAGACTAAGTCAGAATAGTTGTTTTTTTTCTGTGAGGAGAGTACTTTGAGAAAGAAAATTCAGTTTCCAAGGTAAAGACAGGAAAAAAAAACAGAGAGTTCCCAGAACCTTTTTTCTTTGAAAGAACTGGAAATCTGTATTAGTTTGGAAA
Source organism: Certhia americana (assembly GCA_018697195.1). Taxonomy (NCBI): domain Eukaryota; kingdom Metazoa; phylum Chordata; class Aves; order Passeriformes; family Certhiidae; genus Certhia; species Certhia americana. The sequence goes on along the minus strand of CM031858.1, from coordinate 62,892,354 downwards.
GGAAATGGCTGAGAGACACGAGAGGTAACTAAAGGAACACATGGGCACACTTCAGCACATATAAAGGAAACTACTGCTACCAGTAAAAGCAAAGCATGGGTTAAAGGTATGAAGTCCAACAACGAACTTCCAAAAACTTTGCTAGCACCACAGATTGTACCTGATAGCAGCTAATGAAAACCATTCCTTTTTGAACTCTGTCTCCTATTATTTCAGTTGATAAAGATTTTCCTGTGCCTTTCAGACTCAGACTGTTCAGTTTTACTATGTTCTGGTTTTCCTCCTTCATTAGTTTAGAACACTGGAAGTCATGTGCCTATGGGAAAACAGCAGGCCTGCTGCTTGTAAAAAGACGGAACACTTGCATTTAATAACAATTACTGTTTTGTAGCTGTCTTTAAGGTGTGAATGCTGTGTGGTCTAGCAGTTAGAAGATGCAGTCAATCCTTTTCTAATTTATGGTTGCAACTTTACCTCTAATACAATAATAAAAGTTGGACAAATGACAGCACTGTCTGTGATTTTAGGCCTTTTACATCACCTGTAAAACTAGCATTACTTGCCCATTTAATATTCTTCAGAACTATCCTTAATAATGCCTAGAGACTAATTAAAATAATACAACTGAATTTAGATTTAATTCAAAAACTCCGTACAGCATAGGCAAAGCTAGCAAAATCTGATTTTCCTAACCTTGGATGTTCTTCCAAGAGCAAATTTTATAATTTTATTGTTATTAAAGAGTTACCTAATTTTACTTTAGAAAATTCTGTCAGTATCTTTTAAATTATAACTGAGAGAACAAAGCAAATAAAGAGCATGGTCCTGAATTCTATTCTGTACAGCCTATAGCCTCTTGGCCTCAGATGAACTAGAAAAAGCAACCCTGGAAACCAAATTTGCTTTAGAAGGCTACTTATTCCAAAATGCAGCACAAACTTGTACTTTCATTCAGCTAGAAAAGGGAAATTTCCATATAAAAAGATGAAACAAATGCAAAAAGAGAAAGGTAAGACTAAACAGAATATTAAAATAATAAATAGAATAGAAAAAGACCAATTAATCATCCTAACAAATTAAATCATTTTTGTAATGACATGGTTGCTCTGAAAGAAAAAAAACAGTTAAGCTATATAAAAACAAGCTACACAAAGAAAACCAAAAATCCGTTTGACATCTCTAACCCTGCCAAGGCATCAATCCAAGTACAAGCAGCAACTACTCAGCAATTCAGAGCCAGAGTATACAGACATTTTATGGTGCGTACACATAGAAGAACAGAATCCATTCCTCATCATGAGAAATTAAACTATTTATATTGAGTAAAAACCAGCAGTTTAGCACTGAAGGAAATGTAAGGATGTTCACGAGGCCCTAGATAGAAAGTACATTAGGCATCCTCACAGATCACATGCAATGTCTGCCATTAATTAAGCAAGCACCCAAACTATCTGTTTGCACTAGTGAGAGTTACTCCTGATCAGTATTTCTGACTCTTCTTTCCAATAACGCATCTGGCAGTTGTTTCAAACACACAAGTTAGCAGCCAGCCAAATTCCAGCCTCATACTGTGCTGCAAGCAGGACAGCTATCCCTTGCCAACACAGCTGCCGACGGTGAGGTCGCGCACAAGCGCCACAGCTCACCCATAAGGCTCTTAACATAGAAACAGAAGCCACTTCCCACCGAGAGAATTAACATATTTTATAGATATTAAAGCCCGATAAACACAAGACACACCAGCTCTCAAAAGACAGCCATTGCATAGTCTCACTGAATACCTGAGGGCCGATGTGCACAACAAGCAAAATTCCCACTGGCTCTTCATTAAACTACCTGGCCCTTAGTCTCTCAAGTCCACTGAAATAGTGATTTTCAAATCTTAAATCTTTTTCTTTGCCTTATAAACTATGTGTATATTTTATAACTATTTCATGCCTGTCAATTCCACTTACTTTGAGGAGTTTGTTATTCTTATTACAGCAGTAGTGTGATGGAAACTATATACATATGTCAATGAACTCCTGTTTATTGAAAATAAAACCCCATACATTCTAAAACATGTATGGGTTTTTAAAACCCCCAAGATTTCCATTTCACTGATGAGCTGCTAAGACCCAGAGAGGCAGCACAACTTACAGAAGATCACACAAAGATCTTTGAAAGAAGCAGGAAACAAGCACAGATATTTCAAGATGCAGGCCAGCACTTTAGCCACAACAGTGGCTCTGAAGACAATGCAAGTTGGATCTAAAATAAACCTATGTGATTACAGCTATATTCTAGTAAGTGGATTAATGTGAGAAGCACTTTCACACCTTGGACATGTAAGAATAGAAAAGGTCCCAACTTTTTCTGCTGGAAAGCTATAAAAGTATGCAACTCCACCTTTGAGAAAAAAAAAACAAAGAATATTTTCACATTACAGTTTTTTCATAATTATTATGAACTGAGTAAAAAATATTTTCTAAAAAGATTTAAGTGGCAGAAAGGTGCTAGGTTGAAAATCTCCACAGCCATTCAAATGATTTCTCACTCCTTGGCATTAAATGGATTTAACAGATCAAATGAACTTGAGCAGTCAATAGGTAACCGAGCAAATAAGAATACAACATAACCGAACACAAGTATACGACATAACTACTCCCCTTGCACCTCCCTGTCTTTCCCCACACTCCCTCAAAGGAAAGAAATCTTTTCCTGTTCTGATCTATTTTTACAGTCTAGTGCATTGGTATTTTGGATTTTTTCCAAGGGTATTCTTTACTGGGGCATCACAACTAAATGCCAGATTTCAAAAATATTTTAGTATATTCTCATAGGCTACTTCACAGAACAACACTGAATTAATAAAGGATCTAGCAATTACAGCCTTTTCAAATGCAAATAGGTTAAAACCTAGTAAACAAAGTTATATAAAAAAAACTCCACCACTAGAATAAAAATCAGATTCTGATTCTTGTTCCCCCATAGGTTACAACAAGTTGTTAACAGCCTACACTCAAGGGAAATTTCTGAAAACAGCACACACAGTCTAAGTCCTTACCTACTCAACAGTTTATTTTTTGAGCAGTCAATCAAGAATCAACTTCTAAACCTGGGAGGCTAACAGGGATCTTCTGTCTCCACACTGGGTACCTCCGACTCCCCCAGGAAGCCAGGTAAAGAACCTAGCCTTACTTCCCCCATGGATGCAAGCCCAACGCAGCAGCCCTGGTCAGCGCTCGCCTCTCGCCCTCTCCCTCCCACCGCAGCCCCGAAAAGCACCGAGCGGCACCCTGGGGACCCCTCTGCTGCCCTGACAAAGCCAAGCGAGGAGTCTGCCAGGGCGAGGCGGAGGAGCCGGGGCTGGGCTATCACCCGGGGCACGGCGACTCGAGGTTTTACCTTTCTCCCTGCTTGGCGTTGGAAGGCGGCGGGTGAAGTACAGTCTGGTTCCCTTCCATCTCCACGATGCACTTGGTATTCAGGTCCAGCTCTGCAAGGCGACACGGCGGGGGGCTGTAGCCAGGGCGAGGGAGCGCACCCCCCTTGTCCCGGCACGCCGGTGCAGCTCGGCCCCCGCCGGCTCCCCCGGGAGCGAGGGGGCTCATCCTCCCGCCGGCCCGGGCAGAACGCGGGGGGACGCCGCGCTCCAGTGCCGCCCCCGCCCCGAGGTGCTCCCAAACCCCGGTTACCTCTCCTGTTCATGGGCCGGACCCTGACGGCAACTTTCACCTTGGTGTCCGACATCTTCCCCGCTCCCGGGAGCGGCGGGCGGGCGGGCGGCCCCGCTCAGCGCCGGCGGCGGCAGCGACACGGCGGAGCGCCAGCGTCCATGCCGGGCCGGGAGCGAGGGCGGAGGGCCGGGGCAGGCGGGGAAGGCGACAGAGGGAGGGAGCGAGGGAGGGAAGGAAAGGAGGAGGAGGAGGGTCCGGCGTCTAGGAGGGCGGTGGTGGCGCAGCCCCAGCCGCCTCCTTGCTCAGCCGCGGTCCGCGCCGGCGCTGGCTGCCGACGGGCTCGCTTGCAGAACCGCCGCCGCCGCCTCCTTGCCAATCCCCACCGCCATCTTCCGCCTCCTCCTCCTCCCGCCGTGCCGCCGGGAGTGCGGGCGCCCAGGGAGGCGGTGAAAAGGCGGGGAAAGGCGGCGGCGCCGGCGATTGACGGAAACACCCGAGCGCCTTCGGCACGGGGGCGTGGGGAGACTCCCTCTCCCCCCGCCCCATCCTCGGCCAGCCGCTGCTTCCCAGGGAGCAGGCGCGGAGGGGTGCGCGCTGCGCGGGAAGGCTCCGCTGGCGGGAGCGGGGTTCCTGCGGGAGCGGGGTTCCTGCGGGAGCCGGGAGCCGGGTGCGGCCCGGGCCCGCCTTGACAGCCACCGGACTGCCTTGTGCAGGTGTACGCCAGCCAACGCAGAGACACGGCATGCTGACTGTACGTCAAGGCAAGGTAAAAGCACAATCTGCCGCGAAAAATATGTTATGGCGTCAGGGGCTGATTTTGACAAAATACGCACAACCCAGGATGACCTGGGTGCAGTGTGCGATGGAGGTCGGAGGGGGGGACGGTGCTTGTTGTAGCACCTAGAGGGTGATGGACGAGGAGCACCTCCCCGGGCTCCAGCCCTAGCACATCACCTCCTTGGCTATGAAGGGCTACCTGCGAAGCGCCGGGGCCACTCACGCTATCCTGCTGTTCCAGGCAGCGACGGGCCACCACTGACGAGTGCCAGCCCAAACGCTGCAGGTCAGGGTAGCAGCCAGTTCGGTATTAGGGGAAAACATTATAAACAGTGATGTTTTATCCAGCAACAGAGAGCTCCAAAGATGGCTGAGCTTCCAGTGGGTAAGCCAAGAAAGACTTTTAGTTAAAAATGCAATAGGGCTCTTTTCAAAGTGTGGCGTTAAAACCTTTTCCCCCCAGAAGTGTTTCCGTAGCTTCAGTAAAATATCCTCCAAAGAGGCAATCCTTATTATCGATGCAGCCAACTGGCAGGAATCCCAGTGCAAAACAGCAATGTCTGTAACATTTTCTTTACGGAAGACAGGCTCAAAACCGAATGGGATTATTCTGTCTACTCTGGGGCTAAACCACTGTAGGGAGAATGGGCTAAACAACCAGTGATGAATAGATAGCTGCACTGAGAAAGAGCAGACCTTTCCAAACAGAGGTGGAAACAATGGAGGGAGGCTTAGAAGATCAACCCCTTCCCTGCTGCCAGCACACCAACCAGAAGGGCCCTGCAAAGCGACTGAGAGGAATGTTTCTGGAGGAGGCCTGGCTGTCCAGAATGGTCACAACTCACAGGAATGCTGAAAGGAAACGGGACACACGCTTAATACAGCAAAAGAGAAAGGTTACCAAATAGAGCCGGGCATCTGGAGAATGTCAACAGAAGTAGCTGGTGCACATGGACTTCTTGCCTGTAGAAGCAGGCATTAAGGAATGAAGTTCATTATGAAATGCACCATAAGCATGTGGCCCAACGAGTAAAGAAAAGAAGTGATGTTGACATGAGACATCCTATTTACTGCTGTAGAATGTAAGAACCCAGATCAAAGTCTGGCTCAAGACACGGCATGAGGTCTGAAATGGCTGTGCAAAAAGGGAGTTGTTCTGTGAAATTTGGACACTGCTGGGAAAGAGAAGACGGCCAACAGATGGAAGGGAAAATACTCCCTTCCGTCTCAATTTTCCACCTCTTAGTGGAAAAACTACATCATTGCAAGATTACATAAAAAAATTACATTAGCTGAAGAGAAACTAAAGGGAGTCTTTATGAGATTGACTATGATTTTGGCTGTGGGAAGAGTCTTGGGAAGAAATTTTTACGAATGTCTGGTGTAGGCTTGTGAATTACATTCTACCATTTGCAAGTACAGAAAAGAAGCCATGCAAAACTGTTTGAAAAGGCAGATGCAACCTAGTTTGTTCTAACACAGACTATAACTTCACTTTTTGTGAAATTCTGATTTATTCTAGTGTTAGGTAGTTGAGAAAGAGATTTTTAATCTTTCATTCACATCAACATACCCTGAGAAACAGCTGCCACAAACGTTGTCTTGGTTCCGTCAGGTGTTTCTGCCCTCTTAGGAAAGGGTTTTGGCAACATTTGTACCATGACCTGATCACACCTATTGGGCAGCATCCTTACCAGAATGTATTTCTGGTCTCCCCTTACCCTTTGTCACCAGGGCAGAATATGAAGAGGGTCGTGTTATAGAGGCCCCATGAGATTCTTAGGTAAATCAAAGAACAATCTGTGAACTCAGGCCGATGAGACGTTTCTCTTCTGGCATTGCATCTCCCCATTGAACACCATATGGAACCCTTTACATCTCTGTCTTTGCTACCGGTAGCAACTGAGGATGAATGTCTCTCACCTGTCAGAATTTGTTAGCTTGATCAGCTTACATGCCCTGTGGGAAATGGCAAGGGATACTGCTGGGTCGCTAACCCATCGGAATTAGCTGCCAGCTATCCCAGACATGTTGATGGATGGATGGGCGATACCGGATGAGAAATGACAGCTTACTGCTTCAGCAATGAGAAAAGATGAGAGCTGGAGAAAGTGGAGACTGATAGTGGGTGAGAGGAACTCAGATGGAAACAGGGGAGTAAAATCATCTGTAGCCATCCTTTCCTGATTTCCCTTTCCTCTCCCTGTTTTTCCTTTCCTCTCCCTGTTTTTATCCACCCTCTATTTTATTCCGACTCTGTACTACTGCAGTCAACAGGAATTTTGGAACTTTACTAGGGCCAGGATTTAATCTTCGTCTGTTTCTTGTTTTCCTCTGTTTCATTCTTTTTTCTTGCCTTAGAGCGTTTTTGTACATTTGCCCTTTGATCCACAGTTCAGCAAAGAGCAGAAAGAAAACATTGTTCCTTCCTTTGGTTTGGTGATAAGTTCCAAATGCTCCTCATCTTCCCAAGGCATAATGCAGGTAATGGGATTTGATGTGATTTGCCCATACCTTCCCTTATATTCTGAGCAGGAGGATCTATTGTTCTGCTTCTTGGAAATAGGGGTTGCAACCGGGTTGATGCCTGAAGCCCTGATGGTGATCCAGTGACCTCCTTTCTTCAGCAAAGAGCAAGGAGAAATGTCATGGAGCCTGCCAAGAATATCCATCTTGTCAGCAGCATGCCCAGGACATACCTTACTGTGCCTGACTGATGCATGCTGTCACTGGCACACCTAACTTCATCTTGTGTCACAGGAGCCAGAGGGGAGGAGGAGGAGCTAGCAGTGGTGGGAACATGGGAAAGCAGTTCTATTCTTTTGGTGTTGAAAGTGATGAAAGAAAAAGTGTTATAGCACCTGAAACCTAAGTGTCCTGGGGTAACCCTAAACCAGAACACTAAGAGATGCTTGCAGTGAAGGGTTTTACTACTAAATGTAACCCAAGGAGTGTATTTTATGAGACTGGCCCAAATAAGAGTTTTGTATTTCCAAAATTATACTAAGTATTTTTTTTAAAATTTGAATTGACAGAGAAAACAAACTCTATTTTGAACCCAAACACATTACAGCATCATCCAGTCAGAAAGAGGTAAAATGAACATATACTGTAATATAAAACCAACAGATGTTTTTAAGGTTAATAATCCAATACATCACACTTAAGTTAGGAAAGAAAACAGGAAGAAACCATATCTCTAACAAAATAATTGATAAATCATTCACTTTTCATGAAAAGTTGTTGAAAAAGAAGAATGGCTAATAATTTGTGCATTTTTAAAAAATAAAATCTAGCACATAGAAAGGAGGTATCATTATTATGGAAGGGAGAAATATTTAATATTGGAGGGGTGGGATAAAATATGACTATATTTGTGATAGGACACAAATGAATGTCCTATTATGCAGACAAACTTGAATTTTTCATTTCATAAGATGCATTTAGAGAGTACCTGGGGAAGCAAATGTCTGCCTACAATTGCACACCAGGAACCAAATTTCTGTCACACATCACTAGGTTTTGCAAGTAACCCTGCTGGACAGATGTACTGAATTTACAAAAGAGTGTGAGGGTAGGAATTTAGCAGTGACCTGTCTGAGGGCGCTTTGCAGGCTGCTTTTCCACTTCTTTCTTGCTCTAAATTCAAGCTGGATGTTAGGCTGGATGGTTGCCACCTCTGTCTTATCAAAGATCTGTTTTGACTGTCTCTAAAGCTGTGCAGGAGGCATGAAAATTGTCCTCTATGTCCAGCATATTTATGGCAACACTCTGGGCACAGAAAGGGGCTGCAGTGACAAATGGTCGTCTAACACTCAGAAAAAAAATGAAGCAGTTTGAACTGCCAGCGTTAAGAAAAAATGCAGAATATATGCACCTAAACATTACCCTGCCTGACAGGTGCTGCTCAAAGCTACACAAGGTATAGAGCTTTGAACAGGCACTGTAGTTTAAATCTACCTCAGCTCTGAACAGAGTTGGTTTTCTGTGATGAACAGACTAAATCTGTTCTTACAGGCTAATTTACAAATGTTTTGAATTACCTGATTGGTTTTACCTTGCTGGGGTGATGACCTCTGTGAGACCCTAGCTCTGCCTCCCTGCCCACCCTGGCTGCTCCACAGTAGATATCACACTGGGATCAGAGATGAACAATTACAACAAATGAATGTCCACAAGACAGGCTCAGTCGCATCTCCATCAAGCTGAAACATTCCTTGCTGTCGGGGGAAAAAGTATTCTATGCAATATCACTGATAAAATCTGCCTCTGATACAATATTGCAATAGGCTTTTATAAACTTCATCCCAAGATCAGCACAGTAAATGAAACTAACCGACCTGTAAGAGGAGCTGCTTAATTTTAGCTACATTTAACTCATGACTATTCTGCAGAGGACAGTCTCTTTGCTCCACTCACTGAAGAAGAGGGGGCAGGGAGCTCTGTTCCCCATCTCCTATCACTTAGAACAGAGAAATAGTTTCAAATTACTGTGAGAACTTTAATGGTCATTACTAGCTACAGATGTGAAGTCCTATTAATAGAAATAAATGAGCATAATGCAGCTGCTATAGCAAAGAAACTACTGATGGGAAGTAAAGAAAATGTCTTCATATTGCTCAGATACATTTCCCTATACTACAAAAGTGTGATTAAAACTTTTACTGAATCCAAACTGAACCTTACTATCATCTTGGGAGGGATTTGGTTATGATAGAAAATTTAACATCCTTGCAATTATAACCTCAGATATGAGCAACAGTTGTGTTTTCCTCTGACAGCTAGTCATGTAGTTTGTAGCTCACATTCCTTAGCTGTCCAGCAAAGAAATGGTGGCTTTATTTACATTTTTGTTGCTATTGATGTTAATTATCTGTATGCCATCCCTTTTTCACTTCAGGGAACACTCCACCCCCAACTCAAATACCTTTCTAAATTTGTTCATACCAGGGAGAGCTGGGTTGTGCGTCTTCATCCTGGACTCAACCAAGTAATACCTGAATGAAAATGTATGTAGTTCACTTATCACTTCAGTTATTTCCTACAGTGAAAGAAGAGGTACAGATGTCATGATAAAAAGCATGGCTGAGATTCCACCTGGAAAACTCAGAGCAGCATTTAGGAAGAGGGGTTCAAAACAGAAAAGACCCATTAAAGGGTTACTGGGAAAACTGTGGAATGGTGAACATTATCAAAGAAGAGCAGACTAAAAAACTTCAGTTTGTTTAGTCTAGCAAAATAAAGACTGAGAAGGGATATGGCTGTTTATGCTTTCTTTCAGGCCAGTCAAAAGCATGGTGCTACTGAAGTTCCAGGAAAAACATTAGGACAAGAACAAATGGGTGTAAACTCTCTTTCATACAGCCCTTTTATTCTGTGCTGCATTAGGAGGAGCACTGCCAACAGGTCAAGGGAGGTGATCCTACCCCAGCACTGGTGAGGCCACATCTGGAATGCTGTCTCCAGTTCCTTTGAACGGGGCTCCCCAGTACATGACGGACATCAACGTAATGGAGAAAATTCCAGTGAAGGGCCACAAAGATGATTAAGACTCTGGAACATCTCCTGAGAAGAAGGGATGAGACAACTGGGGCTATTTAGCATGGAGAAGTCTCAAAGGGAGGAATCTTACCAATGTATAGATACATCTGAAGGAGGGGGGCAAAGAAGAGGGAGCCAGGCTCTCTTCAGTGATGCCCAGTGACAAGCCAGGAGGCAATGGGCATACATTGAAACACAGGAGGTTCCCTCTGAACACTGGGAATGATTTTTCCACTGTGAAGGTGACTGACTACTGGCACAGTTGTCCACAGAGGTTGTAGAAGCTTCATCCTTAGAGATACTCGAAAGGCATCTGGACATGATCCTGTGCAACCCGGTGGCCCTGCTTGGGAAGGGGAGTTGGACCAGATGGGCTCCAAAGGTCCCTGCCAACTTCAATCCTTCTGTATTTCTGTCTCAGGTTGGAAATGAATTGACTTCTACCTCCAGAGGAATGAATGGCTTCTTACACAGAAGACCAGAGGACTATATTAAGCTGATTTTAAGAGTGAGCTTGATTGGGTTAGGTGACATGATAGCAGGGAACCTTTCCTGCTGACCTTACCAGACATGTACCGCTATACACTTTAAACATCACAGTGATTATAGTATTTTATGGTAGTGGAAAGAGAATAGTTTTGTAAGATCACAAGGTCCCAAAGGAACTAACATCACCTATCTGTGGTTAATACAACTATTAAGTTGTGAAAAGGAATTGATGTTAAATTAATAGTGGTTTTCCCTTTTTTTTCCTTTCACTTTTCTGCTATATATTAATAGAAATCAGATGCTTTGCCTAGGAAAAAACTGAAGTGCCACAGCTGGTTTGTAAAGTTATTAACAATTTAAATCAGTAGGCAGGCCCCAGTGAACTGAAGGAAAGGACAACCCTGCCATTATTCCCCCTACCCAGAAAGCTCTCGCCCCTCTTCATCTTTATGATTAGGAATGTTTGGTATGCAAGCATCACTTCAGCACATCCATGCAGTTCTCTTGTGACTGCAAGTCCCAAACTGAGATTAAGGGCACTTGAGAGCAGGGAGTTAGCTTACAAACATTGTCCAGAGCATTGCTAATTATTATGCATTTGCCAAGTGCAGGTGTGTGCCATTCCACAGGTAGGAAAAGTGAATCTGCAGCCTTCACGTGTCTTCAGGTAGAAGATACTACATGCAGTCTGTCAAACACACAGCAGTGCTCAGACTGTCTTCAGAGGTGAGCCTTATGCTCAGTAGGGATGAGTGGGAGAGCTGTAAATATAACCAGCCTGATTAGTGGCAGCAGCCTCTTGGAACAAAAGAGCAGCTTTTCTGTTAACCCTTCTGCACTTAGTCACAGTCCCCTTGTTGGTTTACTTTTTGCTTTGAGAGAGAAACTGAACTTTGCTGGCTGCCATGGGAGAGATTTGGAACTGGGGCCCTGCCCCTGGGAGGAAGAGGAGGGTGGGGAGGGAGGAGTACATCCACCAAACTTGCTTACTAAGTAAGCTGAGCTGTTAACCATGCTGGCCAAGCCAAAATTTCTCCTTACGCAATTACTTTTTAGCAATGCCTGTAAATAAGCGCTCTAGCCAAACGTGTTATCTTTATAAGGTGTGGAGAAGGAAAGAAGCTCTTGCTTGAAAGAGATTAGAAAGAAGAACAGTACACACGAGCATGTCAGCAAAGGAAGAAAGCTGAGTGAGGCAAAGCCTTGAGAGAGAAGGTGGAATTGTGTTTGTTAAAACATGGAAGTCAGCTCAGCACAGATCTTGGATCTGTCCACTGCCTATTGAAGTCATCAGGAAGACTCACATTAAGTTGAGCAGATTTCATCAGTTCCTGTAGAAGGTAGAAACAAGTGCTGAAGGTGCTAATTAAGGTGCATAATAAGACTTACAATCTTTATTTAGAAAACAAAACACCCCATCATTTCTCCTCCAGTTCTCTCCAGTCTGAAGAAAACATAATAAAAATAATAATCTTATAACTACCACCACCACCAAAATTATCAGCAACAGATCATATTCTCATTTTTCTATTGAAGACTGTCAAAGACTGCACAACCACTGTGTATTCTTTGCTGTCACATCACTTCAAGTTTTATCTTTAACACGTGACAAAATGCTTGCTCTCTGCAGATAAAATATAAATTGAGGAACAGATGGCCTATGGAAGCTTCCAAACTTCTTGCAGGTTGTCTACACCAGCATTTGATATGAAAACTCAGACCAGTTACAGCAGTTACCTACAAAATCCAATACAGGGTCATGGTCACTGGGACCAGTGCTATTGCTCTGCTGCTATTGCAGAGAACTGAAAAAAAAAAACCCCAACAAACCAGTGACTTGCAAGTTAGTGACTTCTGATTTAATTTTCCCACAGTCACTATTACAAATGGATAGGAGGAGCTGGGGTAGCAGGATTCCTAAAACTGTTAGTCCATACATAGTTTGAATTGTACCATCTATCACCCTCTTCTGTCCTGTAATAAAGCTTGCATTGCCTGTCTCCCAAAGGCATTCCCTGAATGACTTAGGTCCTTTCCCACCATTCATATTGTGATCTGAGGTTTCCTCCCTTTAATCTGACAGCAAAGATGAAAGGCTGTTTTAGAAAAGAAACACAGCAAAACCAAAACATGGACAGAACCTCTGGGGGCATTAACCTTCCTTCTGAAATCAAAGTGGTAAGGACACACATGTACACTGCCGTTTGGCTGAACAACAGCTAATGAGGAATACAGTTCTGGAATGGACTAAACCAGCTGGGAGGAATGGGTAAGGCTTGTGCAGAAGTCATAAATAGGAACAATGTGATTGAAATTCAAAAATCAAAACTTTAGCCTTATCATCAAGAACACTGACGAGTTTAAGTCACGTCAAACAAAAGCGTGCAAGTCCATTGTTTGATATAGATGTCTGATAATAATTCAGTTGCATGGCTTTTATTTCTCCAGTGAGAGAGATACAAGAAAGACAAGATTACTTCTGCCTTCAAGGTACACTTTTCTAAGTGGTTTGGTTTGTTGCTTTGTTTTTTTTTTTTATCTCCATAACACTGATACAGTAGAAATATGTGAAATACAGTATCAACTGCATTTTAATGATAACACCATCCAAGTACTGAACAGCTTTATGAACACCACAAAATAAATTATGAAAAGCTCTAACGCTGGGCCTGGGGTAACTTCAATTTCACTTTGCCATACCAGGGAAGAAATGGTCCACTTTTCACTTGGTGCTTAAAAGGCAGCAATCCTTCTTGCAAAATAAAACTAGAAGTAGCTAACTCCTCTGCAGCCTTAGAAATCTTTTCACACAGTCTTCTTGGGACTAGAACCTACAGTCATCTCTACTACAGTGTAAACACCATAACTTTTCTAACCTGTTGGCTAAGACTAAAAACCTCTTCTGCAGGACCTGCAATACATGTTCAGGTATAAGGTCTCCCCTGAAGCTGGTCCAGAGTGGGTCTTGCCCCAGCTTGCTGGTTACTGAGCAACTGCACATGCCAAAAGGGATGTGTGGTATTGCTCCACTCAGTCTAAAAGGACTGTTAGGAGCCAAGCAAGGGTTCAGTATATTATGAAAGAATAAATAGGAAAAGCTGAACTATTACAATAAATTTCTTTCACAAAGGATTTCTGATGCTGAAAGTCATAATTGCATATAACATATTCTAAACATGCACAGGACTTTCAGCACAAAAAATACCAAAGCAGGATTCCCAGGAATTGTCATCGGAAAGTCTGCTGCAAAGACTTCTCCGGGGCAAGCCTCTGCACTAGCCTGAATCTCCCTGACTTCAAGCCCAGTCCTGCAGCATTTATTTATGTGGACAATTCCATCTGCAGTACTCATGACTGCACAGATAAACTACTCATAGCAGAGCAAGTCTCAACTCAAACAAGTCAGTTCAAGTAATATTAGGAATAGAAAAAGACTAATACACGTACTTTAAATACTTCTGGCTCCACAATATCATGCTGTAAGTTGAGGGGAAGTTGGCAGAGAACTCACTGAAGAGCCCTATTTCCTACCTAATTAAGGACAATGACAGATAAGGGAGCCAGGCACATCCTTTTCATATTAAAGTGATTATATATTTTTAATGCTTAATCTGACTTTTTTTGCTAGATTTCCTTTAAAGCATATTTTAATGGCATCATATTTCTTCTCGTGGCAATGCCTTAGTCTGTGATAGTAAAAGACACAATTATTCTTTGTTTCATACTTTCAGTACAGATCACTAGTTACTAAATACTGATAAATGCTGGTTAAATTCCACAATCCATATTATTCAGGAAATCAGGCTAGGTGAGTACCAAATCGGTTTTACCTTTCATATATTTATATTTGGAAAAATTCCCAGTGAGAGTTGCCTTCTGTGATTATGTAGGTTCTTTCAAGATCTTTTTTTTGTACTAGAAGTTTTAAAAACAAGTTTTAATAAAATAGATTTTACCTTTTTTTTGTTTTGTTTTTTTTGGGTTTTTTTTTTTTTTTTTTTTTTTTTGGTTTTTTGGTTTTTTGTTGGTTGGTTGGTTTTCTTAGTATTTTCAAAGTTTTCTCAGTATTTTCAGAGTTTTCTCAAAGTAAATTCTTTCTTTTTCTCAGTTATAATTTTAGATCTCTAATCCTATGTCTTGCTTAAAATTGCCTACCCTTTATTCATTACAAGGCATATAATGATATTTAAAGTATTTAAAATGTTTTACGGAAACTTGTGACAAGCAATAGTTTCCTGATTTAAAAAACAATATATTCCATGAAAGTAGGATTTGTTCTCTCTCCTCAACTCTCTGCCCATATGTGCTCACCTCTGAACAAAGAATAAAAATTGCCTGTATTAAGAGGAATCTTTAGAAAAATACTACATATGTATTAATTCAATTACAGGGAGCATACTTCCCTAGAATGCCTACTTTGCTCCAAATCATCATTTCCCCCCACAGATTTTTGCTACAAACTAATAGATAATAAAAGCTACAAATGAGTGATAGCTTTCCCAAGGATTGCCATCTGAAAAGTGTCTAACTGTAGCTGGAAAACCTGTTCAAATGCAGATGATTTCTCTGCCAGAGGTAAATACTAATCAAAAGGCAAGAACCCTTATCATCTTGTCCATTTTCCAGGCTGAAATGCTTCACCTCTTAAGAATGCAATCCCTTTACTGGAATGATGGGTGTGCTCTGTGCTCTGACTTGGTGGAGTTCACCCTGTGCTTAAGCCACAGACATCTTCCATTATTTTTTCTCATTTTCAGAGTTGATCTCCTCTCTTCCTTTCTATCCTCAGTCTGAAATTTGTGCATTTCAAAACTGAAACCACACACTTTTGTGGAGCAAACTGGAAGCAATTATCTAGGAATATGTTGTGGTTTGGAAAAGTATTAATTTCCGTGATTTGTAGGAAACACCAAAGGTATTAGTAACAAGAAGATCACCAGTATAGCATAAAAACTTCTTCTAAAATCAGAAAGGCACCTCCCAGACAAGAGGATGATTAATCACAGACTGTCCCTGCTTTATTAAGGTAACCTTTTAATGGGAACTCTGAGATCTAGCCCGAAGTCTGCCAACAGCTTGCCTTGATCCTCAGCTCGCTTGTCTGCAGCTGCAGGGCCAAGACATTTGCACTGTGCCTCACAGAGAGGTTGGAGCGCCAAGTTCAGGAATATTGGTAAATCTCTTGGAAAGCAGTAGTGTGAAAAAGGTGTAAGTGCAATGCATCATCTGCTTCCTGTGAACCTCTCCAGTGTTAGAGAGCTTTGAAGCTGTCCAGGAGAGCCAGACATGTTACACAAAGGAGGCACTTTAGAGAAAGCTTGCATGTTTATGTAACAGTATCAAAGAAGCACTTGCTGTTCTCTCAATGATCTGTCAGTTCTGAGATGCCTGAATGAAGAGTGAGGTTTAGAACTCACTTGAAAAATATGTGTATTTTTGCTTTGCTCCTGTGGAGGCAAGCTGTGACTCACAGGTGAATGTAAACTGTAAGATGAGCCTCTGAGAAGAGTCAGGGGGAAAAAAAAAAGGAAACATTGAAAAGAGAGAGAGAAAAAGAAATTCCTCCTGAGCAGGGTACAACAGCACTGTGACACATGGTCCCAGGGAAAAAAGCTGCTTTTTGACCACCATCAACCCTTCCAGATTGAAAGGTCTCCTATATTCAAGGAGATACTCCATAAAATTCTTAGTTGTTTGGGGGCTGGACATTACAGGAGATCCCTTCCTCCCCTGTAATCAGTCCATGTTAAAAAATGCTACAGTGATGTTACATCTATGCTTTGGGAAAATACAAAAATCGAACTGATGTGCACAGCAATGTGACTGGAGGGAATGGACAGGTGCTCAAATGGACAATGGCCAAAATGAAATTAATTTTACACTTTTTTCACCCTCTTTCCCTTATTCATCAATGTGGAAAAAAAATACATTCTTTATCTTAGTTTCTTCACAAGGAAAACAAAAAATATATGTTACACAACATCATCTCAATATGCATTTCAGAAACTCTTCTGACTCCTTTAATTACTTAACACTGTAAACGTACCCTGATATATTTATATGCAACCTGAGATCAGTGCTTAAAAATAAGCCAAACAGGAATTGCAGTGTGTGTGTGTGTGTGTGTGTGTGTGTGTGCACAACAGACGTAGAAATCTCTCCAAGGGGCTGAAGACATGATGCTCAAGGAATACTGTCCATTATATTTATTTGTTTTTAATCCAATGGCTAGAGCATGAGGTGCAGAGAGTTATGCAAAGGTGGTGGATTTTTAAAAAATAAACTCAACAGTAATTGTCACTGAAGCAACTAAACACAGTCCTATGTTCCATTCTAAATGGAATGGCCACCACTCTTCCAAAGGTAAGCACACATGTAGCTATCCCCATTCCAAACACAACCCATCAGACACCAAACCTGAGGAATCAGGTCAAGCATGGGCCCTTCAATATTTGCCATTCCTCTCTCAGAACACAAGATTTTGTGTCAAAATAATGATTTCAGCTTTACTGCTTCATTCCTTTACACACTGAAGAACTCAACATTTTTAATACTTGGTTTTATACAGTTCATTATGGCTTCTCAGTTTAGGCACCTGCATCAAATTAATGGTTCTTTGATGCAGTGTTGTACAACACTAAGCACCAAGCTGTAGAGTAAAAGGAAAACAGTTGCCTTGTTCACAGTAGCCTACATTTGCTTTCAGTAGGTAGGTAAAGCAGAGACTGCAGGAGATGGCACACAGAAAAAAAAATTCTATTAGGTAGAATAAAGTCATAAAGTTTATTTTGCCTACAAACCTAAAAATCAAGTGATTTCTAGTTCCCAAAGGAGACAGGAAGAGAATGAGCAACAATGGGAGGTTTTGTAGATTTTAAAACAGTATTAGTCAAATGTTTAAAAATCAGCATTTCAACTTCTGGGAAGTTGCCTACATGGTAGTAGGTCCTAGAAAATTTGCCCATCCATGAATTTAGTAGCAAAAACAAGTTCCTGGTGCACACAAAGGTTTGAGAAGATGAAAGCTCACTGCCCACAGTTCAGAGGAAGTGTTACTGTGACAAAGCATTAATTCAAAGCATTAATTATGTATGAATACAGTACTGATGGCATTGCATGCATTTTGACACACAGCAGTGTGTCAGAACAGAACAGCCAAGCAGGATTTCTGATTCTTCCAAAGACTCTTGCTGTTTGGCCAGGCAGTAGAGAAGGCTGAAAAATAACAACTGTGCTCATCCACATAATTTTCAATAGCAAAAAAATTGCCCTACAACTTCTGCAGGATATCACCAATCAGAAGAAGAAACTATTTACAGTGCAACTGCAATACAAAAATGGTGTTGTAAGAAGGAAACACATAATGAAAAGATATGAGGAATTATCATTAAATTATTAAAATATAGGAGTAAGCAAATCACACTTTATTGGCAGGTCACTGTTCAATTAACCTTTACAAATAGCTGCAATTAATAGATTTGTTTTGTTTATATAAATGTTGACATGAGACAGATTAACACATTGGGTGAATTAGAGGCTAAACTGCTCCGATTTAATGCAAGTATTTGGTAAATCACTAGTGCTGTAACACATACAGTTATTAAATGTCCTGAAGTCAGACCAAAAGCCATATAAAAAATTCACTGACAGATTGCCTGTGAATTTCAAACTATATTAGTTAATACTTATTATTTCAATTACTAAAAAAAAAAAAATAAATTACCCCAGAAGTTTTATGCCATTTTAACCTACTCATCTCTACCTCAGGTAGCATTTACATTTATATCTAACTTCATTTTAATGCTGAACCATCTAAGTAATCATTTAAGCAGCAGATAAATGCCTAAAATGCAGCAGTCACTTATAGTGGGGGTATTAAATCCTTCTCAAAATAAGTAATATATACCATAATTTGCACTATGCAATAAGGCAAAGGACTTGTATCCGCAGTAAAACTGTGAGAATATAAGTGAGAATATAATATGACTGTGAGTAAAGCAAGAGAATATAAACTGATCTAAATCTCCTGTGTGTTCACAATCAACAAAACCTCATTTGGAAGCTAGGAAAAAAAATGAGGCTTACTTCATACTAACGTTTCAATCTGCAGTCAAATCCTGGGGAGCTGGAGTTCAAAAGCACCATATTAATGACAAAACAGGGGCAGGCAGTGCTGAAAACCCACATGTAGCTGTGTTAGCAGCACAACCTACTCAAACTTACATACGCAGGAGTATTTGTGGATACTTCAAGAAGTATAGAAGTACAGTTTAGAATACTCTTGAAATATTCTAAACGTGAATACTTCAAGAGGCTTTTAGGCAAAGCAGCCCACACTGTGTAACTGCTCTAGGTAAAGACACAGACCTGAGCATTTTAGAGGAAGACAAAGTGCTCCAGTACAACCTTAATAAAGGTGCAAATAAATTAGCAGAGAAAAAAGTGCCCCCAGAAATGCATTTTCCTGGTACGGAAAAAGTAGACTTCGAACATGATTTCACTTGTCATAACTCACTCATGAGTGGTAGCTCCTCCATCACAATGATTTTAGCTGGATTTATGCAGCCTTGAATGGATACTTCCAATTCTCCTATCATTCTGTCAAGGCAATCCACCTCTTTGTGCACAATTCCTGGAAACAGTTCTGTCAGGAATGTATCTACACTTAATTAAGAATAGTGAAAATTATTGTGCCAGGAAATGTAGATAAATGACGCATTACTTTCACGGATGCTGGTCTTTGATTACTTGTCAAAAAGAACCAAAAACACTTGGTTGTCAAGGCATGGAATAGTTTTAAAATGCCAAATTATTTGTTTGGTTGATTTGTTGTTGGCTACAGGCAGCAACAGCCAGGTCCTCTCCCACAGGTAGGCAAAAGATGTGACACAAGTTTTGCAGGAAGCACAGCGTGTTGGTCAGAGGGTGAATTCACTCAAAGCCTCAAAATCACCTCCTCCCTCCACTCCTACAAAGGCCAGAACTCCACATGCTTTATGGCCAGAAGCAGCTTGAGCCTGCAGCAGTAATACTGCATCTAAGCACACTCAGGTAGAGCTATATACTTTCACTGAATGATCACCGCCGTCTAAAACGACGAGGGAATTGTTTGCCGTGTAAGTCAGTCCGACAGGATAAGAAAGCCCGTGACTAATTAGAGGATTAAAGATTGGAAATTCCTCAGGTTTCCCTAAGCATATGACAGCCTGGCTACAAACATCCGTTACTATAACACGACCTTCTTTGTCAAAGGCCACAGCAGTAGCGTATATTCTGGAGGGGAAAACGAGGTTCAGACCGAAGCTGTCCGTCTGGCCGATGAGATCCATCTCCGCGCTGAATATCTTCACACGGGTGCTGCCCTTGCTCGGTCCTCGATCCTTCAGGTGCTCTATAACCACGACAGCACCCGAGGTCTGGCAGACCGCAACCGCTCTGGGGCTGACCAGCCGGGCCCGGATCATCTGACACTTCTTTAATTCCCCCCTTTGGAAGTCGGCCGACAAGCGGTAGAGCGCGCCTGCCTCCGAGTCGGTCAGGATTACTTCGCTCTCGGGGGTGGCATCCAAGCCCCAGGGCAAACAGAAGCCTTCCCGGACAGCCAGGACGCCCCTTCCCTCAAAATCGAAGGCCTTCACGGAGCAGTCCCCGCCGTCGGTGACCACCACGTGCCCGTCCGACGTGACCGTCACATCGAGCGGATACTTGATGTCGTTGCTCGCCTCCCCCCGCTCCCCGAACCGCCGCAGGCAGAACCCGCTCGGCCCGAAGACGTGGATCCTCTTTTTGCCGTCGTGTGCCACTACCAGGCGGCCCGACCCGGGCCAGGCCGCCACCCCGGTGGGGTTCACCAGCGACCCCCAGCCCCCCAGGCACAGCCGCAGCCCGAGCCCCGCGGGGGCCGCCGCCTCTCCGCCGCTCCTGCCCAGGGCCGAGGCCAGGCCGCCAGCAGGGCCCAGGAGCTCCAGCAGCTGCAGCAGCGGGCGGCAGTCGCTGGTCTCGGCGGGGCCGCAGAGCCGCCGGCAGAAGGGACACTCCAGCCTCTGGCGCTCGGCGCCGGCCAGGGCCCCCACGCAGCTCCGGCAGAGGACGTGCCCGCAGGGCAGATTGAGCGGCCGCCGCTCCCCGTCGGAGCCGTACGGCTCGAAGCACACCCGGCACTCCAGCAGGCTCAGCTCCGCCTCGTCCTCCGCCGCCATCCCCGCCTGAGGAAAGCGATGGGAACCCCCGAACCGGCCCCGCATCGCCCGGGCCCGGCGGGGCGGGCGCTGAGCGCGGCTGAGGCGGCCGAGCGCCCCCTGCGGGCCAGCGGCGGCGGAGCAGGGCCAGGGCCGCCCTTCCCGCCGGGACCGCGGAGTGTCCCTGCATCCATCGCAGCGCCCGTACATCCACCCACCGCTGTCCGTACATCCACCAGAACGTTCCAATATCCACCAGAACATTCAACTACCCGCCAGAATATTCTTACATCCACCAGATTCCTACAGACATCCAGTTACCAAGTTCCTGTACCGCTACTAGCTCTCTTTATGCCTCTAACAGAGTAAGGATTTAAGCCACAATTTCACAGAATCATGGAATCACTGTCTGGTTTTGATGGGAAGGGACCTTGATGATTATCTAGTTCCAATCCCCCTCCCATGGGCAAGGATGACCAAGATAGACCAAGTTGCTCCAAGCCCCATCCAACCCGGCCTTGAACGCTTCCAGGGATGGGGCATCCACAGCTTCTCTGGGAAACCTATTCCAGTCTCATCACCCTTGCACTAAGGAATTTCTTCTTAATATATCACCTAATCCAACCCTCTGTCAGATTTCCCCTTGTTCTGTCACTACATGCCCTTGTAAAAGGTCTCTCTCCAGTTCTGCCGGCCCTTCAGACATTGGAAGGTATGCTCTAAGGTCTCCCCAGAGCCTTCTCCAGGCTGAACAACCCCAACTCTCTCAGCCTGTCTTCATAGGAGATGCACTCCATCCCTCTGAGCACCTTGATTTCATTGGATTTTTCCTTCTGTTCTGGCAAAATTTAGAAAACATTTATACTTATCACTAGTAGACACTTTTCTCAGACAGGCACGTACACACACATTTTTGCAAGGTGCATGGACAGCATGTGCTCCTTCTGCTAGGTGTATTTACAGGGTATTCTCAGACTAATTGCAGGGTACACACAGATCCTATACATCCTAAAATGGCTGTTTTGGCACGTGGCATTGCTCTTGACAGGCTGTTGCATGCCTGGGAGTCCTGTGCAGGACACCACACAGCATGTGGCAGCCTTGTGCCAGGCGCCTGGCCTTCTGTGGCTGTCACGTATCTGGAAGTCTGAGATAAACTTCGAGAGCTCTCATGTTGCATCCGGAAAAAAACTTGAAAGGAAGGAGATGCTTTAACCTGGTAGTTGCAGTACTGGCCAGGAGTAAAAACAAAACCAGCAGCTTCCAGCTTGCACTGGCCCACCGGGTATACCCCTCCTCTCTGTCAACCCAACCTTGAAACATGAGAGTTTACAAGCAAAACTGAGTGTTCCAATGGGCTGTGGGCATGGGGACTGCTGTGCTAAAACCAGGAGGCTCATTTGCAGCTCAAGGACTAGGGTACTTTAAAAAGCCCCGTAGCTTTTACTCACCTTCTATTCTTGACGAATTATTATACACTACATTGCAATCATACCTTTTCTTTCAAAATAAGCTGCAAAGGGGAGAAGTTGCTGTGCTGTCACCCTAAAAGTAGAGATTTTCCTCATATTCAGAGGGAACTTCCTGTATTTTAGTTTGTGCCTTTTGCCCCTTTTCCTGTCCCTGGACAGTGCTGAAAAGTCTGGTGCCATCCTCTTGTCAACTGCCCTTGAAGATATTTGTAAGCATTGATGGTCCCTTCTCAGTTGACTCCCCTCCAGGATAAATAATCTTTTAACCTTTCCTCATAAGCAAGATGCTCCAGTCCCCCAGCCATCTTTATACTCCTCCACTGGACTTTTTCCATGTCGAGGTCTCTTTTGTACTGAGGAGCCCAGAACTGGACACAGTACTTCAGATGTGGCCTCACCAGGGCAGAGTAGAAGGGCAGGATCGCCTCCCTCGACCTGCTGGCCACATTCTTCCTAATGCACCCCAGGATACCACTGGCGTTTTTGGCCACAAGGGCACACTGCCGGCTAACTTGCTGTCTTGCATTGCCCACTCACTGCTAGCTCTTCACTTGACCACCTGGACTCCCAGGTCCTTCTATGCAGAGCTGCTTTCTGGCAGGTCAGCCCCCAGCCTGTGCTGCTGCCCTGGGTTTTTCTTCCCCAGGTGTAAGACCCTGCACTTGCCTTCTTTGAACTTCACTGGGTTCCTCTCTGCCTGGCTCCTGTGCCTGTCCAGGTCCTGCAGCATGGCATCACAGCACTTTGGTGTGTCAGCCACTCCCCCTAGTTTTGTATCATCTTCAAACTTAGTGCAGATACACTCTGTCCCTTCATTCAGGTCACTGATTAATTAGGTGAACAACACTGGACCCAGTACTGACCCCTGGGAACACTGCTTGCTAAAGCCCTCCAACTAGCCTGATCACAACAGTGAGCTCCGCCACTCAGCCAGTTCTCAGTCTACCTCACTGTCCACTAACCCAGCCCATTTCGCTTAGTGAATCCGTACTAATTACTCCTGATAACCTTCTTTTTCCTCCACTTGCTTAGAGATGACATCCAGGATGGGTTGTTCCAAGGATGAAGGTGAGATTGACTGGCCTATATTTTCCTAGGTCCTCCTTGTTGCACCTTTTCACGACTGGAGCGACATTGGTTTTCCTTCAGTCCTCAGGCACCCCTCCCATACTCTATGACCTTTCAGAGATGATGGAGAATGGTTAAACAATAAAATCTCAGCTCTCTCAGCACCTTTGAACCCTCTTACCCAGGTCTTATTGGTTTGTCTGCCCATAGCTGCACTCTCAAATGAAGGAGCAGCACACTTGTGAGGACACTCACACGGCCAGGACATTTTCCACCCATACTCTTCCCTTTACTGTCATCCAGTCTACTTCCCTCCAGCCTTTCTTGCTGGATGGTAATTTCCTCTTGGCAGCTGTTGCCTTGCCTTGCCCACTCACTGCCAGCTCTTCACTTGATATATATTCACAGGGATGGAGAGAACCAACAAGCAGCAGCTTCCCACTTCTCTCTGCCCAGCCTGGTGCAAGGCCAGCACCCCAAAAACAGTGTTTCAACCAGAGCTGCCACACTCCCAGGGCTGCCAGCTGACGAGGCCGAGTTGTAGAGTGCCAGGCAGACAGCGTCAACCAGCAATAGCTGAAAATGAACAGGAACGTTTCTTTCTCACAGCTGTCATGATCTGAATTATTATGGAAGAAAAAGGTATACTTTGGTAATGGTTGTTTGTGCATGGAGTTTAAGAAAAGCTGTTCACATATCAAGGCAGTAAAGGCAGCTGTGTAGAAGGGCTGACTTGGTAAGCGAAATGGACAAAACCCCTGCTATAAAAATGCCCCATTTTAAAATGTGAGCTATAAGTAAGAGCAAGGTGGGAGGCAAGTTATTTTCATAAATTTTAATCAAGCTACAAACTTTAATAGATATAGCACCTCCAGAAAATAATCTAGTCCCCATTGTCTGTGCTTCTCCGAGAAGTCATCGACTTTTTCAAGACACCTGATTTCACAGCAGTTGCCTGAAAAGGGGGTAAGAATAACAAATTAGTGAATGATTAGTCAATGAAAAATTCAAACTGTTCAGAAAAAAAATAATCTTATCCACAGATCTCCCCACAGTGCCTAACACAGTGACATAAATGCACTGGGGGAAACTTAATTGCTCTCTTTTGCACTGGGATGCAACTGTCTATGCCAATGACTCATTGCATACAAATACTGCCAGAGTCTCAGAAAGCTGTAAATTTAGAAGTGAGATATTACAGCACATCAGGAGGAACTCCTAAAATTAAATTCCCGACGTAGCTACAAATTTCATTATTTTGATGGATTTGAGTTGTAGATTTTTAGCATTTTCTTTGAGTGACATGTTACTTCTTTGTCACAGAAGTACAGTAGTACCTGTAGCACTGTATTAAAACAAGGACAACTGGTTGATGAGGTAGGCAGGCAAAGACAAAATGGTCAAACAAGACTCTAAGACTGCAGCTATAGGATTACAGAGTGCAGTATGAATTGTGGGAGAATAAAAAGGTAGCAAACGGAGACAAGAAACTGTCTCTTGGGTTTTCTTCATATCTTTTGAAGAACTGAGAATTTTCCATGACAGCAAAATCCCTGTGGCTAAATGGTATTTATTTTTCCCAGTATTCTTCATGACTCCAACCTACAGATAAGAATCAAATGACTATATCACTCACCACAAGGCAAGGTAGGGGCATATAAACATCTTTACATGTTTGGGAAAAAATTCCTAAGGGTTAGGTGAAATTTTACTCACCAAACAAACTTTTAATTTCAGATTCAGGAACATAAAATGGTGGGCCTGAAAGAAAAAGGGGCAAAGCTAATCAAAGATGAGGCATGGAAAGAAGACAAAATTTACACTGCAGTAGGAGAGCAAACCCCTCCACTCACAGTATCTGGTCTGTAATTGGGTCCCAGGATATAGCACTATCAGCAGGAACCAGAAAACATGTCCAGGAACTCATGGCATCTTGAGCTTCAGCTGTTGCTGCTGCTTCATCTCCAGCTGCAGCAGGGAATCATGAATGTGATGTGGATATAATCACTCTCAGTGTGCTGTGTGAATCCAGTCTATAATCTCTTTATACTACAGAGGCATGATTAAGGCTAAGAGCTGACCAATGTCAGAGGGAAAGCAATGAATTAAAAACCATTGTTGCTTGTAAAAAATAGCAAGATCTATTTTTGGGGGGATAATTATGCTGAAGGGCCCAAAAGCAGAAAAAGAATTCTTTCTTTTGTGAGTTAATATCAATTAAAAAATCTCCTACTTCAGTACATAATATAAAAACCATAAAAGGAAAAAATACCTTATTATTTTACAGAATTTCACCTCTTCCAAGTACATTCAGAGCACGGTAGCGGCTGAGAGAGAGGCACAAGATGGGCAACACATTGGGTTGCAAATCCTGGATAAACAGCATGAAGCTGATGTTCTTGGGAGTGTTTCAAGCTCCCGAGGCCAGACAGGATGTTACTAAGTGTTCTGACTTCCAGCTTCACTGTAGCAGCCACGCTTATGGTT
The DNA here is from genome assembly GCA_018697195.1 of Certhia americana. Taxonomy (NCBI): domain Eukaryota; kingdom Metazoa; phylum Chordata; class Aves; order Passeriformes; family Certhiidae; genus Certhia; species Certhia americana. Next base: position 62,866,683 of record CM031858.1, on the reverse strand, counting down.
TCATTTCATTGTTAATATACCATGACTGTCCTCAACTTACCCTTAGCATATCTGAATGCACAAGTGAAAACACAAGTTTAGTCCCAAGCTTGGACAATGTCTAAACTTTTTAACACAGTTATACTGGTGTCACCAGCTAACAAAGTTATGCAGATAGCAATCTTGGGGAAGATAGTAATATATCTACTGCATTTTTATACAATTTTTATTAGAGCAAAATCAGGACATGAACAGTATAAAGTTCTCACCTTTGTGTTTGTTTGGATCATATGAAACCGTAACAAGGAGATAAGATGAATTTTTCTCCACCAGGTTGATCATCAGACTGGCATAGCTAAAAGGAAAAAATTATACTTTATTATTTTTGTAAAGCATTCAAGGATAGCATTCAAAATATTCAACAAAATGCATTTCTATGCAGACAGAATTTGAACTGAACTGCACAGAGAGTACAAAGAACTTAGTTTAAATTTCAGGAGCATAAAATTCATGCCACACATGAAAAACATAAAATAAAGGTTATAATTATTCCTCATAAACAAGCATTTATCTTTTTTTGCACATTCAACTCAAGATTAACAGACAAAATATTCATCTGCCACAGTCTAGAATACAATACACAGTACAGTGCTGATCTTTTAAAATTATTGTGGATTGAAGATTCTGTATCTAATTAAAAAGTCCTGGGAGCAGGTTCAAACTAAATTTGGGTTGGCTATAGGCAAGAACAAAAATATGTAACAAAGGGGAGTGAGGGGAAAAAGAACAAAGAAAAAGTAGACGTGGTGAAAAGGAAATAATAGAATTCAGATGAGACTTGCAGCTCTGCTTCTGCTGGGTTGGAACAAACCACAAATTTTCCCACCAAGAGGCAGAGTGGCTTCCTGAAGAAAGAGTAGAGCACTCTGTGACTGCAGCAGATGGTTGTGGGAGAGAACTTGTGTAAGTTGGCCCTTTAAATAAAAAAGGACTCATTAACAAGCCACAGGATCAAAAACTTGTCACTGATACATCAGAGAAAAAACAGTAGCAATGCAATTTACTAACCGTTGTCTGTCACATGGATTCACGGCTACAAGTGCTCCTCTGTCCCAAACCCCGTCAAACTTGCCAACTATCGAGCTATAAGGAGATAAGAAAAAGGCTTAAAAATAATACAAAGGGCCCTTCATCTTCTTTCAGACACTTTCATGAGGTCACAAGGATTCTGCAGCTAGTGATGCAGATTCCCCACCACCTTTTTGTTATGGTGCAGCATTTTCATAATCCAAACCAAAAGGATCTGTTACTCTAGAAACCCTCCTGGTTCTTCATCCTGCTGCAATAGCAAAGAGGTGTGGGAATTTGTCAGTGCTTCCCTATCATTAGGGGCTGCTGAGACACAGCAGAGAGGAAGGATAGTTTTAACACATTTGGGCTAGAAGTCTGGGTGTTCGGTAACCACATCCTGCTATCTAACGTGCACTCAGCATATCAACAGTTCTTGCCCACCTTCTAAAACCCACGCATGATTTCATATGCAGGCTAAGGAAGGTGCCTTGTTGCTTTACTATCATTGACTCAGCACATTCAGTAACTTTAGACACCTGAATTCCCAGCTACATGCCCAGGACAGTTAGCTTCAGCTTGCAATTTGTTTAAAGCTAGAAAAACTTAAGTTACACTGCTGCTTGCCTCAGTGCAACTCTGCTCCAGACACTAGGTTTGCTCCTGGATATGCTGGCACATGGCTTCAGTGGTCACCCAAAGCCTGCAAATGAGCAAGACTATCAAGAAATGCCTTTATTAATCGATGGTAAGAGCAGCCAGAGTGACATAGAAGACAAGAATATCTGAAGATAACAAAGAGTCTTAGTTTTAGTAACTGTTAAAATAGGAGTTTAGATGGCAAGGTAGTAATAAAGTAATCTGTGTAATTTTAAAGAAAGTTTGAATCAATTTACTTAGAAAATGTGGCATGGAATTGTGCAATACCCATCTGCCTACTGGGCAAGTGTCAGAGTCCAATTGCATCACCTCTGTCTTCATTTCTTTACAGGTTTTGGCTAGGGTAGAGTTACCTTTCTTCATAGAAGCTTGCATGGGGCTGTGTTGGATTTGGGTTTGAAATCATGCGGACAACACACTGATGATTTAGTTACTGCAGAGCAGCACTTAAACAGCACCAACACCTTTTCTGCTCCTCACACCCTGACACCACTGACTAGGCTGGAGAGCACTAGAATGAACAAGACATTGGGTGGGGACACAGCAGGCACAGCTGACCCCAGCTGAGCAAAGGGATACTCCAGACCATCTGGCTCCATTCTCAGCAATAAAACTGCATGGGAGGTTGGTAGATGGGGGCACTGCTTGGCTGCTTGGCTAGGCATCAGTTGCTTGGTTGGTGGTGGGCAACTGCTTTCATTTGCACCACTTGTATTACTTGGGTTTTATTTTCTTCTCTCTTTGTGTGGGTTTTTTTTGTGTGTTTTTCTTTTTACAACATTTTAATTTTTTTTTTTAATTACAAAATTGTTTTCATCTCCATACACATTTCTTTCTTACTTTTATCCTTTTGCTTGTTCCTCATCATCTCATGATGGGGGAGTGGGCAGGCAGCTGTGTGGTGCTTAGTCCCACCACCTTAGCCAGAGTTAAACCATGAGAACTCTCTGCCCACTGCTATTTTCATTGCAATGGCATTGCTGTCTCTGGCATCTAACCCACAAGCTGATCTTGTATTTCCCACTTTCATCTGTGATGAGACATGATAACACTTTCAAGTGCTGACTTCTTTTAAAGTTTGCCAAGTCTAAGCATCTAATTTAAATAACCACCCTCATAACTGAAAGGAGATTTTTAAAGAGACAGTTAAACAAGCAATGGGCATGCAGGGCACAAAAGAAAGTTTAGTGGGGCAAGTGACAAACTTGATCTTCTGAGGCTTGGAGGCAATTCTCCTCTCTGCGTAGTCAGCTTAAGTCTGCTGGGTGACCTCAGGTAAGCCACTGAGGTTTTCAGCACTTGTTTTTTCTTTCCAACTTTCATCTGGTCTAACTGGAATGGCAGCAGTGGCTCCAAACACATTTCATGTACTTTACTTCCCAACGATTTCATCAAGGCCTACAGACATCCCAGGCTTCAGGCAGGCTCATCCTGTGGCCTTGTCCCAGTCCTGGTCTCCTGGCTGCCCAGATCTCAGGACCTGCTGAGTGTCTGGGTGCTCCTTGCCACTCTGCACACCCAATTTCCTTCACAACACAATGAAGCCAAGAGGAAAAGGTCAAAAAAGGCATAAGGTATGAGGAAGGTGTACCTTTCACTGTATCACACTGCTGTGTTTATACAGCATACAGCATGTGTTAGATACTACTGCATCTAACAAAATTTAACATGTAAATCAGAAATTCACGTATCTGCAGAAAACCCACTGGATTTAAGAGTAAACTTGTGAATTTCTATCTCTGCATATGTTTAGTAGTTTCAGTAAATGCAATTTTTTCTTTTGAAGTCTTGCAGCCATAATTGTATTAGGATTGTGTAATATAACTGTTTTACATATGTCCCAGAATTCCCAGAAAGAGCAGTAATTCCTGTTACTCTTTAACTAGCAAAAGTCTTTGAAATGTCCCATTCTGACAAAGGTCAGGAGCACATCTGAGTTTTCTTCTAATGAATGCTAGGCTAATGGAGATGAAAGGGACCTGTTAGTAGGCCAGCCTCAGCAAGAGAGAAAGAAGTATAATTTCCATAATTACTGGGTAATTATTTAAATTGTCTGTGCACAGAAACTTGAAGCGTGTGCGCATTTTTCTAGTCACAGGTATCTGCTGACTGACACTGGCAATACAGTTCATTCTGCATCCAGAATGTCTCTCTGCCAATTTATTTTGTGACGACAAACTATGTACTGAATCCAGTGATATGCACTGAAATTGTCACTAATTACCTAATTTTGTTTATTTCAAAGTATTATTCCACCACATTGTGATAGAAGTTACAGGTTTCACCACACTGCTTGCTACAAAACCTATGACAAATTTTCAAAAATTTCTGAGAAGCTTAAGCAATCCTTGGGCAACTTATCAACTCACAGCAAGAAAGATTTAAAGGGGTCTACAGCGTAGCAAGTAGCTACACTGGAGGGACAAGGCAGTATCTACAAAGTCACATTCATGCACACCCCATCTGTTTCACACTTTGCAAGACTAGTTACATATATACACTATTTAAACCAGCTGGAGTTATCTGCAGCAGCTGAAGTCTGAGTCATGGTCTACTGTCTGAAAGACTCTGGACCCTAGTAATGTAAAGTCTTTTTTTACAGTGTTTTGGAAGATTGAAAAAAAAAAAAAAAGATCATATAGTAAACATTGTGTTTGGGTGTCCTGAACTACCAATTGTGCCTGTATGTACTAGTTCTGGAAAGCCCATTGAAGTAAATGTTAAGACTTTACCTCCTTCTTATTGAAGAGCCACAGAACACTTGTGCCTCACAGTTGTTCGTAAGAAGAGCAAACAAATACAAAAAACTTCATCAAAACCTTACAATCTAGGGAAAAATCACATCTGAGTAAGAATTTCAAGAGGAGGGAACTATTGTGCTAAGACACCTCTGGATATATTCTCTTTACTTTTACTAAGTTACTCTGAGTAAGGGACTATGCTAAAGTTTTGCTTAGAATTCTTCAATAATGTTAAAGATAATTTGGTTTTATTGTAAAAGCAAAAATATTTTTTGATAACTTTCTTAGAATGACTTGGAATAAGAAGCCCATTTAAAGACGATTAGTTGTCATCCTTAACGATTAGCAATTTAGCAACAGAATTAGACTTTCATTGGAGATTGGCAACTCAAATTTCTCATATAAATTAATATGAGTTTGCCAGAGAGGACCTGACAAATCTTTGCCTGATTCAAATACAGTAGTACTGGACAGTATTAATATCTATTTGATTATGGAGAATTGTAAAACATAATGAGTATTCCTACCTGGACAAATCATAAATACTGCAGCAGAAGAGGGAAATGTTGCCAGAGGTACTCTACAATAAAAGCAAAGGAAACAATCCTTATTAGCTAACTATCTTTAAATACACACTCATAAGTATATATTTATACTTCATATCTTAAAATATACCCATACACTACTAAAAATGAAATTTTAATAATACATTTATGTGTAATAGGGAAAAACACTGAGAAACATTTTTAGTTTCAGTTTACTGAGCTAACTCTTCTGATCCCCTCCAGAGAGGTTCTAATCTACCAAGGCATGCAACTGTCCAGCTCCCAAATACATTCCTTCTACATTCAGGTGTTTCACCGTCGTAAGAAGGCCAAAGTAGTAAGTTTAGAAAAATAACTTCTCAGTCCAAAAATACAACTCAGAGCTTCCTTTTAGACCTCTTCAGGAGAGGTGAATGATTACCAGCAAAACAGATGCATAAAAGCAGAATAACTTGTTTGCTTGGTTATACCAGCATTGCATGATTAACCACACCAGATCATTTGACAACACAGGAGACATACCTGGAACATTTTTGCTCCTGAAATCTCAGGGACTGGCTCCTCACAATAAGGCAGACTGTGTTCTGAAAAAAATTCCTTCACCGCTTGCTCGCTGATTTCCACACCAACAATGCTGTGCCCCATGTCTGCAAGCCTGCACACAAGAGAGAGGGCCCAGGTTGGCATAAGGCCCACAGGCTGGGCAAAATGTGTATGCCCCATGCATCATTTATTCATTAGGGAAAGCTAGTTTTAGGATGCCCTGATATGTCTAATCCTGACTTTCTGAAGCATTCACATTATATGGAAAACCTCCCTTCCATGATCTGAGCTTAAATTAGCACCACTCAGCATACAGTTGATGAGGATTACATGCTTTATTTAGATTTAATGTATTATTCATTTATTCCTACTAACTCAATGAAAAAAAGGAGGTGATCACATTGATAAACTGTACATTTCAGAAAGGTGCTGTGCTCTGAACTGAGGTGACTGAGGCACACTGTCCACCCAGCTGCCTCTGTGGCTTGGCAGGAATGGAGCAAAGGAGGTGTGGTAACCTCTGCGCTGCTGCAGCTAAGCGAAACACCAACGTGTGTCAGAGCCCACAGTCAGCCTAGGAAATAGGTACTGTGATAAAACCTGATAGATGGATTACTTGAAGATGCAGCACAGGTTTTGGTTTGTGCTCCCTCTCTCCAAGAAAAAACACTGGCTTACATAGGCCCTAATTTTAAATACAACACTCCCCTGCACCCCCCCGCTCCCACCCCTACAAAAAAAAAAAAAAAAAAAAAAAAAAAAAGTATAATAAGAAGTATAAAAAAAGAGGAAGTTACATTTAGCACAAGTCACTTAAATTTCCAGAGTGGCATGCCACACGGTCTCTTGAAAATGTTGTCTGACACAACTGACCTCATTGTGGGCAACTTAAGCTGGCATTGCTATGAAAAGCAGCAGTGGTAAGGGCATAGCTTCAGTCACTCTGTCCATCTAAATTCAGCATTCCCCAAGCTGAACTTGGGACAGTCAGGAGGGCTTTCAGGTCAGACCTTATCCAATCAATTTCTGCTACTACACAAAACACCAACTTCCTCCTCCCTTCAGCTTCCAGTGACACTGCTTGCCTAGCAATGAAAATGTGGTACTTTTCCACTGGCCAATATAAGGTTGGGAATTTCCCCTCTCCCTCCTTCCCTCTCTCCCTCCCCACATCAAGTAAGATTTTTGCTCGTATTATCTGTGTTTTACCATTTCATCTCTACTGCTTTACCACAAAGTGGGAAAAATATCCTCAGTCCACTCCTGCCATTTAAAAGAACATCCAGATACTTTTGGAGGAGCCTGCAGAGGAACAGACACATTTTACTTAATTCAGTGAGATGCTAGCACACGAGAAAACAAGTGCTACACACTATGCCAGGTAGCACGAAAACTCCACAATGGCACATATGTTATTAGCTCAACCTGCTTCATGCCATTAGAAATAAAAAAATAAAAGCATTCACCTTCCATTTACATAGCAAGAAAGTCAATAATGTCATTCAGAAATTAACACATTTCTGTTTGTTCTAATTTGTGTTTGTTTTTTCAAGTAAACAATCCAACCAGCCCACTTCCAAGAGAGTCATAACAGATTTTAAACAGAATGATTGTGAAACTTCTGAATCAGGCAAATCACTTCTACAGGTCTTGAAAGACTACATAATCAGACCTGCTCTCTAGGGTCCTTGTCTTTTACTGCATGGTAGTTGTTCTGATGCCCTCTGCACATTGTTTCAAGGCCCAGTTTCACAACATGAAGAATAGTGTAAAGATTTTCCATCAGAAAATTTAATATATTCTAGCCAAACTATCCAAGCTCTAAGATTGAAAGCCTGATTCAAGAGTAAAAGCTCTAAATTAATTTCAATACTTTCTTTTCTCTGTCCTTTGACAAACGTAGGTCACAAAAATATCTATATTTATTTTTGTTTCAAGCTGTGCCTATGTAAGATAATTTGCTTTTCTGCAAATGTTCCATTTTCAATTAAGAGTTTCTTGAATGAGCCAAGCCACTCATCTCATGGCATTACTTAAAACAGCTAAGGCAGAAGAATGAAGTCACGTACGGATGCTCTTGTTCCTTGTGAAACCCGATGTTACCCATTTCCCATTTTTGTAGCCATTCCTCCTCTGTCACCACTCTCTCTTTCTGAGACCCAACATCAGAGCCTTCCAGGAGCCCGGATGCATCCGCTGAGTGGTCCATGTCTCCCAGGAGTGCTTATAGCTGTGAAAAAAAGAGAGAAGAATTACCCCCACCCAATGCATAGTTCGGAACTGCCTCTTACTTCCTCGACCCGGACAAAAATTTAGTAGCTCTCAAGAGATGACAGTTTGGTGACAATCGCAATGTAGCTGTACCGAACGCGACAGAGCCATCAGCCCGCTCTTGCTACCGACAGCTTCGGCCAGACCCCGTTTCCCGGGGCGGCTGAACGTGCCTGTCCAGCACTGCGGGACCGCCGGCAGCCTCCCTTTTCGCACCCATCGGGTCCCAGCCGCCCTACCCCGGTAAGGAAGGAGGGCGATGCCGACATTTCTCTGCCGTGGAACCCACGGGCAGAAGGGGGGGTCCGCGCGGGGTGACCCGAGGCCGTTCAGCACCGCCCCCCTCACCGGCGCCCCCGGCAGCCCCACCCGGGCAGCGGCACCCGCCGTACCTGGGCAACCGCGGGTCCCGCCAGGGCGGCGGGCCGGGGCGGTGCCTCCCCGCCCTCCCCCTCGCTACGCACCGCGGAGAGCGGAAGCAGCGGCAGGAGGAGGCGGGCTGAGGGTGCACGGCACCGGGGAGGAGGAGGAGGATGGCGGTGGGGATGGCGGCGGCGGTGAGTGACTCCCTCCCTCAGCTGCAGCGCGCACCGCGGCGCCGCTTGTTCCTCCCCGGGGCGGCGGGGCAGGTGCCAGCGCTGCCCCCGTCCTCGCCTCCCCGCTTCACTCTTCCTTCCCCCTTCTCTTTCTCACGCCCTCCCTTCCTTCCCCCTTCTCCACCCTTTTTTCCCCGCTGCAGCTCTAGCAGGAGGCGACGCGGACACGCGTGAATGTGGTCTCCGGCCCCCGAGTGACCCGGCCCTGAGGTGAGTGCCAGGCGCCGACCGCAGCGCCTGCCCCGCCGGGACCGCCCCCGCCCGGCTGCAGGGCTGCCCTGTCCCGGGGGCTGCCCTGCCCTGCCCTGCCCCGGGGGCTGCCCTGTCCTGTCCCAGGGGCTGCCCTGTCCCGGGGGCTGCCCTGTCCCGGGGGCTGCCCTGTCC